>JXCR01147263.1:69706-88261 GCA_002079205.1 Phalaenopsis hybrid cultivar
TTTGAAAAAAAAAAAAAAAAAAAAAAAGTCTTGTTAGTCATAATTTAAGGATAATTACATACATAGCATCTGGAATATAATTATGAACTATCAAATCGATATATTTATACGTGTTTCAATCAAATCATTGAAAATATGATAAAAAATGAAAATATGGTTTAGATTTTTATAGTGAATTTTGATATTTGAATGAGAAATTAAAAATTTGTAAATGGTAATGTTTTGCGGAAAAAAAATATTCCATACAGACGGTATATGCAGAAATGTATGAGTCGTCCGATCTTCATCATTGATCAGAACAAAGTTGTACTTCGATGGACCTAATTTTTTTTAAATTGATGGAATTTTTGATCAATGATGAAGATCGGATGACGTATGCATCTGCATATGTAATAATTTTTGGAGGGATTATGTATGTGAACAGCCCAATTATTAGATTCTGAAATTAGGCAATAAACGTCAAATAGAATTATTTGCTAAATAAATTATATAATAAATGGATTTATTTGCAATTTTTTTATTTCATAATGTTTAGACAGCCATCAATGCCTCGTGGCATTCGCAGCATACTTTTAGGCTGTTGGGGTGTGGAGTGGGCAGCAACAATGATTGCTGCTTATTGCTGCTGGAAAAGTAACGGTAGATCATCATTCAGTTCTACGGGTTAGGCGGATGGACGGCCAGATTTCCATTAAAAACAGTATAAAGACAAAAAGAAATGGTGGTTAAATTATTACGCAAGGAAATCTCTCATAGAGCAGGGGAAGAAATTAGGTGAAAATAAGCATATTTGGGAGTAAGAAATTTTTACATGTTACATATTATATATAATATGTCATGCAAATGTAAAGCACTTCAGATTTCAATTTTTTTTTCAGACATGAAATTGGTCTTGTTTCTACGACATACGTGACCAACTACGATCTATGTGATCCACAACTCTACAGCTCTCGACCCTGCCTTCATGGCTTAGAAATGTCATTGCACCTCATTATTATGATCTATGTGGCCGACTACGACATATGTGGTCCATAGATTGTGCAGCTCCCAACATCGGCTTGCGTGCCCTACGAATGTCATCACATCTTATCGTTATGGTTTATAAGATCAACTAAGACGTACATTGCCCAAATCTCGTACAACTCCCTACTTCGACCCTTGTGGCCTACGAACGTCATCACAACCTATTACTGTGAATTATGTCACCAACTACGACTTGCATGTTCTTCAACTCATGCAACTCCCACTCTGGCCTCTGTAGTCTACAAACGTCATCAGTGCTCACTACTATGACCTACTTTGACCAACTATGACTTATGTGGTTCATATCTCATTCAACTCCTAACTCTGATCTCTGCAGCCTATGGACATCATCGCAACTCATTATTAGGACCTACGTGGTCCACAACTCATGTAGCTTTTGACTCCATTTTTTATTGCTTATAGACGTCATAGCAGCTTACCAATACGACCTAAATGGTCCCCAACTTTGTGCAGCTCTTTATTATGGCCTTTGTGATGTACGGACACCATCACAATTCACCATTACGACCTATGTCGCTAACTATGACCTTCATGGCACACAACTCTTAAAACTTCCTACTATGTCCTTTGTAACCAACTGACACTCCTAAAACACCCATGGTCCACAATGTCAACCACTACCATGACTTTGAATTGTGACCTATACGATAAACCGATGCTACAACCACCATTGCAACATTCATGATGGACTACTGTCTCCATAGTACCAAATTACAACCCTTGCAACCTGTTATCCCCGAGAACTACATTCATTACAACCAGACAATAATAATTGTCGAAAGAACTACTATTGTGCATTTATGATGATCCAATTTGTAACTCCTTCCATGATTCAAGAGAAGAGTAGACATATATACTCATCATTTAGAGTGGATTATTTTAATCAAGTTAGGCTCCATGGTTATTTCTCTTTCCAGGGTTTTACACCTAAATATTGAAGTTGCTCGTGTTACTTTCCTTTTTTTAATTACCTGAGTATGTGCTGACGTCTCGTGTCATGTTAAGATGATAATTAATTACTCTATATTTATAAAGCTTCTAACACTCATTAATATGAAAGAGATTTTTTTTTCCCCTCATGTTATCTCTCCTATCATCTAAACTATGAATTGAGGGAGATAACATGAAGACGATCAAACTTCCTCGCCGCTTCGCCTCTTCTCGTTCCTCCCTCTTCCAACTCGCTAAGCCCTTTAATCATTAGTCACATGCATTTCACTTTTTATGAATACAAAAGGCTCACAAATCCTTCAAGGACAATACACTTAAACTTTAGATTTTACAAATTATGTCCCAAGCAATCAGACTACGAAATAATTTCATTTCTTATTCGGGTTTGATTGGTCTATCGATCGCGAAAGTGTTCATGTCTAGCTCGAGCTCACAACTAACAAAAAGAAAAATACTTTTATTTATAACTCTTAGTTATTTATTTTTAAAAATGATTTTTATGCAATATTAAAATTTGAGGGTTATTTATATAAAAATGTATAATTTATGGTATATATATGTAAATAATAATAACTAAAAATAAAAAAATAATTGAAGGAGGGCATGAGATCCAGACCACAAGCAGAGAACAAAAGCTGTCAGACAATGTCGGGAGGGACGGGAGCCACGGGGTGTGGGTGGGCCCGCGCCTGCAAGTTCTTCGCTCCCATCGTTGATTAAGAAATAGCAAAGCTGCCAATTAATCGAGGACCGTCCGATCCTGCCTTCCTTTCCTTAGACAATCAATCATCTTCACCACTTGCCGGCACTTTACATGCGCGATTTATGGCAACTCACATTTTCTTTTTTTCTTTTTTCTTTTTTCTTTTAATTTGCTTTACCGCATGGCTACCATTTATTTATTTTTTATTTATTTAAATATCATATTACATTATCTATTTTTATTTGTAATATATAAACTTTTTATATTTGATACGTTATCGATAATTTTTTATTATCTAGGATTAATTTTAATAGATGACTTTTCTTTAAAGTGCAATTTCATTAAAAAATATGTGATAAATGTAAAGGAGATTAAATATAGAAAGACATCAAAAAGCACCGGATCAAAATTGTCTTTCTTGCTCGATTTAGCTCTAAATTCCACCATTTTTATTTCATTTTCTCCAAAAATCAATTTCTTGTACCTGAAACAAAAAATATGTAAAATGTCTTCCTTTAAAGTATGATATCATTAAATATCATTAAAAATTAGCATAAAAAATATATTAAAAAATAGGTAATTTTTAGGCGTGTCATCATGGAAAGGTACTTTCCACTCTGATACCCTGAGCTGCGCAATACTCTTTGAACCCACCATCAGTGTACTCACCACCATTATCAGACCTCAAACTTTTAGTTTTAAGTCTTTTTCGGTTTCAACCATGTCCTTCCAAGCCTTGAACACTTTAAATACATCTGATTTATGCTTCAAGAAATAAACTCATACCTTCCTGTTGTGGTTGTCAATGAATGCTACATAGTAACGAGAGCCTCCAAGAGATGCCACTGGGGAAGACCCCCACACATCTGTGTGTACAAGTTTTAGTTTTCTTATTCATGACACTCAGTCACTCCCAAATACAACTCTCACACATGCTGAGATCAACTGACTTCAGTTCTGGTAGCTTGCCTCTGGACTGAAGTTCTATCAAACCCCTTTAACTTATGTGCCCAAGCCTGCAATGCCACAAATCTATTGTGCTCTCCGCATCAATAGTATCAACACTGTTAATTAATCTAATAGTCATATATATTGTGCTAGTTTTCTTACCTCGAGTCAGTGTGAGTGCCCAATTGTAACCGTACAGGAGCTATTTGAGAACACTTTTGAATGAACATCCTCATCGAGCTGCCCAACATAAATAATGTTATTTTTTAACTCAGAAATGTGTCTGACATTTTGTAAAGTTCATTTGCTCTTGTTAGGGAGTGCAATGTCAACGTCTCCCATCCCTACCACGTTCAATGGTTCTTCATCAGCCATATATTTTAAAAGTACTTGCAACATAATTTCGTATTAACTCCTAGTGGGAAGATGTATGGAAGAAAGCTCATGAATTCAATATCTAGTTTTCAACAGAACTGTGAACTGCAAGTAGTAGTGCATCCAACACTTCTTCAGTTGCAACATTAACACTGACGTTCTCTGTCTTCTTGTGATTTTTGAAGTTCTTCTTTATGTGTCCAACTTTTCCACAATTCCAGTAAGTAGCTTGCTAATCAGACTTTGACTTGCTCTTGTTTCTGTGCTTTGATTTGTATTTTTCTTTGTTTGAGTTCCTGTCATATGATTTCTCGCTGGAGTCAGCATTCAGTGTTGAACTCGTACCCAAGGCCTTGCCAGAATCTTTCCGCGCAGCTCCTCGGTCAAAATCAAATCACCAATATCATCATATTTCAGCTTAAATTTTCATGCAGAATTGTTAACGACCATCCTCACGGTTTCCTAGCTATTTGATAATGAAACCAGCAATATCAGTGCACTTATCTCATCATCCAATTCAATTTCCAGAGACGATAATTAATTTGTGATATACAAAAATCATTTAAATGTTGTGCAACAACTATATCATCCGCCATCTTCAAATTGAATAATATTTTTATCAGATGCATGTTGTTATTCACTGATGGCTTTTCGTACATATCTGACAAAGCCTCCATGAGATCTGTAGTCGTACTTTTCTTGATGACGTTGTGTGCAACAGATTTCAATAGAGTTAATCGAATAACCCCCAGAACTTGTCGATCCAACAAATTCCAATCAATCTCATTCATCTTCTCCGGCACTTTCTCAACAACAAAAGATGAAGTTTCTTCCCATGAAGATATTTCTCTCTCTGCATTCTCCTGTAACCAAAAACTGTGTCATCAAACCTCTTGATCCGAGATATCATTAATTCATCTCCAACCATCACTTTCCCTCAGATGCGAACATTAGCTCTGATACCAATTGTTGTGAAATACAACGACAATAAAGCAAAAAACTGGAACGATAAATTAATTCGCAAAACAGAAAAGAGCAAACACACAGATTTACATAGTTCTATAAATTCCCAACATCCACGGAGCTGCAGAAAATTTTATTAATTTGAGGATTACACTCTGAATCACATTGACTTACAGTAAAAAAACTCTCTCTCTCTCTCTCTCTCTCTTCCACTTCTCTCGCACCCTTCCTTCCAATTTGTCTCCCGCTGCCTTAAGCCTACAAACGCCAAAGAGGGACCTGCAAGAAAACCGGCGAGAAGCTTCACACACCGTAGAACAATACCGCGCGTAAAGAGGAGATTTTTAACCATCCAGGAAGACCCAATCAAGGAAGGCTTTACTTTGCAAATCTTAAGAAGTAATTTCTTAACTAACTAACTCCACATTCGGACAGAAGTCCAGCCGATGATTGCAAAAGGAAGGAGCTAACTAAGAAATAATCTAATCAGTTGCTACTAGGAACTGTGGACCATGCTCCACCTTCCTTAACAAATCATTTTTTTTGGCCAGTACTAGTTCTAACAATTTGATCAGCACAATGCCATATTTCCGAATCAGTTGGTCTTAGCGACTAATTAACACTGTGGCTGACGAAATGATGGAGGAAGCCCATGGGATTCTTAGAACATAAAAAACAGAGTAAAGGCCATGGAGNAAAGGAAGGAGCCAACTAAGATATAATTTAATTAGTTGCTAATAGGAACTGCGGACCAGGCTCCACCTTCCTTAACAAATCATTTTTTTGTGCCAGTACTAGTTTCAACAATTTGATCAGCACAGTGCCATCTTTCTGAATCAGTTGGTCTTAGCGACTGATTAACAGTGTGGCTGACGAAATGATGGAGGAAGCCCATGGGATTCTTAGAACATAAAAAACAGAGTAAAGGCCATGGAGCTTTGTTCTTCCTGATCATGACTTTCACATGATATTCACATGTGTACTTATTATATTCATAAATTTGCTCCATTTTCTCTTTTGCAGGAAATGATGCGCTCTCAAGCCTATTAAGTAGCTTTTTGACGAATAAAGCAGAAGATGCTTATCAATGGCCTCCCTTTAGGGCGGCGCCGCCTGCAAACACCGCAAAAGCCTCAAAGTCATAAAGAAGACAGCATCCTCCACCAACTCTTTGTAACTCCCCCTTTTCCCCTCTCTACACGTAGGAGATTCTATGAATTAAATTTAATATAGTTCTTCTATTCAATTATTTATTCTCTCCTACCAACCGTGGGGCACATATACATATATATTTAAAGATTAAAGGAATTTAAATTTTAGTTAGCTGTCTCATGTAGTCATGTCTAACTCTTCTCCTGATACTGATTTCATGGTCTGATTTCATATATTCTTACAAATTTAAATAGTTGTTTTTTTTTGTTGTGTTTGCAAGTTGTGGTATGGTTCTGTTGGTTGCTAGTTTGGCTGTGTTATGTGGAGTTTTGCTTTAACTGGTTATGTTTGGTTATCCTCTCTGGATCTTCGGTCAAGTTCATATACTCTCTTGTTTGTTTCTTTGTCTTGAGTTATGATTATATCCAACCGTTTTATTAAAATTCAATCATATCAAAAATATATTTTTTTTTATGTTTTATGTCTGAAAGGTAAGTATTTGAGGTCAATTTGTTTTTCTTTTGCGTGTTTGTATGTTTGTCTTTTTGATGCTACTTGCGTCTTCCTTTTTTTGGTGTTTTTTTTGTTTTATTATTTTATGATTTTTACTTCCTTGGTCTACTTTGAGTTATCTTTACAGATACTGTTTTAGTCTCCTGACTCCTGCTGGAAGTCTCTCTTCTCTATTGATGATGTGGTTGTTTCGATGCGCGCGATGTATGTTTAGGCATCAATTCCTCAAGGACGTTGGTATTTACGATTTCTGGTAAGAGGTGGAACCGACATTGGATATTACTTAACAAAAACACACAAAGAATATAAGGTCAAAAACAACACCAACAAGGCATAATGCGTTGAAGATACCATTATTTGTATGTCAATGTCAGAATAAGACAAATAAATGTAGCCACAAATCCATAGAGATATAAGTATAATCCTCACATATGTATATTTTATGAGAGAAATACTATGATAAAAGTGTAAATGATGAAAAATAGAACCCCTTTTTTTGTTGAACTGAGACCCTAAGGAAAAAATAATGCATTTGCGTACTCTCTTCTCTGTAGCTCACCATTTTTCTCCATTCTATCTAACTCTAACCTTGAGGTGTGAACCTAGGGACAAAAGATGATTCAATATTCATAAAAGGTAGGGTGTGCATGTATCATGTTACAAACAAGAAGAGGAGCTACACAAGGAGCATAACTAAGCCAAAAAGAAGTCACCGATAACATTGAATGTACTAATAAGTTTATCACTCGACATATTAATAAATTTAAGGAATAAGTGAGAAACATGATTAGAGTGACCATAGCCCAAAAAACTAGAGATTGAACATTGTTACCTCAATTGGTAGCCTCGCCGCGATAGAGTGCATAACTCGTCTCAAATCTAAGAAATGCTCACTCAACCATACTAGTGGACGATGATGACTCATATTAGAGTTCAACCCCATACAACCATGAGAGAGGAAATTGGGTTAAAGTATCGCGACCACACCAGTTGCAGAACACTTTCTCTAGAGAGATAACTTATGTGTATCAAAAGCGTGTGCTGTTTCCATGTTATTTTTATCTTTAATTGTTATATATTTATATTTTATGTTGATTTTAGTGTACTATGCATTATACAAATGATTATTGAACTTGATGAGTAAAAAGCTAAAAAAGAGGGTTTAAAGAATCCACAGGCATCCCCTTGCCCAGCCTGGGAGCCCCCTCACCACTCTAGGCACCCCCTTGTCAGTTATAGGTACATGGCAGCCAAATACAGAACTCTAGGCACCCAGGAGCCAGATATGGGCACCTATGCACCTGAATATGAGGTATTGCAGATTTTAATGCATATGTCATTGCATTTTACTTTGGAGATGTTAAATTAGCAGTATTCATGGGTTCTAAGGCACCCCGGGGAGTTATTTTCTTCATTAATCATATAGAGAAAAGATAGATTTGAGATGTGTGTGTGTGTTAGCATTTTAGAGAGTTTAGTGAGTAATTTTAGTGTATTGTAAGTGTGGGGAAGCAAATCAAAATAACGTTTCATTGTAAGAAAATATTTGAAGTGGAGTAAAAGGAAATTAATTTCAAGTTTGATTGTTTGCATTTGTGTTAGCTTTTCCTTAGGATTTCAATGAAATTATCTTTTGTTTTTTTCAAACTTGTTTAGAAAATAAATTTTCATACTTGTGCTTTAAATATGTGATGAATTGCATTTTGTTTATGAGATTTTTGCATGAGCATGAATTTATTTTGAGACTCATTTGAGATCTATTTTGCAAACCATTTTTACCAGAGTGATGTGAACATGATAATCTATCTAATGACTATTTTTCATAATTTTTGGAGTTCCAAATTTCAAGATATAAGATGTTTTATAGAAAGTTAGCAATTAGATCCAAATAATTTGAATAATTACATAAATATCCTTTGCACATTTTTTATGTAAAATTCACTAAGTCCATTTATTCAGAAGCTTCCCATGGCCTTTACTTTTCCAAACAATGAGTGTAATAAGGTAAAATACGAGAGGGAATGAAAATTTGATCAACTCAAGGTAGAATATCTTTATCCTATCATTAATATCAATGCTTTGTCCTTTTATTTGTTTTATAAGCTTCTAGTTTCCCAAAACTTATAAAATTAATTATATCTCTGTATTTTGGAAACTTTCATAGTGTAACTTTTAATATATTATTGTTCTAGCTATTCCGCATATTTTGGCATATGTATATTGAATTTTTACTTGATATTTCTTTTATTTAAGGCAAAAGTCTTAATTTGAGTTATAAAAAATTTTATTAAAATAATATATATATATATATATATATATATATATATATATATATATATATATATATATATATATANATATGATTCAGATTGGTTGAGATATGATAACTTGTACAAGAAGGTAGGCTAACGAGCTTTCCTTTAAATGGATTATTGATGAAAACTCGATTTATGTTGGGAGTCATAACGCTGAATATGATATGCTATGAATGTTGAGGAGCTAGGGTTGATGACTCTCGTGTATTATATCACGTGACTGAACATTCTGATAGTTTTTACTGACAGTATATGATTTGATAATGTAACTGTTTTACTATTATTTGTATATGAAAAATACATTATATGCATAATAAATGTGTGATGATAGTTGTGCTTGATGATATGCATTTTTTTTTAATTTTTGCTACTTTTGTGTTTTAATTCTATATTGTGGGTACATGTCATATAGTATACATAAACATATTTAGTGAATTATAGACTTACTTATTAAGCATAGATAATATGATTATGACACAATCTAGCATATTGTTCTATTTCTATGCATTGGTTTTAATTGTAGGTTTCTTGTAACCTTCTGAGCTATGGTTGCTCACTCTTGTTGCTTTTAGATGTCCTTAGGGAAAGGTAAGGAACAAGTAGAGTAAGTTGATAGTACTTGTTGATAGAGGTATATTTTATGTATGATTTCTATGGTCATGATAAATCTGTATAATTTGTTGGGATTATTAGAAAATTATGATCAATGTATATAAATATTTTAAATGTAAATAGTTTTGATGTATACAAGAGCAATGGTTTGATGATGGTGATCTTTAGCTTTATTTTTATTCTATTATATATGACTTTGTGGTTCTGTGTAATGAATAATGGAAGATAAAAAAAATTCCTTCCAAATAAAACTTGAGCTAAATAATCTATTGCGCACTCGATATTGATTAATCTATTATCGTATATGAGTTATATTAGATCGGGTCGTAAAACAAATGATAGTCAAAATGTTGGTGTGATGAAAGTTGACCAAGATTGCAAGCATGCATGTCAAGTAATATACATATTTTGAGTTTGCATATCAATGCTACAAGGAAAGGGTTAAAAAACAATTTTGAAATGTGAATCTCTAGTTTAATAACCTACATAATTGAGTTTGGAGTGATCACAAATGCAAGAACAAAATCCTACAATCATATGTAAAACAATAAGTAAATCAAACGACAAGATCATGAAACACTGGAAGCATGAGTTTTGAGCGTCCTTTAGAGTGGAAGAGGCTCATTAAGTAAATCAAACAACAAGATCATGAAAAACAGGAAGCACGAGTTTTGAGTGTCCTTTAGAGCGGAAGAGGCTCATGCTTCTATAAAATCAGGTGTAGTGTGCTTTCTTGATTTTTTCTAGTAATTCCCCAACATTATAGTTGTAATCCAAGGACAATGCTCTTTTTAATCTATGCCTAATCCATACAAAAAGTTGGAAAACATATTACGGTTAAGGGGCACTTAACATTGTAGTGTCGTTGACCTCATTTTTTGTGAGGCCTAGTCTTCCTTTTAGTACTTATGATATAGTCATATGACTTTCCCTTGGACTATCCTAGAGGACTGGTGATGGACCCACCTTTTCTAGGACTTCAAACCACCTCCTAGCTCTTTTTGAAATCTCATTTGGGTGGTTATAAACCTCCAACACTTAGAAAGGTATGACCAACATATGAAGTCTCAAGGATAGATTCCCATAAAATCATGAGGCCTTAGGGGCAACCAGTTGACCCTTGGTGGCTTGGGGCATTCCACTCCACACACATACCTTACACACTCCTCCCTTTTGAAATTCACAGTACTGCTTGACTATTTTGAGAACTCACATGGGTGATCATAAACCTCCAACACTTAGAAGGTTAGGACCAACATGTGGTGGCTCTAAAATAAGTTCTTGTGTAATTATAAGTCTTTAGGGAGGCTCTTTATGCATTGGAAATTTAACTGGCACTACAATACCTCCTCACCACTCCAACCCATACATGATTCCTTCATCTTTAATCCAGAATCAAGCCAAGACATAATATCCAATTTGCATGGATGCCAAGTTCCAATTCGTACAAACTTGCCTTAAATCTTATACAAGATCCAAAACCAGACTCAATATTCCCCAACTTTCAGGCTTTTTTGCTAAGTAGATAAATTCACATCAAATTCTCTTCAAATACACCCAACATTCAAAATTCAAATCAGACCAATAACTCCACATTAATTCCAATAAATCCACTTTCATGACCTAATAACCCCACTTCAATCCTCTAATAACACCACATCCCAAACCTCTGCATATTCCCATAGTAACACTATGAAATTGCCTTATAACACCATAATACTACCAACATACCACCCTATGACACACCTAATAACACCAAGATACTACTAGCCCCACAACCCCGCTCAACTCCCCACAATCCCACTAGCACACCACCATAAACCCACAATCCTACCTCCATACTCCTGCAATACAACCATGAATAACACCATGTGCGCGAACTCCCCAGCCACCACTATAACCCTGCAGACAACACCTGCTTGGTGAGTAATACACTCCTTGAACCCCCTGCGGTCCAAAATATTGCCAATAAGCATGATTTTTTTGGCCATCAAATGCCCAAATAGCACCAGGTCAACAATTCCTTGCAAAAATGACATCATGCTCATGATTTTAGACATGTTTTCTTCATGTTAAATGATGCTCAACCACACAGACCTAATACACCTCAAATTTCCTTAAATGGAAAAGGCAGGATTTCGTCCAATGTCTTAAACCCACTTATTTCCCCACTTTAACCTAAATAAGAAATCATGATGAGACTTAACATTGGACAAAACAAAGCTTTAAAGACTTTTCCACTTCATCTCCTTAAGTCGACCAACCATCATAGTAATCTAGAGTCTAGCTCAATATTTTTGTTGTTGGTTTGACCATGGGTAAACATAACTTGTCTAAAACCCTTTCCACTTTAAAATTAATCCATTGGATTTGTGGCATGACATAATGGTTTTACCACCATTTTCTTGCTGCCCCATTAAATTGAAATTGACCTTTCCTCTAGCCCATGATGACCTAACCACCTAAAACCTCAAAAATATTAATACACCCTCTCATGTAAAACCAAAGTCCACCCATCTTATGAATTTTGCATTTTACTTGGGGAGGTGATGCCCATTTGCTTTCAAACCATCCTAAATCTTTTTTTTAAGCACATTTTCATCTATTTTGAGCCCTTCCCCTCTACTTCAAACTCTAGCTTTGAAGCTTTAATCCAAGGCATTCTTCTAGGCCTCTCCATAAACTGTACTGAAACTTCAATTCAACTATTCCACAAGCTTTCACTCACAATAAAATCACTTTCTCCGTCAAAAGCCCCTTGCCCCAAGCTCCCTAACTTAACCATAGACCAAATCCAAGAGCCTTTTTTGGTTTAGTTGACATTTAACCCAGCTTTAGAGAAATCCAACACTTGGAGGGGGATCCAAGGCCTCAAATAAAGCTTCTACAAACATCCAATTGAGACCTCACCTCTTGAAAAAAAGTAAAACTTAAAAAACACCTCTTTTTATTCATATTTTTTTATCTCTATAAAATTTATGAATACATCACGCCTACATAGCCTTATGGATATGTTCTACTCTGTGAGATGATCATTTAGAAACAACCCCCATTTGATTTGGTTAAGTATATGGGGAGATCTTAACATTTTAAGTTGGATGATTTTCATGCTAAGCATTATTCATGGTATTATTCCAGTAGTATCATGTTGTTATTCTTACTGCTCTGTTGTTTTAACTCAGCTTGTGTTATTCCATGTTAAATTTTGGTAGTATTCATGTGTTATTCTTATTGTTCTACTATTTTAACTCAGCCTGTGTTATTCCATGTTGTGTTTTGGTAGTATTCCTATATTATTCTTATTGTTCTATTATTTCAACGGTACCATTATTCCATGTATTTTAGAAGTATCTGGGTACTATTTGAAATGTTTTATCATTTTATTTACACCATGTTACATGTGTTGTATTCTAATGATGTTATGATGTTATTTACATTATTTTATCGTTGTGTTTGCATGCTATTTTGATGTCATTGTAATTTTATGTGATTTTCCTATTGCTAAGTTAAAAGTGAGAACTTTTTATTTAATTTCTAAAAAAAAGTACACTTTAAAAAATCATCTTAGTGCATAAAACTCATAAAAATTAAGTAAAAATATCTTAGTGCTAAGTGAATAGAGGATAAATTACAGCCCAAATATAAAAGATAGATATTTAGTATTTTTCTGTAAAATAATTATTTACGCCAAAACTTATTTTAATAAAAATAATAAAATAATTATCATTTTGACTCTAAATTTAAAGGTTTTGTCAGGCTTTTTGTTAGGAGTGTTTTCAGATTTTCCAAAGTCAGAGAGCACTTCTAACCACATAATCCCTATTTTTCACAGAAAATGTCACTATTTTAGTAAATTAAATATTAAAAAAAATATAATTAAACAAATACAAAATCAAGTTTGGCAAGTTCTCTGTGATTAGGGGAATTAGCGAAAAATATAAGTTTGACTTTAAATGCAACTATAATTTCTATCTTATTTTCTTTCACAAATCCCTGAAAAAATTATAAAAAATTAAATTATATTTTGAAAAATCACAAAATTTACCCTGGTTAGTTCTCTAACCATAGGCAACATTGGAGAAACTACTTAAGGACAAAGGACCTATTTTGAGTAGTTAAATAAATTTTCATGTAAAATTCAGTATTTTTTAGTATAAATAATTATAATAAATAAATAAATATAAAAAAAATATAATTTCTTCTCTGTTAACTTAATTGATCCGTAAATGAGAGGTCAATGATGTTTCATAACTTTTGGACTTAAGAATTGAATTTTTTTAGTGTGTGAACCATAAGGGTCTGTATTTATAATTCTGGGATTTTTGCACCTTAACCCTGAATTTTAGGATTAATCAAAGGGGAATTAATTAAATGATGATAGTTAGTCCACCAAAATGATTGAAATACAAAGGGTAAAAGATTAGCAACTCACTTAGGACAATTTCTATAAAAGGGCAAAATTGTAATTTTGTAAAAATATTTTGAATTAGAAGAAGAAATGAGTCGGAATGATTCAAAAGTAGGGGAATGAATTTGATGAACAGTTTATAACTGATTTCAACCCCTTAATCGTTGGATAAACCAAAGTTCAATTCTTTTATTTAAGATAAAAACACACTTCATAAGCTTTTTCAAAATTACAAACTCACCCTTAAGTCATTGGAGCTTGGAAGTGGATTAGGTTCAATCTAAATGTGTTGAGGATTATTTGAAGACACTAAAGTGATAACGAAACACTCAAAACACTTCAAGCTCAAACCAGAGTGCAAATACCACAAGCGTTATAAACATACTCCACGCGGGGGTTCACGCACTTAACTTTCAATTAATTGTTGAAATCAACCATTCAAGGATTAGTTAAGACATTGAGCATAACTTCAAATATAATCATTCAACTTTAACTCAACATAGGATGATTAATTTAACAATATAGTAGGACCAAAAGGAACTTGAGATAATCTGAGATCCAAGCCTGAGCTTTACACTGAGGTCCTCCTAGCAATTGAGGATATTTGAAATGCCACATATGGATCATCAGGATGATATAAGTTGGATGGTCTTGGTGGTAAAGACGATGACGATAATGCTTATGTGTGCTATGAGTGGGAAGTTTGAATAAAATCTCCTACCTTAATGGCCTTAGGGAAGGGCATATAACAAATGATACTATTCCCCAACTTTTGGTAAGAAGTTGCCCCTGGCTTTC
Organism: Phalaenopsis hybrid cultivar; assembly: GCA_002079205.1. Taxonomy (NCBI): domain Eukaryota; kingdom Viridiplantae; phylum Streptophyta; class Magnoliopsida; order Asparagales; family Orchidaceae; genus Phalaenopsis; species Phalaenopsis hybrid cultivar. Next base: position 84,489 of record JXCR01147263.1, read on the forward strand.
TTAGGTTGTCGACAGTTCTAGTCCTATCAGAGTAATTAACTTATGGACTATCTAATTTTCCAAATCACCTACACATAAAAGAACAAAAAAATATACACACTACTTTTCTAATGACACTACTACTTTTGACTGCTAATTGAACTCTACATGCATGACAACATCAAGGGATTTTGGATGTTATCCTATAAAGTTCCACTTGATAATCTCTTTGATTGAGGCCAAGAATTGCCCTCCTTAGATTGTTTGGCTGGTTTCTTCTATTCAAAGTTGAATTATAGAGCACACAACCTAAAGTTGGATTTCAAAGATTTTTTTTTAATTGTTTTTTAATTCTGTAACTTCACAACAGTGATGTGTTGAATATATAATATCTTTCTTGATTTAAGATTAATTGTTTGCTTTCTTGTTATCATACGGTGTTGTTTTGGTGCAGGTGAATGAATTGGTGTAAGAGAATAAGTGTTGGGAGAAAGAGATGCGTTGCTTACTTGTAATCTCTTTATATAGAAGGTTAGTTCTATGTCAGCAGGTACTGGCAGGATGGCCTCTTTTATTGCAAATCTGACAGGTGATGATTGGTTTGGTTTTTATTGAGTAAGTGTTGTGCTGAGACTTAAGTTGAGAGTTGTTCTTGCAAAATTTCTTGAATTTTGAGAGCCATTTTTGTTCTTGTACAAAAATAATCAAGTATGTTGAATATGCTTGTTCGATTCATTTGCTAAATTACACTCCTCACTATGCAACAGTGCATAGAAGTATTCAAGACATAATAGGTGTAATTTCAGTCGAATTGCTATTTTAAAACTTTGATAGGATAGGGGAATACCATTTAAGGTGTAGTGGATGATGTCCTCATTATCAACGTTGGAGTTGGCTGCTGCAATGTTATCCACTAGGTTCTTTATGATAGTGATATATTGATTCATCTTGTTGGTCCCCATGGTGATGTCTTGTAATTGGTTCTTGAGTTGAATAATCAAGATCTGTTTGTTGCCTGCAATTGTTTTACAAGGCTATTTTAGATGTTAGCTGTGTGTGAGAGATTGAGGATATATGGGAGGATTGAGGGAGAAATAGTGAAGAATATTGGTGCATTGAGGTTCCGCTGATAAGTTGTCAAGGGTTGTAATCCTGATTTTTTGTGGAGTTGTCTGATTCATCTTGTGTGCAGAGTTACCTGATTCACCTTCTGTGAATCTCTTAGGGGGGGGGGGGTCGGTAAGTGACTTAAAGATTTGGACTTTCCATACTACGTAATTGTATGGAGTCAATAGGGTGGTGACCACACTTTTGATATGTGACATCAAGAACTTTGAGTTTGGTATTCTGATTTCTTTCCACTTTTGAAATGATACACCGCGTTGTTGATTTGTCCTGTGTAGATGTTGAGGAGCTGATTTTCATGATGTATTGAGGCAGGATGCTCTAATACCATAAATATTTCTAAAACCATAAAGAGGATGAGAAGAAGAGGACACAAGAAGAGATAGAAGAGAGCCACAGAATTTGCCAAAAGAAAAATATGCACCAACCTTTATTCATTCCATAATATATTACACTATGCGGTTCAGAGCATATATAGAAGAAATAAGTGGCATACTTGTAAATAGTTGTAAGGATAAAAACAACCTTACACAACATATTTACAATGACTAATATAAAAGCTAACATTTATCATAGGATGCCCTAGACGCCAAAGAGAAGACCAGAGAGCCAGGGACAAGGAAGTCCGAGCGAAGCAGAGTCAATCTTAGAGAGGAGAAGAAGTCAGGGCAGATCCAAGAACCATTTTAGGTTGTTTGTCTTTTTTGTCTATAAAAAGTACTCCATAATAGCTTCAAACATTCATTTTAACTTGCAAGGCCAATAGGCCCTAACACAACCACCATTTAGTCTCCACATCAAATTATGAACCCATACACCACCCAAATCATACTCTTTCACGTTAAGTTCTAGCCATCACTTTGCCAAAAAAAAGGGTTTAAGGTGCAATTTTTGATAGCATTCTAATCCAAATTCATTCTCTTGAATGTGATTTTATATTTTCTTAATGTGATTTTATTTTATTTTATTTTATTTTTTCTAAGGAGTTTAAGAGGACTGTGGAAAATAATGAAGAGGTTTTCACATGCACAACACCCGAAATATTTTGCAGAGATTTGTGCTGCCACCACTCCCAAGCCAAAGTTTTTTTAACAAGCTGAGCGGTTTCAATGGCGGACTCGAATGCGTAGTATCCCCCCAAGAAAATTCTAACGGAATGTCATATTTGTCGTATGAGAAGATTTTGGTTGCTTTATATATTATTACGTGTCAATTTAGGGCCATGATACATTAGATGGAGTGGAGGAGAAAAAAAAAGAAAATTGCTCTCAGTGTGTCGCGTTTGTTGTCCGGACATAGCTTATGTTCAGACTCCAGACACAATATTTTTTCCTGTTTTGGGCAGCTGCAACTTACTAAAAAGCAGATGTGAAACTGCTAAAAAGTAATTTGATGTTCTAAAAGCTGCGGCAGCAATTAAATTTTTTTTTTTTTGAAAAGGTTAGACTGCACTTAGTCAGGACTGATGGAAAAATACAAATTTCAACGACAATATTTTTGAATAAACTATCAGAACATAATTTATCCAAAGAGACAAAATAGCGGTACCGCCACTGTACCACCACCCGAAACAGGACGTAAATTTTGGGTATGACACATGTAAACCCCAATATCTTAAGTCCTATGCATGTAATGAAGCATACAATTTTATTATTTTGTAAATTACATTTTCTAATCCCTAAGAAGTAAAATGGGATTAGGAAACACTTTGAAATCGCCCTGTGAACGTATTGGATTTCTCCAACTAGCTATTTTACTATTTAGTTGTAGGGGTGTAAACGAGCCGAACACGAGTGAGCCCAGACTCAGCTCGTGTTCAGCTCGTTTATATTTCGAGCTCAAAAAGTGTGTTCGTGTTCGGCTCATTTGCTTAGCGAGCCGTTCACGAACAAAGAGTCATTTTGACAACCTTAATCACGTAGCTATCAGATGTTAAGGATTGGGGCAAGATTTAAAACATTATTTGAATCTAATTTAATAATTTTTATCCTATTTTCTTCATTAATACTTTTAATTGATTATAAATCTTTGTAGCCTTGTAGTCAATTAAAGTTTAAAAAAAAATACTCATCAAAGATATATATATAATTGATGAGTAGTATTTCGAGCCAAAACGAGCCGAAAACGAAGGAACAAATATTGGTTTGTGTTGTTCGTGTTCGGCTCGTTAACTTAGCGAACGAGTCAAGAACGAGCTTCTTCAAATATCGAACACGAGCTACTCGCGAACAACGAGGCGTTTTAACAACCCTAATTAGTTGTACTTATAAACTGTCCTGCTTAAACAACCCAGCCATCATAATTAATAATTATGTGTAATAATGAAAATAAGAGCACATGGGTTCTATTAAAAACCTTCGTTCCGTTAAAATTACAAGATTCTTTTTCCCATCGATCCTCTTACAAGAGGCTCAAAGCAGGGACTAAAATACTGCCTAAAATATGAAACTTATTTTATATTATTATGATTAGTTTAATATAAAAAATAAATTGTTAATTAAAGTGAATAATAATAAGAGAATACTTAATTGAATCAACATTTATGTAAAATTTAAATTAAATACAGCTAATAAATTGCTTATATATATATATATATATATATATATATATATATATATATATATATATATATATATATATATATATATATATATATATATATATATATA
>JXCR01147263.1:93409-117157 GCA_002079205.1 Phalaenopsis hybrid cultivar
TATATATATATATATATATAATTGTATGCCTCATAAAAATAAAAAAGCATTAGAACTCAATATTTTCGGTCAACAAAATTAGAATCGCCCAAAAATAGGGTGGCAAATGATACGCCACCAACAAATTTTCATTATCCGGCACGAATCTCGAAATATGACAGATCTCAAGACAATATTTTCAGTAAGCGGTGTTCAAACTCGATAAAAACTTATCGAGAGCTTCAATTTCAGCAAATTTATAGTCAAACTGACCGGTTCAATGAGACCACCCTAACGATATCAAAGTTATTCCAATACAAGTTAAATCAAACACATATTAAGTCATTAAACCATTCTTGGGAGATATGTTATACACATTTGAAAGTCAAACGGTTGTTGAATCTGACAAGTTTAAAGTCAAATCGAGCGTCTCGACAAGACGAATCCAAATAGTCCAAGATTGTGCAATTCTGACATTATTAAGGCACTCAAATGTTCATTAATCCTACTTTGATCGGAGGAAGCTCTCCAGACCGTCCGATCAAAATGATTTATATTCATGCAATAATGATACCCACAACACTATAAATAGAGCCACACCCCTCACATAAGAGGAGAGACTTGAAGCTTCAGAGAAAACTTGAAAATCTATGAGGAGTTGAAGTCTAGCATCATCTCGACTATAATCGATCACCGTCGATCGTCATCAACCACCGTCAGTGGTCGTCGACACCCGTCGATCGCCGTCAGTCACTGTCGACCGTCATCGTCAATCACCTCTAACCATCATCGATCACCACTAAGCAGATGTCGTCAGTCATCGTCGTGGGACATGAGCTCATCACTACGGTCATGTGTCAACAACGACTTACGTGGTTCACAGCTCGTGAAGCTCCTAACTCCCAACCCCCCACAACCTACATGGTTCATGGCTTGTGTAGCTCCTGACTCCGGCCCCAACAAGTTACGGACGTCTTTCATAATCGCCCCTACGACCTATGTGGTTCACAGCTCATAGAGCTTCTGACTACAGCTCCCGACTCCAGCCTTTGCAGCCTACGGACGTCATTCATACCTGCCCCTACGGCCTACATGGTTCACAGCTCGTGTAGCTTCCAACTCTGGCCCTTGCGGCCTATGGACGTCATGAATGCTCGCCCAAACGACCTACGTGGTCATCAGCTCATGCAGCTCTCGACTCCGACCATCGTGACTTACGGATATCATTCATATTTTATCATATTGCCTACGTGGTTCATAGATCGTGCAACTCCTAACTCCGACTCCAGCGGCCTATGAACGTCATTCATACTCACCACTACAGCTTATGTGGTCCACAACTCCCGTAAGTGCTTACTACAGTTTCTTTGGCCAATCAACGCTTCTAGAGCAACCATCTACAGTTTCTTTGGACTACTACATTCACAACAATCAATAATGACCCTTGCAATCTGTTGTCACCAAGAATTGCAACCATATTAGAGTTATACAAGTTTGTAATTTCATCTTCCCTAATTTATGAGAAAAATGAACATGTGTACTCATCATTCATAATAGATTATTTCAACTGCGCTAGACTCTCTGATTTTTCCCTATTTTAAAGGTTTTCCATGTAAAAAATTGAGGCGTCTCCGCCTATTTAATTCTTTTTTTTTATATATGTGTGTTGAATTCTCATGCAATGCTAAGACGATAATTCATTACTCTACCGCCGCGAATTTATATATATATGAGAATTTAGATACCGCGCACCCAACTCTTATGGTTTTATCTATTTCACATTCAAACTCTCATTTTTACAAACCAAGCACCCAACATAACCTTTTCACCACTCCCCAACTTGTGAAGTCCACCTTTTTGGTAAGGTGTTGATTTCTTAAAAAAGAAAATTTGGGCCTGAGATTGATGATTGCATAAGAATTGAGTGTTGTATATGTAAATTTTTGAATTTTAAGTGATTAAAATATTAAGATTAGTATTAAAAAAGAAAATAAAAAATTTAATTGCATTATATTTCAAGAAGTAAAATGGACTAATGAGAAAAAACACTTCAGGCGAGCGATTAATGAACCGCTCAAGCTCTTATACGAGAAAAGAATTTGGACGAAAAAGTTGATCATAAAGATTTATCCATTTGATAATTTTTTATTAATTTTACTTATAAAAAATATATCATAGATGTTTAAAAAATGTTTTTTTAAAAGGTTTTGATTCACTAATTTAAGATACGTGTCTGATACCCACACATATGATCATTTTTATTTAAATATTATTAAATTAGACACGTCGGGGAAATGTCTGACACATGTTTGAGGCTTGTCGGGCGCATATCGGTGACCTGGAAGCGTACGACATTGCATAATTCTTTAGTTAGAAGTGTTTGTACATCATATCTAAAATCTAAAACGAACTTTAAAAAAAAAACTTTATATTTATTTTAAGATAGTATTAAAGGAACATAATATCAAGGCCGCTAATAGGTCTCAAGGTATACAGCTTAAAAATGAGTTGCATAACGCCACAATGAGAACAAACAATATGACACAATACCTCACATTTATCAAGACTATGGTTGACAACATTGCAACAACCGGATCCAACATTGATAAAGAAGATATTGTCTTATATACTCTTAATGGTCTATCCTCTAATTATCAAATGATTCAAAACTACAATTCATACTAAGTTGCAACCTCTTTCACTGGAAGAATTTTGTTCATTAATTCATAGTGAAGAAAGCAAGCTCTTCTTCACTACAAGACTAAGAATTACAACTCTAGATCTCAGTCTAAAACTTCTTTTAACTATTAAGGCTTGGCATCTACCAACAACGACAAAAATAAAATTATCATCACCCGTAAAATATGCTACCAGAAAGGGCATACAACTGCTCAATGTTGGCACCACACAAACTTACAATACTAGCCATCAAATGTGAATCAAAAGCTTGCTTTTATTTCTACATTATCTCTCAAGAACCAAGAATGGGTCATCGACTCAGGAGCTACTACTCATCTCACCCCTTATACTGAAAATATTCCAAAGCTGATTCCTTGCACAAGACAAGACAAAATTTCTATTGGAAATGATCAAGCACTCAAGGTCTTTCATGTAGGTGTTGGTTTATTACCCACACCAGACCATAAGCGTATTCTTTCCTGTCTTTTGCGTGTTTCTCAAATTTCTCACAATTTAATCTTTGTTTATAAACTTGCTCAGGATAACAACTACTCTATTATCTTTGATGTTGATGGCTTCATTATATAGGATCAAGTTACTTAGAAAACACTTCTATGGGGAATAGCACATAGTGGGTTGTATCCAGTCATTGCTCTAACAACACTCAAGCACAACTTTCTTTGGCACAACAGGTTGGGTCATCCTCATGCCAAAGTTCTACAACATATTTCTCATATGCATTTGCAGCTAAACATTTCTCCCTCTACTATTGCTTGTATTAAATGCTATCAAAACAAAAGTCACAAAATACCTTTTGTTTGTAGCACTGCTAAATATAATCTTTTAGACATGTTACACACTAATATATCTTTTAGACATGTTACACACTAATATATATTTTACCTTCATAGATGATTTCTCTCACTACTGCTGGTGCTTTCCGTTACTTCCTAAATATATTTTTTATTCATACTTCATCTCCCTGCACAAATAAATATGCAATCAATTTAATATAAACATTAAATATTTAAGATCATAGAATGACAGTGAATATAGAACAACTTATCTTCATAACATATCTTTGAAACAATGGCATCCAACACCACGTTAGCTGCCCGTACACACATAAAAAAGAATGGTATAGCGGAAATGAAAAAATAGATATATTATAGAAACAACTAGAAACTTGTTAAATCATATAAAATTACTTTCCCAATTCTGGATGGTAGTTGTCAGCACAACTGTTTACTTATTTAATAGTCCTCCTTTCACTAACACATCAAACCAATCTCCCTTCCAACTTCTATTCAAGGGACCACCCGAATATCAAAACTTATATACCTTTACCTACACATGTATTCCTTGGTATCCTCGCTCTCACACTCACAAATTAACTCCCAAAGCACCAATATATATCTTCATGAGCTATAACAATCAACATATAGGATATAACTGCTATGACATTTCTCAGCAAAAAAGTATTGTTTTGTCAGCACATTAAATTTATAAAAACTCAATTTCCCTATCAAGACCTCCACTCCTTTACACCTTAGCCAACTTCCTCTCAATTTCAACCATTCCTGTCACTATTAATACCAACTTCAACCATACGCACTCAATCCTCCAACTCATCCTCTCACCGTCCTCACCTAGAAGCCAAAACAAATAACCTTTCTCTCACTCCTTTCTCCCCTCAACTCTTAAACTCTCTCTCTCCAGTTCCTAATATGAATTACCCACCTCCTCCTAGCACTTATTCTATTCCTGTTACACATCCCATGCTTACCCGTTCCAAAATGAGTAACTTAAAACCCACAAAATTTTTTAACATTCTACATCAACATCAAATAAACACCCCCATTACTTTCAAACAAGCCTTTGCTCATTCCCACTGGAGAAATGCCATTTCTGAAGAATTCATGGTTCTCTAACAACAAGCCACTTGGATTCTTGTTCCTCCACCAACCAATCAAACGATTTTGGGATGCAAATGGAGCGTTCAAATTAAATAACACCAAAAAGATCTATTGATTGCTATAAAGCACGCTTTTTAGCTCAATGTTTCAAGCAACAACAATACACTATCATGAAATGTTTAGTCCTATTGTTAAGTTCTCCAAAATTCATATGCTAATAACATTAGCCACTATAGAAAACTGAAAAATTCAACAACCAGACGTTTTCAATGCCTTTTTGCATAGGAAATTATATGACATTTTATATATGTCACAACCCTTATGATTCATTGATAATCAACAACCTTATCATGTTTGTAAATTGAAAATAGCCATTTACGAAATACAATAGGCACCAAGGTAATGGTATTCCACATTTTCCAGTTTACTTCTTAATCAAAAATTTCAATTAAGCAAAGCTACCCTTCCTTACTCATTTATCAACATGATACTCAATTTTTTGTTCTTATATATTAGTTGATATTTTGATAACTGGAAATAGCTCATTCGCCATAAACAAGTTAATTACCACACGTGGAGCTCACTTTTACTTAAAACAACTTGATCAACTTTTCCTTTTTCTAGGTCTACAAATAAACAAAAATGATCAAGGTTATTTCTTACAAAGACAAATTATATAAATGTTTGGTTAAAACAAGCTAATAGCTCATTTCAAAATCCGTTTTAACTCCCTTATCTACACACCAATCAATAATAATCCTTCACCATTGTTTGATTCACAACGTTTCAGACATTTAATTGGCTCATTATAATATATCTTGGTAACAAATCTAAATATTACTTTTACAGTTAATTTTTTAAGATAAAACATGCATAATCCAAATACTCAACATTTTTAGATGCTAAAAAGGCTACTCAAATATTTGAAAGGAACCCTAAATCATGGGTTAAGAGTTAAATTCAACAACCTTGAACTACATACATAAGCTGATGCGGACTAAGCAAAATAATGCTGATGATAGGAAATCAATACAGGCTACTGGGTTTATTTAGACCCTAATCTGATTTCACGGAATTCAAAGAAACAACCAACTGCCCCTTATTCATCAACTGAAGTTGAGAGCTGGGCGCTAGCCGTAGTTACAATACAAATATTTTAGCTCTGAAGATTGTTTCAGGAACTCGCAGACACTCAATTAAGACCAACCAAACTCTACTGCAATGGCACGTTGACAATAGCATTAGCCTACAATCCAGTTTTCCACGCACACAAAAAGTACATTGAGGTCAATTATCACTTTATTCATGATCACCTCAAGCTACAACAACTTGATCTACAACATATCATGACCGATGACCAACGAACCGATCTACTCACAAAATTATTACCTGCCACATGCCATAGGCTTCTTACGAGCAAGCACACCATCCGCTCAGCCGATCATTTGGTTGAAAGAGGGTAAAGAAACATAATTGTGATCTCTAAGGAAAAAACCCCTTTTCCATCTTTCTCTTATAGCCGTAGTCGAGCATTTAATATTTAATTACAAGGATTTCTTACAACAAATAGTATATATATTGTATATTGTATTAGTCTTTTTATTTACTTACCCTTCACTTTTATTTTCAAGTTTGCTCTTTCTCTATAAAATCAGGCTTCTTGTAATGACTAAAAATATGCTAAAATGCATATATAATTTTGTTTGTTCATCTCTATTTATTTACTCTTCTCCTCTGATCAAGATTCTCTCAAGTATAATACATAAATAATGTATATTATGCTACCTCAAAAACTTTAGAAAAAGTTACGGTGCGTTTGGGACAGCTTGTAAGTTTTATGATAAGCTGTTTATTCTGAAACGCAGCCCGCGGGCGGGCTATCGGGTTCGGCCCGAAACCTTCTTTTAGTGTAAAAACCCAATATAATTTTGAATAAGCTGACGAAAAGTGCGAACAAAATAGTACGGCACCGCCCGCACTAATAAGTTGTCCCAAACGAGCCCTAAAACAATTAGGATTAAACTTTTGATTAAATAGTTTGATTACAATTTTTTACAATAAAGTTTCTCGCAAACCTCAAAAAATCCATCCTGCTGGCTAAAATCTCCCCCATTCAATTCCAACTGAGACAAAAGCCTCAGAGCCTGAGCTCACCCCAACTCCCGACGTCTCTTAAAAACCGATCTTTTCTTTCTTGTCTGCCATTAAAAACTCCAACATTGAGATATGTGAAATAAATTCGTCGTTCTCCTCCCCTAACCTNAATACAAGTAAAAAAATTAACTTAGTTTTGTATTTGCCAATCTAATGAGGAGATAATGGAAGGTTGCCATGAAGGATATATAAAATGAATTTCTCATAGCTCAAACAAACTACTTAACCAGCATTGTACAAGCCGCCGAAATGGGACAACCCCAAACAAGTCTAATATGTTGAGTTAAACTCAGCGAACATGCCAAAGCCTCTCATATTGAAGTAGCACTAGTCACTTTTATCGAGAAAAATTAGACAACAAACAAAAATTCAATCAGTGACACTAAAGTCACCACGACCATAATTATCAACCACTAGATAGAGTGTGTTTTAATTGACATGGGGAATTCAGTCAATGTCATTTTTAAGGTTACATTTAAAAAAAATCACCTTAGGCATTGCTTATTTAAGCCAAATTGTTGATCGTTTGTTGGCATCAATTTTTAATGCCGCATGTGTGGGATGTCCTCTTGAATGTTACGAGATTGTATTTCACTCCCTCACAATCTCTTGTAATCTAAGCCATCCATCAGGACCGCCTGTTACATGTCTCCAACACGAAACTAAGATTGATGCTGAGCCAATGCTACCTGGGAAGGCTCACTGTTGTGTGAAGATAATTCTAACACGGGATATATTTAATGTCCACTTTAGTGTTTAAAGGCCATGCTCCATCTGCTCGGAGCCTTCCGTGGTCAAGGGCAATCATAGAACCCTCCTCCCACACGTATTTCAGAAAAACCATGGTTTAGACCAGTCCACCCTCACAAGGATCGAGTACGCCCGTCGGCACCAAAATCCCTAGTTTTAAACTTCTAAAATGTTCATTTTTGAGTTAAGGTATTTTAAGGATATGTGGTTTCCCGTAGCTTTCAGATCAGTGAAAACCCTTCAACGAGCATTCGGGCATAAAATTGGGGTTTGGACCGTCCCGGCTGTACTCAACCCCGGCGGCAATTTTTGTTAAATAAGACACCGATGTGTCCACCACGATGTGGGAGAGCCTATTTTTATTCTTGGATGTCCCCCAGTGGTTCTAAGATCCACAAGTATCCTCCACATAGAGCATAAACGAGGGCTGGAAAAAGAAAAGATTTTTTCTTAAGTAGACATCACCCCATGGGCACCTTACAATAAACTTCCTTTGATGCATAGGCCCCAACACTTATGTTGAGTTCTATTCTGTGTTCTTACAGAAGAAGTAGCACATATGCATGGCATATTTGGTGCATAGGCGCCAACACCCTCTGTTCCGCTCCTAAATAAAGGAGGGGGCATAAGCGCACCCAATGGTGCATAGACACACCCAATATTCATCCAAGATAGAGAATTTGGCACATATGTGCCCATTCTTTGGCGCAAATGTGCCTATTCTCGGGTGCATATGCGCCCAACTCAGTTTGTCGCTGAAACTCTGCGGTAATTCAGAAATGGAGGAGACCAGCGTGCCTTGCCTGCAGAGTAATTAACTCTTTTAACCTTTTTTTTTCATTTTTGTCTGCGATAAGTCAGAATTGGTTTCTCGTAGCTTTCAGATAAGTTAAACCCCTTCAACGAGCGTTCGGGCATAAAATTGGGTTTTGGACCGTCCCGGCTGCACTCGACCCCGGGATGCAATTTTTGTTAAATAAGGAACACCGCAGTGTCCACCACGATGTGGGAGAACTTATTTTTATTCCTTGATGTCCCCCAATGGTTCTAAGATCCACAAGAATCCTCCACATAGAGCATCAACGAGGGCTGGAAAAAGAAGATTTTTTTTTAAGTAGACACTACCCCATGGGCACCTTACAATATACTTCCTTTGATGCATAGGCCCCAACACTTATGTTGAGTTCTATTATGTGTTCTTACAGAAGAAGTAGCACATATGCACGACCTATTTGGCGCATAGACGCCAACACCCTTTGTTTCGCTCCTAAAAAGAAGAGGGGGCATAAGCACACCCATTGGTGCATAGACACACCCAATATTCGTCCAAGATAGAGAATTTGGCACAAAAGTTCTCATTCTTTGGGGCAAATGCGACTATTCTCGAGTGCATATGCGCCCAACTCAGTTTCTCACTAAAACTCTGCNTGAGTGTAAATCTAAGATTTTGAAAGGTGCGATGAGCATAGAGTTGAGGTTATGAGCATCCAAATGATCATGATGCTTATTTAGAGCTAGATATTTCATTTTCTGACATTAACAAGGCAAAGCCTTGCAAGTTTTCTCTCTTTTAAACGGATAAAATGATAGAGAGAGTGCAGATAGGTGTGGAGTATTGAGGTATTCATCACAATGTAACCACAATTATATCAATTAGCATATATGGATATCATTGGTAATATTTTTGTCCTTTTAAAGAGGGGCATCTCTTGGGTGATTCTTGCACCTTATGCAAGGGGGTAATGACTTGTTTTGTGCTGATAAATAGTATGCAGGTCACTAAATGTACTAGTGCTCAAAAGTAGATACAGAATTTGTAGGTTTTTGTAAAAATTAGGCAAAGTATGGCAAATCAGTCAAAAATTTGATGGGAAGGTTTTAGAGGAAATGGTTGGAATCCATGGGCATTGAACCAGGGGTTGTCTGAGCTGCTCTAACTTAAGACCTAAAAGAACATTAATTCAAACACACTTTGGCATATAGTGGTAGAGCTGCTCGATCGAGCCAATAGTAACATAAATGCTTAAGAATATAATATGGTTGAACCTTTTTCTTCCAATAACATATGACATGTTAATCATCTAATTATTCGATTAGGAGATTAGGAGATTAGGAGAGTAGATATTTTAGTTTCGACTTATGTTAAGAAAGACAAAGGTAGACCTAGAAAGATTTGACCTTATTGTATAAAAAATGATATTAATTTATTAGAGCTAAATGAAAATATGACATTAAATAGGAATGGAGAAAAAGGATTCATCTATGAAATGTGCCCGTACATATGACCTATAGCAAGACTTTTGTTTATGTTAAGCCTACCCAAGGGTGTAAAGAAAAGAAAAAAAGAGACCAATGGGATTATCCAAGCTGCCATGAAAGGGAGCAATAGTTTGAGAAGACAATGAGAGCCACTGTATGCAAATCCATTTAAATGAAGCTACATTGATCTTCACTCATTGATACCTCAAAGAGAGATTCCCTTTATNCCCTCGAGATAGGTGCACTACTTATGGTATTGGGCTCATTTATTGAAACTACTGGGGATATGAGATCAGTTCGGCCTTGTATTTTCAAAATTTTAAAATAGTATTTTTTAAAATAATATATGTATTAAATTTAATCAAAACGGGTGTTAGGAATCCATCCTAGCATCTAACAACTTAACAACTCTCAACTTTTTAGTGCCGATATTTTCTGGCAACTCCGCTGGGGAATTTCTTCTCTCTCCATATTAATCAGGGAATATTAACTTCATACATCGGTAATGTGTTCATATCTCTCATGAATCAAATTACATTTCTTTCGTTGATATGCTTCACCCATTTCTTTCTTGGGTAAGTACGATCGACTCTTTTGGACTTCAGGACCGTTTGTTCAATCACATTTGAATAGGGAGGTTCAGGAGGCCATTAAGGGCTTTTTTAATCTTTGTGTGGGTCGGACCCCAAATAGGTGTGTTGGCGGACTAGTTTCGCCCGGGCATTGTGCATTGTGAAGTTGGTCCCGCACTGGGTCCTAAACTTCACTTTCCCCTTCAAGACTGATTTTCTATTTTGCAAATTAAATCAAATAGTGTCGTGCTGCGCTTGCTCTTTATCCTTTCTTATTTAATTAAGTAAATCCTTATACTTTTAAATTATTTTTACTAAATTTAAAGCCTTTGCAAACTAAAAAGAATAAAACAAAATTTGCCCAGTCTACGGATCAGCCTTTGTTAACTTTTAGTGTTCGCACTAGAATTACAAGGTATTGGCCAAATAACTAACCCCAAAGCTTTCTTTTTGAAGCTGCTGCAATGAAGTTCCCAACGCTTACCTTTTCCTACAATTTGCCAACAATCTGCAATGCTTGCAGTGTCGCTCTCGCCATCAATTTTGGAACTGGATTCGATGAACTTGAAGTCATTCTTGGAAAGGCCCCATTTGTTATAATGAAAGTCACCACTCTGGAAGTTCAGGAGCCCTCTACTGAATTTGACCTGAACTGTCCCCAATAATTCCCTTCTTGCAAGAAGGTGAAACTGCCGCTCCCCCGACACCTGTCAAGTCTTTTATCCCCTTTTCTGCTAAAGAAAAGGTGGTTATGAACGTAGAAGATGAAACTGAAGAATTCACTGTCTCACTGGTAGTGCTTGAAATTGGATCGATTTCAAAGTCTGCGCCACTGACTCGATCACAGAGAAAAAACCGTAGCCGAAAAACTCGGACGGCAGCCAAGGCCCAAACTTCAAAAATGGTACTGGATGATGAGTTTTTTCACAAGGAGGAATCTGGATTACATGAGACCTCTCCACTTCTGCAAGGAAGTAGGTTTCACCCACTGATGAATACTAATGGATATGAAAGTATTTGAGAAATTGTTGCTACTTTACCTTCATTTCATGTTCGTAGTGAGGAGAGGGAGAAGCCCACTCCTATCACTAAAGTTTGCACAGTATTCCAGAGATTGGCCACTAAAGAAGGATGTTCAGTGGTCGAATTGCTTAAGCGAGTGGGATGTGCAGTATCCTTGAAAATGAAGAAAGAAATTCTAAAGGAAGTCAGAACTGCCCGACAGTCCCACAAGTCAGCTGAAACTTTGCCACTAAAGTTCGCACAGTATTCAGAGATTGGCCACTAAAGAAGGATGTTCAGTGGTCGAATTGCTTAAGCGAGTGGGATGTGCAGTATCCANAAACAATAACGATTCGAACACGGACGAACGCATCACTGTTCGTGTTTGGTTCGTTTAACTAACCGAACGAAAAAAATTTGTTAGCGTTTGTCTCGTTTACTTATCGAACGAATCGAACACGAACTCATTGACGAACCGAACACGAACTGTTCGCGAACAACGAGCTTTTTTGACAGCCCTAGTCTTAACCACAGATGGGAACTCATGAGTGCTCCGTTGAAGGGAGTCCCACCAAGTCCACCCAAGAAAGTGTCGTTGTCTTGCACACAGCGTNTGAAGCCTTAATTTACAGAAATGCTTGTTTGTATTAGAGTATTTTCTGTGGTTTTTGCAGGATTGTTCATGGCTTTGCAGCCAAGGATTATTGCTTGTGGGAATGGAGTTGCTTCATTTGCTATGGCTGTTCGATTTGTGACTGGCCCAGCGGTGATGGCGGCGGCATCCATTGCTGTTGGGCTTAGAGGTGTTCTCCTGCATATTGCTATTGTGCAGGTATTGATTCTTAATAATGCTTGAATCTCTGACTTTAGTTTCTCATAATTTTGCTTGGAATAGAGTAGTTAGATTAATAGATTTATGATTTAAATGTCTTAATTTTGTTATTTTTTAACTATTTATTTATTTTTTTTCTTTTGCAGGCTGCTCTACCACAAGGGATTGTTCCTTTTGTCTTTGCAAAGGAGTACAATGTGCATCCTGACATCCTGAGCACAGGGTTTAACTTCGAATCTTCTTCATGCTGCATTTTAGGCTTTGTGAAATGTGAAATATATTTTTAACTTTTTTATTTATTGCTCATGTTTCTTGCAGGGTTATATTTGGCATGCTTATTGCTCTTCCTATCACACTAGTCTACTATATATTACTGGGCCTTTGAAGCAGAAGAAACTTGCTGTATTGAAGCAGATGAAACGCCAATCGTTAAAAGTTCAACCCTTTTTTTTGTGTTTTTGATTGTATTTTTTAAAGTATCCTATGTAGAAGTTTATTTTTGACTAATCTGACTGAAGTAGGCTAAGCTGTAACTCTGTTTCTGATAACTTCAGTATAGCTGTGGAAATGGCTAGTTGGAAGTTCCTGTTGATGTCAATTGAAACTGCGACCTCAAATAGTTTGCGTTCAGAGTTTCCTTCTCTTGTATCACTGAAGCATTTGATGAAGTGATTTCCAATTCTGCTAGTTAAAGCATGATCATGTTTCTATTCTGAATTTTGTATGTAAGTCAGTGAGAAAATAAGAGAGTATAAATCTAAGATTTTGAAAGGTGAGATGAGCATAGTGTTGAGGGTATGAGGATCCAAATGATCATGATGCTTATTTAGAGCTAGATATTTCATTTTTTGACATTTATAAGGCAAAGCCTTACAAGTTATTTCTCTTTTAAACGGATAGAAAATGATAGAGATGGTGCAGATAGGTGTGGATTGATGTTATTATTGTGGTATTGTGGTATTCATCACAATGTAACCGCAATTATATCAATTAGCACATATGTATGTCATTGGTAGTATTTTTGTCCTTTTAAAGAGGCATCTCTTGGGTGATTCTTGCGCCTTATGCAAGGGGGTAATGACTTGTTTTTTGCAGATAAATAGTATGCAGGTCACTAAATGTACTAGTGCTCAAAAGTCGATCTAGAATTTGTAGGTTCTTGTAAAAATTTGATGGGAAGGTTTTAGAGGAAATGGTTGGAATCCATGGGCATTGTACCAGGGGTTGTCTGAGCTGCTCTTAACTTAAGACCTAAAAGAACATTAATTCAAACACACTTTTGGCATATGGTGGTAGAGCTGCTCGATCGAGCCAATAGTCACATATATGCTTAAGAATATAATATGGTTGAATCATTTTCTTCCAATAACCGATGAAATGTTAACCATCTGATGATTCGATTAGGAGACTAGGTATTTAAGTTTCTGACTTATGTTAAGAAAGACTTGGGCTTATTGTATAAAAAATGATATTAATTTATTAGAACTAAATGAAAATATGACATTTAATAAGAGACAATGGAGAAAAAGGATTCATGTATCTATGTAATGTACCCATACATATGACCTATAGCAAGACCTTTGTTTATGTTAAGCCTACCCAAGGGCGTACAGAAAAGAAAAAAAGAGACCAATGGGATTATCCAAGCTGGGCGCAATAGTTTGAGAGACAATGAGAGCCACTGGTATGCAAATCCATTTAAATTAGGCTACATTGATCTTCACTCATTGATACCTCAAAAGGAAGCTTCCCTTTATTTATCACTATTTGGTTGTTACTCCACTGTAATACTTTATCGCCGAGCTAACAGAGTGCATACAAATTAAGTATATCTTCAAATTCCCTCACCCATGAGGGTGAGAGCTTGCACATTGAAGTATTACATATTTCATATAGATCATAAAAATAAAATAGAAGATTATCTATATTTTGGGATTTTGATAGAGCAGTTGATACAAGTAAAAAATTAACTTTGTTTTGTTTTTGCCAATCTAATGAGGAGATAATGGAAGGTTGCCATGAAGGATATATAAAATGAATTTCTGATAGCTCAAACAAACTACTTAACGAGCATTGTACGAGCCGCCGTAATGGGACAACCCCAAACAAGTCTAATATGTTGAGTTAAACTCAGTGAACACGCAAAATCTCTCATATTGAGTAGCACTAGTCACTTTTATCGAGAAAAATTAGACAACAAACAAAAATTCATTCAGTGACACTATAGTCACCACTACCATAACTATCAACTACTAGATAGAGTGTGTTTTAATTGACAATGGGGAATTCACGCAATGCCATTTTTAAGGTTGCATTTCAAAAAAATCGCCTTGGGCATTTCTTATTTAAGCCAAATTGTTGACCAATTGTTGGCATAGCTTTTTAATGTCGCATGTGTGGGATGTCCTCTTGAATATTACAAGATTGTATTTCACTCCGTCGCAATCTCTTGTAATCTAAGCCATCCATCAAGACCGCCTGTTACATGTCTCCAACACGAAACTAAGATTGATGCTGATCCAATGCTACCTAGGAAGGCTCACTGTTGTGTGAAGATAATTCTAACACGGGACATATTTAATGTCCACTTTAGTGTTTAAAGGTCATGCTACATTTGTTTGGAGCCTTTTGTGGTCAAGGGCAATCATAAAACCCTCCTCCCACACACATTTCATGAAAACCATGGTTTAGATCAGTCCACCCTCACGGGGATCGGGTACGCCCGTCGACACAAAAATCCTTAGTTTTAAACTTCCAAAATGTTCATTTTTAAGTTAAGGTATTTTAAGGATTTGTGGTTTCTCGTAGCTTTCAGATCAATGAAAACCCTTCAACGAGCGTTCGGGCATAAAATTGCGGTTTGGACCGTCCCGACTGCACTCGACCATGGGCGGCAATTTTTGTTTAATAAGGAACACCGTAGTGTTCACCACGATGTGGGAGAGCCTATTTTTATTCTTGGATGTCCCCCAGTGGTTTTAAGATCCACAAGAATCCTCCACATAGAGCACCAACGAGGGCTAGAAAAAGAAAAGATTTTTTTTTAAGTAGGCACCACCCATGGGCGTCTTACAATAGACTTCCTTTGATGCATAGGCCCCAACACTTATGTTAAGTTATATTCTGTGTTCTTACAGAAGAAGTAGCATATATGCACGACCTATTTGGCGTATAGGTGCCAACACCCTCTATTCCACTCCTAAATAGATGAGGGGGGCATAAGTGCACCCATCGGTGCATAGACACACCTAATATTCGTCCAAGATAGAGAATTTGGCACATATGCGCCCATTCTTTGGCGCAAATGTGCCTATTCTCGGGTGCATATGCGCCCAACTCAGTTTGTCGCTGAAACTCTGCGGTAAGTCAGAAATGGAGGAGACCAGCGTGCCTTACCTGCAGAGTAATTAACTCTCTTAACCTTTTTTTTTCATTTTTTCCTGCGATAAGTCAGAATTGGTTTCTCGTTGCTTTCAGATCAGTGAAAACCTTTTAACGAGCGTTCGAGCATAAAATTGGGGTTTGGACCGTCCCGGCTGCACTCGACCTCGGGCGTCAAATTTTGTTAAATAAGGAACACCGCGTGTCCACCACAATGTGGGAGAGCCTATTTTTTTTTCCTGGATGTCGCCCAGTGGTTCTAAGATCCACAAGAATTCTCCACATAGAGCATCAACGAGGGCTGGAAAAAGAAAAGATTTTTTTTAAGTAGGCACCACCCCATGGGCGCCTTACAATAGACTTCCTTTGATGCATAGGCCCAAACACTTATGTTGAGTTCTATTATGTGTTCTTACAGAAAAAGTAGCACATATACACGACCTATTTTGCGCATAGACGCCAACACCCTCTGTTCCGCTCCTAAATATGGGAGGGGGCATAAGTGCACCCATTGGTGCATAGGCACACCCAATATTTGTCCTAGATAGAGAATTTGGCTCATATGCGCCCATTCTTTGGCTCAAATGTGCCTATTCTCGGGTGCATATGCGCCCAACTCAGTTTGTCGCTGAAACTCTACGGTAAGTCAGAAATGGAGGAGACCAGCGTGCCTTGCCTGCAGGGTAATTAACTCTTTTTACCTATTTTTTTCATTTGTGGTACAGACTAAAGGTTAAAATAATTGTTTTTCATTTTTGGATGAATACTATTTGGAGAGGCGGCTGAGCGGTGTTGACACCATGGACATCGTAGAAAAGCATAGTTGTATTTGAGAAAATGCTGCAGGTATCACGAGAGGTTGATATTCATTGTGGGAGAATTTATAGAGGTGCGGGGAGAGAATTTTGGAGATCTGTGCGTGGTTTTTAGAGGCTTCTTGAGGAATTCTTCCAGCTTCTTCTTCTTCCTCTTCATCTTCTTCATGTTCTACTCCTTCTCAACTATTTTCTTCATCGGTAGCTCATTTTTTTGAGAAAACAGAGGAACGTGGAGGATTTCTTGAAGCATCCTTAGTATTCCTCCTTGAGAAGGAGAGCTTCTTCCTTCTTTGGAGAAGAAGTGAGAATATCTTCATCGGTGCGAGGTCAGAGCTAGGATCAAGCCCAGAGCATACGCCTTCAATCGTCATGCAGGTAAGATAACCTCCATACTCTTGCAATTTCATTCCTAGCAAGCCATTTTAGGTATGAGTTAGAGAATTAAGCTTAAGATTACATTTCATAGAAGACCGATAGATTATGGAGTCATTTTCATTGATTACCCCCAACGAATCCTTGAGAGTTCTCCTCAATCCCTAGCATATTGGCCTAATCAACTGGGAGCTTAGTAATCTCGTGATTGTTTGACAGCTTCATATCTTGATGAATGGGTTAAAGCCACCTCGTTATAGAGAATAAAGAATTCCTTTGAGCCATGATCCCTAGATTGTGAATGCTATATCTTTGAGGGAAAACCTTCGCTTTCATGAAGGTTTTCTTTTAATGGAAAAGCTCCTTCACGTTTTTTCAAACAATTATAGGTAGGTCCTTCTTTATGTTATGTAATGAATGTTAGCTATGACTTCATCATCAACTCTAGATCCTATGTGAGGTTAATAGGGCGAGTTCAATTTACCATCGAGCGCATTGGGTTTCACTATTTGTAGGCCCTTCATGACATTTCACATGTGACTCTTGGCATTGATTTTTGATGTCACGAGTACCCGATTCCCTGGTGATATTGTGGGTCAGGCGACACTCACACGTGCCCTCTAAGTAACTCAAGGAGATTATCGGGTCGAGCACTCCGTCTAAGGACTAGGGTTTACCCTGTCTTGATCATCCTTGACAGCAACTACCACTAATCTGTGATGGTTTCCTATTATAGGGCAAGCCGAACAATCATTCAAAGGCATGTGTGGTCCTATCCGAGCATTAAGAACTTTTTATGTCATGTGGCGCAATTAGCGGACATTCGAAGCTAGAAATGAAAAAAAAAAGAACTTAAGGGTCTGATGTGGCCACCCCCAAATTGGGTGTGGCTACGTGTACTCCCTCCCCATAGAGTTTGAGGGGACTACCTTTTTTGTGGCCACACTCAAAGTTGGTGTGACCACGCAGCAAGACAGAGCCCATGACATAATAACACAATCGGATGGTGTGAACAAGTCAGACCTTCCTTCAAGCTACTCGGAGCCTCCTTTGTCGTGACCACGCTGCAAAACAAAGCCCACAACATAATTACACCGTGGAACGGCATGACCACGCCATGCCGACCCTCATCAATAGAGTGGCATAACTACACCTGAGACTAGCTTAACCATGCCGACCCACACAAGTCTTAAAATTTGGCCTGACAACCCTAGGGAAGCAAGCCATCTAGAAGCTAAATTTGCAGCTTATTTTTGGATTTAAGATGATCTTCGTGGGCCTGTAAGAAGATAGCGGATTAACCCCTTTTTGTAATAACTTAAGTACCACCAATTATCTTTTTTGGCAAAAATAATGGGCACTTTTGGGATTTACTTAGGGGAGGCTGGTTTAACAAGACCTCTACACCCCATTCTCCCCTAGAAACCTTCATTCATCACCTTTCTCAGATTTGGGCTATTGGTGAGAGCTAGAGGGTGCAAGAGAAAGATCTCTTCATCTTCCTCAAGGAGATGTTGGACGATAATAAAAGAGGATGACATGAATAGTTATTAGAGACATTGTGGGCATACAAGACGACTTATAGAACTCCTACTCAATCTACACCCCACGCTCTAGTTTACGGGTCTGAGGCTGTGCTTCCCTTGAAAGTACAATTACCCTCTCCCAGGATTGCTTAGCCAACAATATTACATCAGAATAAAAGGCCAAACTCAGGCTCGAGGAATTAGAAAGCCTCAAAGGGAAGCGACTGTCAGCACAGATGAATCTAGAGTTGTGGCAAGCCAGGATGATACAGGCCCACGACAAACAGATCCACCCAAGAACATTCAAAATCGGTGATATAGTTCTCATTCTCAGAAGACCCATTCTTTCACATCGCAAGATAGGGGAAAGTTTGAACCAACTTGAGAGGGACGGTTCGTGGTCGAGAAGGTCTACTCTGAGGATCTTACTAGCTGGTGGATTGTCATGGTGAAATGCATATGCTTCTAATCAATGGGTGATATTTAAAGAAGTATTGCGCATCATGGTATTTCAGGGAATGAACTTTAAAGACAATACTCACCCCCTTCCCCCCCAGAAATGTTGGTGTGACAATTTTTGTCTGTGTATGGGTCCAATAAAATGTTTTGTAATAGAAATAATAAAAAAAAAATTTCATAAATTAAGTCAAATTCCTTTGCACTAAAATCTGAAATTTTATAAAATTAACCATAAAAAAATGTATACACTTGTAATAAAATATATTTACAATTTTAAAGAAAATGATTATTAATAACAACATATTGTTCTTGTTCAAATTAGAATTTAGTTCACTGACGTTTCCCCTATATTCTACAGAGAAATTTCTGGACATTAGCTGATTTTCTCCTTCATAAATGGCATCAATTTCGCACTTGACAAAGAAAAGGTGGCACAAGGCACCATCATAGGTTTTGATCTGGACTTCGAGCAAGTCAAGATGGACTATGATGAACCCCTACTGAACATGGCCAGTTCAAAGGAGAAAGAAGATTTGAAAACAGTGCTCATATTCTAAATTAAAGAAAATACTACCGCCATGAAGAAAAGAAAGCTTGAGGATAATGGAATTGAAGTTAGAAGAACCAACAGTTTGACAGAAAGGACCAGACAGTTACAATCCATGGTCTTAACAACAGATGGGAAGCTCGTCAGTGCTCCGTTGAAGGGAGTCCCACCAAGTCCACTGATCCCGTACCTAATGCTTATGCACAGTATAGCAATAGTTCTAATGGTATTTTTCACTTATTTTTCCTTATTTTGTAACAAAACCAAAAACTTGATCCTGAAGAAAAATAAGAATTAAAATTTTTAATTTATATATATTTATATTCGGATACTACGCAAGTATACATATTGTTATCAAGTAATATATGACTTTTTGATTAAAACCTGAATTCGAACTCACATGAAAGATTATGCAATATGCACTTTTTAGAAAGTTTTTATATTTTTAAAAAGATAATTACTTAAACTAAAAATGATTTTTGCAGGAATTTAAAATTTAAATATTTTTGGTATTTTTGATATTTTAACGAAATAGTAAAATGATAACTAAAGTTTTTGTAGAAGAAAAGTACTTAATATGAAAGTATCTTTCTTCTCATCATGAATCTGTAATAAGTATAGAAATTCTATTGTGGAAGTATGCAAATTGTGTTGTGTCAAATAGGAGCAATAATATTCTTTACCCTTATTAATGAACTATAAAGAACATTGGTTAATTTAAAGTATGAATAGTTATGAAGATCTGCTAGGCAGGGAAGATACTAGCTCTCACTCCAGAGTTCCCTCGATTCCCTCCACCTGAGGGCTAACATTCTCGTATCAAAACCTAAAACAATAAACCAAGTTGGGGGCTTTAATCTGTCACTTTAAAGTCCTCTAACTCTACACCCATCAATGAATATTTCTCTATTTATTTACACTCAATCATATGAACTACATTCTCATTCATACAACCTCATGTGATTCTTTCCAATTGTTGACTAAGACAATATCAACCCAGTTCTTACATGTTCTCACAACAAATTTTAATATCTGGATTGACCAAATCAAGAAATAAATGAAGTTCATGGATTTAAGTCATCACAACTTCTTCTAACATTAAAGATCAATACTCTCCATAACTTCTATCCAAAACTTAATTACTTATCATTTTAAGAAGAAAGATAAAGAAAACTACTCGGAATCCATGAAGAAAATAAAACCACAATTTAGTTTAAAAGAAGAAATCATTGTCAAACCAACAACAAATCTCGATTAAAACTAAAAGTAGTCTAAAACANAGCATCGATTTTTATGTCACGAGTACTCGATGCCCTTGTG
This sequence comes from Phalaenopsis hybrid cultivar, assembly GCA_002079205.1. Taxonomy (NCBI): domain Eukaryota; kingdom Viridiplantae; phylum Streptophyta; class Magnoliopsida; order Asparagales; family Orchidaceae; genus Phalaenopsis; species Phalaenopsis hybrid cultivar. The sequence continues at coordinate 113,976 of JXCR01147263.1, forward strand.
ATGTTGTGTGTGCATGCGACACTCACACGTGCCCTCACGTAGCTCAAGGAGACTATCAGGTCAAACACTCCGTCTAAGGACTAGGGTTTACCCTGTCTTGATCATCCTCAACAGCAACTACCACTGATCTATGATGGTTTCCTGTTATAGGGCAAGCAAAACAATCATTCAAAGGCATGTGTGGTCCTATCTGATCATTAAGAGCTTTTTGTGTCATGTGGCGCAATTAGCGGGCATCTGAAGCTATAATGAAAAAAAAAAAAACTTAAGGGTCTAACGTGGCCACCCCCAAATTGGGTGTGGCTACATGTACTCCCTCACCATAGAGTTTGAGGTGACTACCTTTTTCGTGGCCACACTCGAAGTTGGTGTGACCACGTCGCAAGACAGAGCCCATGACATAATAACGCAGTAGGATGGTGTGAACAAGTCAGACCTTCCTTCAAGTTACTCGGAGCCTCCTTCGTCGTGACCACGCTGCAAGACAAAGCCCACAACATAATTACACCATGGAACAACATGACCACGCCACGCCGACCCCCATCGACAGAGTGGCATAACTGCACCTGAGACTAGCTTAACCATGCTGACTCGCCCAAGTTTTAAATTTTGGCTTGACAACCCTAGGGAAGTGAGCCATCTAGAATCCAAATTTGCAGCTTATTTTTGCATTTGAGAAGATCTTCGTGGGCTTGTAACCCATTTTTGTAATAACTTAAGTACCACCAATTATCTTTTTTGGCAAAAACAATGGGCACTTCTAGGATTTACTTGGGGGAGGCTGGTTTACCAACACCTATGCACCACATTCTCCCCTAGAAACCTTCATTCATCACCTTTCTCAGATTTGGGCTATTGGTGAGAGCTTGAGGGTGCAAGAGGAAGATCTCTTTATCTTTCTCAATGAGAGGTTGGACGACAATAAAAGAGGATGACATGAATGGTTAATAGAGGCGTTGTGGGCATACAGAATGACTTATAGAACTCCAACTCAATCTACACTCTACACTCTAGTGTACGGGTCTGAGGCTGTTCTCCCCTTCAAAATACAATTACCCTCTCTCAGGATTGCTTAACCAACAAGATTACATCAGAAGAAAAGGCCAAACTAAGGCTCGAGGAATTAGAAAGCCTCAAAGGGAAGCGACTGACAGCACAGATGAATCTAGAGTTGTGGCAAGCCAGGATGATACAGGCCCACGAAAAACTGGTCCGCCTAAGAACATTCAAAATTGGTGATTTAGTTCTCATTCTCAGAAGACACATTCTTGCACATCACAAGATAGGAAATTTTGAACCAACTTGAGAGGGACCGTTCGTGATCGAGAAGGTTTACTCTAGAGGATCTTATTAGCTGGTGGATTGTCAGGGTGAAATGCCTATGCTTCTAATCAATGGGCGATATCTAAAGAAGTATTACGCATCATGGTATTTCAGGGAACGAACTTCAGAGACAATACTTACCCCCCTCAGAAATGTTGGTGTGACAATTTTTATCTGTGTCTGGGACCAATAAAATGTTTTGTAATATAAATAATAAAAATACTTTTTCATAAATTAAGTAAAATTCCTTTGCACTAAAATCTGAAATTTTATAAAATTAACCATATAAAAAATGTATACACCTGCAATAAAATATATTCACGATTTTAAAGAAAATGATGATTAATAACAACCAATTATTTCTGTCCAAATTAGAATTTAGTTCACTGACTTTTCTCCTATATTCTACATGGAAATGTTTGGACATTAGCTGATTTTCTCCTTCAGAAATGACATCAATCTCGCACTTGACAAAGGAAAGGTGGCACAAGACACCATCATAGGTTTTGACCTGGACTTCGAGCAGGTCAAGATGGACTCGGATGGACCCCTACTGAACGTGGCCAGTTCAGAGGAGAAAGAAGGTTTGAAAACAGTGCTCATATTCTAAAGTAAAGAAAATACTACCGCCATGAAGAAAAGAAAGCTTAAGGACAATGGAATTGAAGTTATAAGAACCATCTGTTTGACAGAAAGGACCAGACATATACAATCCATGGTCTTAACTAGGGGTGTAAACGAACCGAACACGAACGAACAAAGCTTGTGTTTGTGTTCGGTTCGTTTAAAATTTAGTTTGTTTGAAANCCTTTAAGCTAGGTGAATGCCTCTATGCTAAGTTTGGTCATTTATGTAGACATATTTTTATTGTCATTCCTCATCGTGCATTTCGGTGTACAATATTTGTAAGTTACTTTGAAAAAAATTATCCCTTATCATATTCGTGGCTAATTATATAAGTTCACATGAACAAATTGAATTGAACAAATTTAAACTTTAATGTGATAAAAACCATTGTTCAAACCTAAATCAAATATTGCTTTAAAATAATTTGAACCTTGGTCTGAAACTAGTTCAAACGACATTCAAACTTATCCCGTATAAAGGTTTGAATCTCATTTCTAGCATTCCCTTCTCATGAAACCCTATTCTCATTTGTAGGTCCTAGATGGCATTATGCCTTTTTTGAGAAACTTTCAAACATCATCGACGTTGTGTTGACTTTTTCGTAACCTCCTCTTCTCTTGCACACAATGCATTACCATAAGACCATCTAGGTTAAACGTACTTTGAGTGTGTCATGAAGCTCTAGATGTCTTCTCCTGCAACCTCTATTGTGATGCCTTTTTTAATGATGTATTCCCAATAACGATCATGTGATGCTTCTTATTGATCTCTTTGTATGTTGTTGACCAATATTACCTACTTTTTTTTATCTTCAATTCTTCAAAGAATGTTGGTCCCGTGATGCCTATCAAGCAAACCCATCACGCCATCAAACCTATTATCCCCTCCCCGACAAGCTCCATAACAACGCCTTACTTTGCAAGCTCATAGAGCTTTTCAAACGAGATGTCATGTTTGCAAGATCAAATGTGGCATTTGAGCGGAGCTTTGCTGTTATTCAAACCAAATTTAAACCATGATTCAATTAAAGATATAACCAACTTCAAGCTTGCATTTGATTTGAACAAATTTCAACTAATTTGTGATTCAGAAAACGATCTACCAATATCTAATGAGCTAATCTCTCATTGAAGATGATCCCATTCAAATGAATATTCTGATTAGACAAAAGATATATCTTTTTGGGCATTTTCTAAGGCCATTATAATGTAAACAGTCCAAACTGGCTTTCC
>JXCR01147263.1:139702-171296 GCA_002079205.1 Phalaenopsis hybrid cultivar
GGTTATGTCCAATTAGGCATTGGATAAGGACGAATTTTGGAGGGGTGCTTAGACAACTCTTGGGAAAGCTCATCCACAATTTTAAAAGAAGATTTTGGCCAAAAATTGGAGAGAGCCTAGGGGTCCCGGATGTTAGAAAGGTCCTGAAGGTTGCAGAGGTTCCATTAGTGTTTGCTAGAGAGTCTAAATTGTGAGAAATTCTTTGAGAGATTGTAAGAGTGGAGGGAAAGCGAGAGATTTCTTCCTCCTTGCCACTTCAAAGAGGAATTCTGTGTGCTATAAAGAAAGGAAGAGATTCAGAGGAACTTCGAGGAGTTTACTTAGGGAGATATTAGAGATAAGTTTATTTACTTGTTGCAGTTTGTATGACTTCACTTTTATATATGAATTCCGAGTTTTGTTGTGTTTTTCCCATTAGATCTGAGTAGTTTTCTCTGTCTTTCTCCTTGTCTTGAGATTTGTGAAATAGTGATTTGAAAGTTGAGCCACGAAAATGTTAAAGAAATTGCGATGGTCTTTTCACTTCGATCTTAATTTACTTTCAATATGGTCAATTGATTTGTTAAAATATGTTGAGTTTTACAACTAAAGTGAAGATTACATCCAAGATTTAGGGAGATCAAAGCCCTTGGAAGTTGCATGCAAATAAAAAAGGAAATAAAAATATTGGGAGTAGAATATGAGATTTTAGAGTGTCAGACTAAAATCCCCAATTCGGTCCTATCGTTTGGGTGCTGAAGTGTAGATGCTAGCCCTCAGGCGAGGGGAACGTGGGAGCTCCGAAGTGAGAGCTAGTATCCTCCCAGCCTAGCCGCAGATTCAGTAAACAAGTGTGATTAGTCAATGTTCTTTATGCCTGGACCAAAGGGTAAAAATAGGTATGCTCCTATTTGACACAATACAAATTGAACTGACTCACTTTATCCATTCATTATAATTTCTTGACAAGGANGGGATAAGAAGTTTTGCTTTACAATACTAGGCTGAAGTTATTCCCTAGAAAATTGAAGTCTCGTTGGTTAGGGCCATTTACTGTGACTCAAGTTTATACTTACGGTGTTGTTGAAATTGAAGATCAGAAAATTGGACAGATTTAAAGTGAATAGACACAGATTAAAATCATATTTTGAGGGTAAAATACCAAATTTTAAAGAGGTTTTAATGATCAGTCAACCTGAATGACACCTGAATAGGTCGGACTGATGAAGTTAAAACCAAGCGCTTTATGGGAGGCAACCTATATTTATCTTTATTTTTAATGCGATTATAGTAAATTTTATTTGAATTTATCATTAGTTAGTGGTAGTAATAAACTCTACTACTCTTATTTACACTTAAATCATCATAAAAATTGGATCCATAAAAGAAAATTGGAACGTATTCAGACCAGAGAGAAACTGTGCAATTTTTGCCTTGGGCATCGACGGCGCCGTCGACACCGCCGACGGCGGGTTTTTCCCGAGAGTCCAGGTAAAATTAATACAGAGGCGCGCTGACGGTGCCATCGACCCCACTGACGGTGAGACCAGCGAGATGACAGTTTCTTGTGTTCGAGTGGTGGTTTTTGATGGTTTTTGGGCGGGAGTTACCTTTTTAAACTCCCAAATTCGATTCCTATTCATATTTTCCCCCAAAAACGAAGTGAAACTCCACCAATTTCATTCCTATGGCATCCAATTCCCATGATAATCCCAGAATGCGAGTTTTCAATCGACGAAAGTTTATTAGTGCGGAAGCGCAGCAGATCTTCAACAAACTACTGACGAAGAAAAGATTGATTAAGGAAGGAGGATTTGTAAATCGAGGACTGAACAATTCTACAACGCCGATTGAAGAGATGATTGTGCGGCGAAGATGAGAAGTGTTGTGCTACATAACCGCCGCTGTGGTTGTTCCTCTAGTGAAAGAATTTTATGCAATTATGCACGGGATCAACCAGAGAGTTGTTTATGTGCGAGGTAGGTGGATCACTTTCACTCCTGCACAGATCAACGAATTATATATGATCGAGAACATTCTTGTCTGCCACTATTTAAATTTCGTCCCGACAAGGAACCAGATGAATGAAATTTACCAGTATTTAACGGACGAAACTGACGACTGGGATATGAGAGAGAAAGGGTATGTTAGTTTTTCTTCAACACTTTTGAATCCCGCCTCTAAAAACAGGCACTTCTTCATTTCTGCAAAACTGTTACCGACAATGAAAGTTGGTAAAGTTTCTAAAAAAAGTGCTATTTTGAACTTCTGCATCCAAAGGGGACTGTAGATCGATATTGGATCAATAATTGTGAAGTCGATTTTGGGCCTGATCATTCATGGATCAACTTATGGGCTTGGACACCCTTCCACAATTTTTTCACTTTGCAGTCATCCAACAAGCGCAATCTCCTGTCCGCAGAATAGAATGGAAAGAATATTCTGCTATAAAATATTCCTTCCGTCTCCTTCTCCGCCAGAAATATTTTGAAGTAAATATTTCCTGTTTAGAGCAAATTACAAATCGATGCTAAGAGAGAGGTGCAAAGGTTCACGAATATCGCACCGTTCTCGTATCTGTCCAAATTGCAAGTCGAGAATACAAGTCGTGCGATCCCGTCGTCAGCGACGATTTGTAAGGGAACGGTCCGCTGCAATCTCGCAATTTCCCTGGTCCGAATATTCTCGACTACAGGAAGAGATATTTGTGGCTTGGGAGGTACGAGATTGCAGCGGCTCAGGGAAAGAAATCGGATTGTTCCTCCTCCTGTGCCGCCTGTCGGGCAAAAGTAATATTTCCCTGCGACCGCAGACCTCTGAACTCGCCTCCGCCGTGCGCGAACCTGGTCACAGAAAGTCGCGACTCTCTGCCTCGTCCAAAATTTTTCTTGCTCCCCTAATACCACTTGTTGAGAAAATTAGAACGAGGAAAAACTAGAACGACACAAATCCAGAAGAACACATAGATTTAACGAGGTTCGGCAAAGATGCATACGTCCTTGGGAGCAGAGCGACGAGTTCTTTTCAATATTCAGAAAAGGGTTTACAGAAATCAGGGATATCTCCTAGGGTTACTAACAGAACTATTTATAACCCCAGGAGTAACCCTAGGCACAATATGTAATTACAACATTATCCCTGTACCATACCGCGGGACTTTGCCCCCACACCCCAACCCACGTAACTTCCCAATTTGGACAGATTCTTCCGCTCCGCTTCGATCCAGCGTCTGTCCAGATATGGTATATGAGCCATATCATAACAAATGAACAATCAATTTATTTGGCCAATGTCATGGTTTTATGTCAAGGCAATAAGACACCAACATGTCATAAGTACGCTTACCATTTGAAAGAAAATGAAAATTTCCCTTACTTTCTCTCACTTTTCGTGGACCTTTGCATCTTTAAACCCCTCATAAGATAATAATGGCTTTCGATACACATTCAAGGATAAAAATTGAAGCCACCAATGTTCTAATTCCACCATCGCACTCTATTTTACAAATGCAGAAGCTGAAAAGGGAGAAAATGAGTCAACCTTCTGGGCCTCTATTATGAGAAGTACTCAATACTGAAAGAGCTTAGGGAAAACCATTCCTTCAACTCCTTTTCCTGCTCCTCTATGTCCCCTTACAATCCTCAAATAGTTTAGAGGTTGTTGGCAACCACTGTCACAATCGATAAAAAAAATTGATTCCCTCAAATGTCGCTTGAGTCTCATCGTGTAGCAATTAAACTGGCAATTAGAATGATGAGAAAGGGCCCCTAAGATCCCTCCACATCAAACCTATTCAGAGGCAAAGTTGAGTGGAGCAATGGGTAGCAACAATAGTGACAATGACTATGATACTGGGAAGTGAATAGCCCCTTATATTTTTGGCAGATTTGTCACATTTCCTATTCATATATTTTCCTCATTTAGAAAATCTGATTTAATAGTCATGAAACTTTGTAAGCAATTTTGTGATTAATGAAAGGAAATGTAAGTTTTGGATTAAATTAAATGCATGCTTGTATCTTTTAGTGAGTCATATGAGTTCCTTTTCTGCATTTTAGAAGCCTAGAAAAATACTAAAAATTTTGGTATTTTATCGCAGTGCCAAAAACAAGGGCCTAAGCACCTCTCTCTTAGCATCACAATGGCTATATTAGGCATCGAGGCACAATCATCTGGTAGTTGTTGGCTGATATGGTAGCTACCACATCACGAACACTGCAGTTCCCATTTCAGGCACTGTATCGCCATATGCCACATGGAAACACCCAAAATTAACGAACACATCCATTGTGTCGTGGGTAATTAGACATTTCAGTGCCATTCCATTAACATCTCAACGCTACCTAGCTAGCACCATAGTGTCATGCTAACACATGTTATCATATTAGGGATATAGTTTATGATGTCGGCTAATGTGGCAAATGCAACATCAATGGCACCTAGGTTCCTAACAATGACTCCTAAGAGATCCTAACATATTCAGGGGATAGTGGCTTGGCCTCTATCATGTTAGCTAGCTTGGTACTTTCCACATCAGCAGTCCCTAAGGGCCATAGCTAGCACTGCGGTGCCATACCAACTTTTTACCCTTTGAAAGTGGTAGTGTGAGGCCACCCCTAGAGTTGGCATTTCATGTTTTTGAATCTACTTTGTGCCTTCCATTGGAATCCGAGAGCTTCTAAGGTTCTTACCTACACTTCTTCCACATGCTTCTCTTTAGAGTGTGTGAGCTTTCTCTCCACATTTCGGCTTTCACCTCCTTCATTTCATGAGTCTTCATTGCTAGAGCTAAAGTTGTTCATGATCAGAGGAGCATTATTAGTCTCGAGAAGCAAGCTTTGGAGCATTGCACACTACTAGGAATATCCTGAAACTCTCCACTTAGGCAAAATCTCTAAAACCCACACATTCTTCTTTCATTAGAGCCCCTTAAAGTTTTGATAAATGATATGTTAAGTTAGTGTCACAAGAGGCTTTAGGTTAAAAGTATGCATACTATAACCCCTCACCTTCATATTTTTAAGCAAAACCAAGGGTTAGGGCTCTATATTTTAGCCCTAGCACCGCAAAGCTAGCCTTTAGTGTTGCAAGATTATACCCTATTTTTTGTGTGGGGCCAAAGCACCACACCCACTCATGTTCACCAGTGCCGTGGCATTATTTTCACAATGCCAAAGCATTGTCTTTCGTTTGAATTTTGGTCAAGTTCCTAGGTGTCACTCAGTTGCCTGTGGCCAACTGTTGTTATTACAACCACCCTAAGGCCTCTGTGGTCAACAACTGTTACTGCAGCCACTGACTACAGACTTTATGTCCAACCACCGTCTTTATAACAACCAACTACGACATTTGCGATTAACTATTGTTATTACGACAAAATATCATGCTTGCTGTAGCCTAATTATGGCTATTATAGCTAAACTATTATTATACAAATGTAATTATTAAAATTATAATTCCACTTTCTCCAATTTAGAAGAGAGTTGACACATGTGCTACAATCAAATAGTGAATTATTTTGATTGGGTTACAAACATGATTTTTTTCCCTTGCTAGTGTTTTCTATCTACAATATATTTGTGTTGCCTCCTACTATTTATCAATTATCTGTGTGTTTGTTTGATATTCGTGCAACACTAAAGTGTTAAATTATCGCTCTATCGCAGTGAATTTTTCCGTCATGTAACATGCATATAATTTTTTCAAATGAATTTTATGTGAAGTTTTAGATTTATAAATATTTATATTATTAATTATTTATAAATTTATTTATTTTTATTATACATTTTTATNACTACGGTCTGTTTGATGCAGCTGCTGCCGCGCTGCCCCAGAAAGAAGCTGGAAGAAGCTACGGGGAAGCTGACTGATTGTTTGGTGCAACTATATGAGACAACTGTTTCTGAAAAAATGATCATTTTGCCCCTGTTTAGTAAAAGTGTTTGGAACATAATTATAATAGTCATATATATGCATGACTCCATGCGCAGCCGATACTACGGTCTGTTTGACGCAGCTGCTGTTGCGCTGCCCCAGAAAGAAGCTGGAAGAAACTGCGGGGAAGCTGATTAATTGTTTGGTGCAACTATATGAGACAACTGTTTCTGAAAAAATGATCATTTTGCCCCTGTTTAGTAAAACTGTTTGAAACAGAATTATAATAGTCATATATATGATACATATGAAGTAGAAATTTACTTAGAAATAGTTCAACAATTCATATGCACAACTAACATAACAGTGAGTACCGAAAGTGATAAAGAGAAAGAAAAAAAATCAAAATTCATTAAAACCATAACCATAATTTCTTAAATTATCTTTCCAATAATTGTTTTCTTATTCATTACATCTTTTATTCTTGCTATTTCTCCTTCAACTCATGCCCTAAAAACAAAAATAAATCATATTTATAAGAACGACTCAAAATATGTGAGACACATTTTTAAACAAGCACTATTGTATTATATTTGAGAGTTAAAGTAGCAAATGCTCTTAGTAGACAGTTCATTACAATTATCCTGTTTATATCAGGAGAAGTTTCATTCATAATGGAAGGCAAAATATCGTAATCTATCTTCTCATTTGCAGTACTAGTGTAAGGTAAATCCATGAACAGTAGGCTTGCATGACTGTTATTTTAGAAGCTAACCATGTAAAAAATTGACTTATGCAATTTGTAGCAAACTCCAAAAGCCATAAATTTAATAGTTTTAAGCAAAACTTCAATTAAAAACATTACAAAGTTATATATATACATCTCACGTCACAGTGAGTATCAAAAGAGCAAAAAAAAGTCTAAAAAAATTACAATGACAACTAATAAGATGATCATATTATTTTTAACATTCTGACGGTGTAGCTCTCGTGCTAGACTTTCCTCGAGTGATGTTCTCCATTTTCGATCATCGTTGTCAGGAGAATTCGCCAAATCGTTTGCCCAACAAAAGAAGTGACGTTGTTTTGCGATGCTCTGTGGGCAGCTATAGAACTTTCTCTCGTAGCTGTGCGGCCGACGTGATTTCAGTAGGAAAGTTTGGAGGCCACAGAGACAAAACAATAATTGAGATGTCCCGGAAATCCTTGAGCTCATGTTCTCCTGATTGCAACAGAAGAGAAAAAAACAACCAAATATTGTTAACATGAAAAAAAAAAGTACAATAAATCATTTTTGACTCGCACAACAAATCAAAAATAAAAGACCACACCTCTGTTTGTATGAGAAGAAATAGTAAAGTTTTACATTTTGCATACCAAAAGGAAACATAATCATAGTTTTACCACTACAGAAATGACAACAATGGTCACATGTAAAATACTGAACAATTCATTCACATTGCAGTCTTATATCAATGAACTCGCTATGACTAGTCAATATAATCAAACTTCTATTTTTAACATTTTTTACCACCCGCAAATTTCGTATCACATAAGAAATAAATACATTTGCACTAAGAAAATGAAATGCACCTTTTATTACATAGGTAGGATAACATGTATGTAAAAAATTTGATGTTCATATGTTAGATATGCAAATGCATAAAAAATGAGTGGTATGTCTTTGTCTTTTAAAGACGCACACATATATATTAAAAATGATCACTTTGATTGCCAAAATTGCCAGCAATGCCAACAAATCATATCACAGAAGGCATGAGCTCATTGTTAAAGCAGAGGTATTTATGTAAATTCAATTATCCACAATAAGCCCTCCATAAACCCTAGCCAGTGATGACCGGACTGAAGCCCGATTCTTTCACTCAGCCGGTCGATCCATTTTGTTGCGAGCACTGATGGCGAAGCGGCTGATTCCAGTTTCAATCATGTTCTATTGGAGAAGATAATTCCTTCCTCGAATACAAATACCCGCATCCTTCTTCCCGAGAAGAGCGGCAAGGTAAGATTTGATGCCCACCCTGTTCTTGTAATCTCAGCTTGCCCAGTTTCGCTTGTTTCTTCGTTTTCACTTGCTGGATTAAGACGATTTCTATCTACATTTCGCGACGACTCTTAAAGTTTAGATTTTTTTTTCTTCCGGCTATGCCTACCAGGTCTTTTTCTTTTTCATTTTCTATGTGAATTACTAGCAGGCGTTGTTCATAGATTGAGATGTTTGTCTCATGTGGTTTATAGTTTTTCAGTTACAAGTGTCCCTGTGATAGAAATTACTCGTTATTGCGCTCTCTGTTTACAGGCATTGCAGTATAATCTTGTGTTATTTGAAGATGCTAGTGGATTGGGCTAATAACATCTTAAATAATTTTTTTTAAAAATGGCATCTATGTTGTAAATCAGAAATATACTGTTTTATGCTCAAATTGGTCTCCATCTTTATATATGGCAGACATATTTAGAATTTTATCCGTAATTTTAAGCCAAGGCGTGCCTTTTTTTGCCTTCTGATGTATCTCTTACATTGTTTGGTTTCCAGATTTTNTTTTATATTATATTATATAAATTATATTAAAATAATTAAAACAATTATTATATCATTTGATTAAATCAATGATTGAATTTCAATTATATTTCTGCTTTTGATTTTCATAGTTCATGCGTTAGAACAAATGCCGAGCAATGTAAAGCTTATGACATTATTTGTTAGATAAGTGGTTGCCCAATTACAAACTTTCATCTCCCTTTGAACATTCATATCAGTTGAGACATATAAATTACTTATTACTTTGCAGTGTTAAACATCGAAAGTTTATTTGTTAGATAAGATGTTGAACATTGCAAAATAATAAGTAATTTATATGTCTCAACCGATATGAATGTTTGAAGGGAGATGAAAGTTTGTAATTGGGCAACTAATTATCTAACAAATAATGTCAGAACCACTTACAAAAAAAAAAGAATTTACATACATAGCGCCCAATTTTTATGCTTTTACTATTCTAACACCAAAACTTCCATTTATACAACCATAACATCCAAACCAACAAATAAGCTCCAAAACCAGCACGTAAGTGAAAAAAAACTAGCACACAAGTGAAAAAAAAAAAACCAATAGGTAAGTGAGGCTCTAGCACAAATTTCTCAAAGAAGCTCCAAAACCAACAGTTAAGTGAAAACAATTCCAACAGGTAAGTCAAGACATAAAATAAAAAATCCTCTGCACTGAATTATCAAGTCGAAAAGTTGCAAAGAAAGCAATCAAGATTGTTCCAAACAAGAACTTTCATAAAGAATGCTCCAATTAACAATGTTCCAATCACGAATAAGCACTTCTTTTATGCAATCAACTCTTTCTTGATGTCTCAAAGAAGCAAATATGTGCACAGAAGAAGAAACCTTCAACAATGAAAGACCAGGGAAGAAAAGAAATAGAAAATTAAATTCAATAGCAATGGAAACATTTGCCTTGACATTCTCAAGGAGCTGTGGAGTCCTGCATTGACTATATCCGGAGTTCATTTCATGAACTTCTGTATAAAGTTCAATAACTTCTAATTACTTGCATCAAAACAAAATAGCTCTTAATGTCATGACAACCCATCTTGAATTTCGTAATCCTAAACTCTCGACTCAACTGCATCCTTAAATATAAAATAAAAAGTCTAAACATGTTCTTCGATATTGAATGAAACATAAAACAAATGACTGGTTTCAATTCAAGAAAGTTAACAATTTAACAAGAAGCATCCATTAGAACAGACAAAGAATGGTGGTCGGGCTTATCCAAGTAAACGACAAATAAATCATACATTATGCCAAAATCATTCACTATACTAAAAAAATCGCTAATCGGAGAATGCCCTAAATCATAGAGCCATAGGAATGCATAACAAAGAGCTAAGAATTGCATAAAGAGAAGTACCAGCACAAGAAAATCCAACTCAGAGAGCTAAAAAAACCATAATGAAAGCAATTCCATCAACGGTTAAACTCACGAAATACTTACAGATCTAAGTTACGAGAGATCGGTGGGGGGGNAGATAAAGGAGAAGCGTGATAGGACAGACGAGAGGAGATGGAGCGAGGAGAAGCACGACAGGGCAAGATACACAGAGAGAAAAAGTGCGATAGGGCAGACGAGACGCAGAAGGGCAGCGTGATAAATGTTACGCGAACGAATGCGGCGCGGAGTTAATCCCGCATCCGCTTTTATTCAATAAACCGAAATATATTCCGGATAAGCAACCCACACCCTGTCAAACAGGACGACGACATTTTTAAAAATGTCACCTGCACTTATAAGCTATCCTAAATGTGGCCTAAATTAAATGAGAGTGGGCTTAGTCGTACCTTGTGGTTGATTCACAAGCCTAAATTCGATTCGCCGAGAAAGCCCTAAGTTTCAGCATAAACAACAGTCATCATTTCTAAAGCAGTTGTCATTATGTAAATTCAATTACTCCCAATAAGCCCTCAATAAACCCTAGCCAGTGATAACTGGAGTGAAGCCCGACTCCTTCACACAGCCGGTCGACCCGTGTTGTTGCGAGCACTGATGGCGAAGCGACCGATTCAGCTTTCGATCGTGTTCTATTGGAGAAGATAATTCCTTCCTCGAATACAAATACCGGCATTCTTCTTCCCGAGAAGAGCGGCAAGGTAATATTAGATGCCCACCCTGTTCTTATAATCTCAGTTTGCCGAGTTTCGCTTATTTCTTCGTTTTCACTTGCTTGATTAAGACGATTTCTATCTACATTTCGCGACGACTCTTAAAATTTAGATTTTTTTTCTTCCGGCTATGCCTACCAGGTTTTTTTCTTTTTCATTTTCTATGTGAATTACTAGCAGGCGTTGTTCATAGATTGAGATTTTTGTCTCATGTGGTTTATAGGTTTTCAGTTAACAAGTATCCCCTGTGATAGAAATTACTCGTTATTGGGCTCTCTGTTTACAGGCATTGCAGTATAATCTCGTGTTATTTGAAGATGCTAGTCGATTGGGCTAATGACATCTTAAATAATTTTTTTTTTAAAATGAAATCTATGTTCTAAATCAGAAATGTACTGTTTTATGCTCAAATTGGTCTCCATGTTTATATATCGCAGACATATTTAGAATTTTATCTGTAATTTTAAGCCAAGGCGTGCCTTTTTTTGCCTTCTGATGTATCTCTTACATTGTTTGGTTTGCAGATTTTATTGAGATATTTATAATATTGATTGATCTTTGATCGCTTAAGGTAAAACTGGCACTGCTATATTGTCTTTCCTTATTTGCTTCTTCTATAGTATATTTTAACTTTCCTTTAATTTTAACATGTTGCTTTTCATGGTGTAGCTTAACTCTGGTAAAGTTGTGGCAATTGGTCCTGGAATACGAGATAGAGATGGGAAAAAAATATTTATTTCTTTGAAGGAAGGATTTGTTCTTCTTCTGCATGACTATGGTGGAACTGAAGTGAAACTTGAAGGCAAAGAGTATGTCTTTTCTTTGTTCTCACATTTACTTTTGGCTTGAGTTTGTCTATTGGTCTTGAAATTCAATTGCCATTTGGTTTGAATCATATTATTATGTTTAGCATGAGTTTGTTATATTGATTTTTGCCTCAGTGTTGTACTCTTTTAACTTTTTTATGGATATAACTTTATCTTAAACATTTCAATTAATTTTGTTGAGAAAATTAGGGCGAAGAAAAACTAGAACGACACAAATTCAGAAGAACACAAAGATTTAACGAGGTTCGGCAAAGATGCCTACGTCCTCGGGAGCAGAGCGGCGAGTTCCTTTCAATATTCAGAAAAGGGTTTACAGAAATCAGGGATACCTCTTGGGGTTACTAACAGACATATTTATAACCCCAGGAGTAGACCCTAGGCACAATATGTAATTACAACATTACCCCTGTACCAAACCGCGGGGCTTTGCCCCCGCACCCCAACCCACGTAACTTCCCAATTTGGACAGATTCTTCCGTTCTGCTTCGATCCAGCGTCTTTCCTGATATGGTATATGAGTCATACCATAACAAATTTCCAAGAGGGTGTAAAGCCAATTATATATATGTCTATGTGAGGTGAATTATAGACCAAATTTAACTCATGGAGCTGATGATTATTTAGTTTAAAAAAATATTAGGTTGGAAACAAACTTGGGACCATTATCTTGGAAACTAGTGACCATCCATCCACTTAAGCTAGGCTCTTTGGTTTTAGATGGGTGTAGACAAGCTAATGTGAATAATGGGATATCAATCCTATTTTATTTTGTCAGTGTTCTTACCTATAAGAATATGCAACCATTGTATATAAGGATGCTTAAATGTATGTATTAGTGTATGTGGTCTAAAGTGGATCAAGTTTTGGTCATATTAATTAATATTGAAATTCATCCGAAAATCTTAATTTTATGTGAGGGCCAACCATTTGGTTTATATTTGTGTGTTTGTGTGTGTGTAGATGTATGTATGTATATATATATNATCATGAAAATTGATTTTGCGCAACTATCATAGAAGGGCCAAGAACCATAGAAGCAGTAAACCACATGATCTACTATCAACTTGGATGTCATTAGATAGGACAT
Organism: Phalaenopsis hybrid cultivar; assembly: GCA_002079205.1. NCBI lineage: Eukaryota > Viridiplantae > Streptophyta > Magnoliopsida > Asparagales > Orchidaceae > Phalaenopsis > Phalaenopsis hybrid cultivar. Next base: position 152,159 of record JXCR01147263.1, read on the forward strand.
GTGGATCAAAAGAGTGGATCAAGCCTGGGCTATATACTGTGGTCAAAAGAGTTTGCAACCCCAAAGTCTCAACTTATGGGTCGCAATCGATAATTTGATAGGTCTATACTAATATATTCTTTATAAATATCAAATATGAGTCTAAACCTAACACTATTATGTGTCGTAACGTGCATTGGTGGATGATTGTTTGGTTAATGTTATTGATAAACTGGGGAGAATGTTAAAATATCTCATACCTCTGTAGTAGAACTTAACAAATAAGTCTAAAATTGAACTAAATATTAAAACTTTACTTTGATTCATGTTTATAAATTTTAAATTAAAGACAAATCATTTTTTTGTGATCATTTTATTTAACAAAAAATTAGAATTACTTAAGGGAATTCAAAATTCCTAATACAACAAATAAATAAAATCGAGAATTTTGGTTAAACTTGAGTTTATATTGAACTAGACTAATTATTTAATTTACTTTGTATTGATCATTTTATGTTATTATTATTTAACGGTATGATATGATTAATTTTATTTTGGATAAATTTAATCTTTTTCAAGTAGACGATATAATTTGATTTAAATTAGCAAGAGACTAATTTTAAGGATGTTGTTTGCATTATTAGTTATTGGAATACCAAATTTAATGGTTTGCTTTATCTCTCTCTTCTCCCCCTCTCCCTCTCAAACTGACATCTCTTCTTTTTTCGTCCAATCATTTTATTATTTTTTATGTCTTTTTCTTCTTGATCGATCTATACATTTATAGTACCCGAGCCTTATGCTATAGTGTTCGCTATATTAATGATGCCTTACTATTATTCCTTTTGTCAAACAACTTTTCTCTTGAATTCTATGTAAGAAAGTATACCCCGAATCAAATTCAAATAATTTATTTTTAGCTAAAAGATTGAAGGTAAACTAGAACCTGATACAATATCCCTTATTCATTAAATCAACAGGTTCTACTCAACCTCCCTAAAATCTTCCATTTAAAATACACCATCCCTACTCCATAATCCTACTTTTGAGAAACAAATCCTCTGAGCCATTAGTTATTTGTTAAAGCGTGTGAAAACTAAGCTTTCGAATGGATATGATTTCATCCCCCACTAATTAAAGTGTCTGCAAGGCTAAAAAGTCGGCATAAACTAAGACATTAGTTATTGATTGTTCGAGAATTTATGCAGCTGGTGTGTGTGTGTAAACTAAAATATGCAATGATAAAAAAAAATTATAAAAAGTAAAAAAATGTTTAATCACATGAGTATTTAGTAATCCTTTTTAGTTATCATATGTTTTACCAATATCAATTTTTTGCTTACATAGCATAAAAAATTTAAAATATATAAATGTTAATTTACTCTTTAAAATAATCAAAGAAAAGATAACTATATGAACATAATTAATTAAAGTTAATGCACTAAATTATATTGTCATCATTACCACTAGCACTTGTGCCCACTTCAACAACACTTTCATCTTCATCTAGAAAGATAGTTTGCAAGTATAGCTCATGTTGAGAGAGATTTATGATTTTAAATATGCCAATTCCATCTATTGTAGTTTATGTTTCTTCAACATGTCTTACAAATAGGGGTGTAAATGAGCCGAGTTGGCTTGCGAGTCTGCTTGAGTTTGACTCCTTAACGAGCTCACAAGCTGAACTTATTGAGCCACGAACTCAAACCGGAGCTCGTTTATTAAACGAGCTCGAGCTCGTCTCAGCTTATCTCATCGGCTCGTGAGTCGACTTGATTAACCTAAAGCTAGTCATTTTGATACATTTTTTCGTTGAGTTTCCACCTCCTCCGGCTATCAATACCTTTTATGGTGAGCTCCTGTAAAAATTGAATAGTTGAAGCTCGTGAGCCAGCTACTACCACTCTGAGCCGAGCTCGAGATCGCTTTTCGTGCTCAACTTGAATTGTACTCAAGTTTGAACTCACAATTTGGCTGACACACCGAGCTCAATAAGGGCGTGACTCGAGCTTGATTCAACTTGTTTACACCCCTACTAACAACTTAGTATCTTTTTACGATTAAGATTACTAAAATACTAAATTTTAATCCCATTGTGACACGAAAATATTATGGGCAAGCAACTTCGAGTCGGCAGCTCACGACGATCGACCGATTCATACAATTGGGCCTTGCCAATCATAAGTTTGTGGACTTTGATAAATTTGCTGCTATGTACATCGGCTTTGAGAGGCCATCTGAGGACGAATCAGATGTTGGAAGCAATGGAGGATCCTCCAATTGGCTTGTTGAAACTAAGAGAATTTTAAAAAAATCTTTTCTAAAGATATATTTATTAGATGAAATCTTTTATATATATATAAAAAAAAACTTGTACATTTTTATATTTAGAAATGAATGAAGTTCTCGATCATTTTTGCATACCTTTACTTCTTTTTATTATATTACCTTTACCGCATTATTTTTTTGCTATAACTGCTNTAAAGGGGCTAACACGAGAGCTTCCTACACAACTCAATCACCATAGTCAACCACTTAAACCCTTTGCTCCGAACACCAATAATACTCATACAGACCATAACAAATCCATTCTAGCAGAAAAGACCCCATCCACATTTCGACCTTCACCTCCTTCATTTGATGAGTCATCATTGCTAGAGCTAAAGTTATTCATGGTCAGAGGAGCATTCTTAGTCTCGAGAAGCAAGCTTTGGAGCATTTCACACTAGGGACGTCCTTGAACTCTCCACGTAGGCAAAATCTCTAAAACCCTCACATTCTTCTTCCATTAGAGCCCCTTAAAGTTTTCTGATAGTTGATAGCTTAAGTTACTATTAGTGGAGGCTTTAGGTTAAAGCACGCGTATTATAGCCCCTCCCCTTTATATTTCTGAGCAAAAACAAGGGTTACGGTTCTATATTTTAGCCCTAGTGTCGCAAAACAAGCCTTTGGTGCTGCAAGGTTGTACCTTATTTTATGTGTGGGGGCAAAGTGCCAATTCTTGGTGCCCAACACCACATCCACTCATGTTCAACAATGTGGTGACAATATTTTCACAATGTTAGAGCATCGTCTTTCATTTGAATTTTGGTCAAGTTCCTATGTGCCACTCAGTTGCCTTGTGGCCAACGGTTGCTATTACAACCATCCTAAGGCCTCTGTGGTGAACCACTATTACAACCATTGACTACAATCTTTTTTTGGCCAAATTTCATCTTTATAGCAACCAACTACAGCTGAAAATTAAATTCACAAGCCTAATTTCTTTTCACCTAGAAAGCCCTCAAGTTCAGTTCTTGAAATAAACAACGGTCGGCATTTTAAAGCAGTGGTATTTATGTAAATTCAATTACGCGCAATAAGCCCTCGATAAACCCTAGCCAGACCGGACTGAAGCCCGATTCCTTCACTCAGTCGGTCAGTCCGTTTTGTTGCCAGCACTGATGGCGAAGCGGCTGATTCCAGCTTTCAATCGCGTTCTTGTGGAGAAGATAGTTCCTTCCTCGAAGACAAATACCGGCATCCTTCTTCCCGAGAAGAGCAGCAAGGTAAGATTAGATGCCCAATACCCTGTTTTTATAATCTCAGTTTGCCGAGTTTCGCTTGTTTCTTCGTTTTAACTTGCTGGATTAAGACGATTTCTATTTACATTTCGCGATGACTCTTAAAATTGAGATTTTTTTTTTCTTCCGGCTATGCCTACCAGGCCTTTTTTTCATTTTCTATGTGAATTACTAGCAGGTGTTGTTCATAGATTCAGATTTTTGTCTTGTGTGGTTTATAGTTTTCAGTTACAAGTGTCCCTGTGATAGAAATTACTCGTTATTGGGTTCTCTGGTCGCAGGCATTGCTGTATAATCTCATGTTATTTGAAGATGCTAGTGGATTGGGCTAATGATATCTTAACTAATTTTCTTAAAAAATGACATCTATGTTCTAAGTCAGAAATATAATGTTCTCCATCTTTATATCTAGCAGTCATATTTAAAATTTTATAGGTAATTTTAAGCCAAGGCGAGCCTTTTACTGTTTTTATACTGTTTTCTCGATTGCCTTCTTTTACCTTCTGATGTATCTCTTACATTGTTTAGTTTCCAGATTTTATTGAGATATTTATAATTTATATTGATCTTTGATCGCTTAAGGTAAATTTGGCACTGCTATATTGTCTTTCCTTATTTGCTTCTATAGTATGTTTTAATTTTCTTTAATTTTATCATGTTGCTGTCCATGGTGTAGCTTAACTCAGGTAAAGTTGTGTCAATTGGTCCTGGAATTCGAGATAAAGATGGGAAACACATACCTATTTCTTTGAAGGAAGGAGATGTTGTTCTTCTGCCTGAATATGGTGGAACTGAAGTGAAACTTGAAGGCAAAGAGTATGTCTTTTCTTTGTTTTCTCATTTATTTTTGGCTTGATTTTGTCTATTGGTCTTGACATTCAATTGCCATTTGGTTTGAATCATATTATTATGTTTAGCATGAGTTTGGTATATTGATTTTTGCCATGGTTTTGTACTTGTACTCTTTTTACTCTTTTATGGATATGAGTTTATCTCATACATTTCAATTAATTTCAAAGAGGGTGTGAAGCTGATTATATATATGTCTATGTTAGGTGAATTATAGACCAAATTTAACTCATGGAGTTGGAGATTATTTAGTTTAAAAAATATTAGGTTGGATTCAAACTTGGGACCACTATTCTGGAAAGTAATGACCCTCCACTTAAGCTAGGCTCTTTGGTTTCAGATGGGTGTAGACAAGCTAATGCGAATAGGAGGTTATCAATCTATTTAATTTTGTCAATGTTCTTACCTGTAAGAATTTGCAACCGTTGTATATAAGGATGTTTAAATGTATGNGGATAGAGATGGGGAAAAAATATCTATTTCTTTGAAGGAAGGATTTGTTCTTCTTTTGCATGACTATGGTGGAACTGAAGTGAAACTTTAAGGCAAAGAGTATGACTTTTCTTTGTTCTCTCATTCATTTTGGCTTGAGTTTGTCTATTGGTCTTGAAATTCAATTGCCATTTGGTTTGAATCATATTATTATGTTTAGNGGAAAAATATCTATTTCTTTGAAGGAAGGATTTGTTCTTCTTCTGAATGACTATTGTGGAACTGAAGTGAAACTTGAAGGCAAATAGTATGTCTTTTCTTTGTTCTCTCATTTATTTTTGGCTTGAGTTTGTCTATTGGTCTTGAAATTCAATTGCCATTTGGTTTGAATCATATTATTATGTTTAGCATGAGTTTGGTATATTGATTTTTGCCTCAGTGTTGTACTCTTTTTACTTTTTTATGGATATAACTTTATCTTAAACATTTCAATTAATTTTCAAGAGGGTGTAAAGCCAATTATATATATGTCTATGTGAGGTGAATTATAGACCAAATTTAACTCATGGAGCCGGTGATTATTTAGTTTAAAAAAAATATTAGGTTGGAAACAAACTTGGGACCATTATCTTGGAAACTAGTGACCATCCACTTGAGCTAGGCTCTTTGGTTTTAGATGGGTGTAGACAAGCTAATGTGAGTAGGAGGCTATCAATCATATTTTATTTTGTCAGTGTTCTTACCTGTAAGAATATGCAACCATTGTATATAAGGATGTTTAAATGTATGTNAAGCTAGGCTCTTTGATTTTAGATGGGTGTAGACAAGCTAATGTGAATAGGGGGATATCAATCCTATTTTATTTTGTCAGTGTTCTTACCTGTAAGAATATGCAACCATTGTATATAAGGATGTTTAAATGTATGTATTATTAGTGTATGTGGTCTAAAGTGGATCAAGTTTTGGCCATATTAATTAATATTGGAATTCATCCCAAAATCTTAATTATATGTGAGGGCCAACCATTTGGTTTATATTGGGGTGTGCGTGTGTGTAAATGTATGTGTGCGCGTGTGTTTGTGTGAATGTGTGTGTATGTGTGTGTGTCGGGGTTTCAAATCCCCCTCTGGCGACGTGAGCCTTAAGGAGGGTGATACTCGAATAGTTAGACACATTAGGAGTGGTTGGAGGCTCNATGTGTCACGACCTAGCATATATCTTACACTGCCTATCTCATTTGCTAGGGCTGATTGTCGCATTGGTCATGTAATCAATGAGACACACTTCTGGGATCATTTGCATCGAACCCTTTGCGAATTTTGTCACTATTGGGCAGGCAACCATCTCCAGGACTTTATTCACATGGAGCTTTGAGATAGGCTTGTTGATGCTTGGCATTGAGCATTGAATTTTGTGCTAGAATGCTCATTTGGACATCTATCACGTCATCGTCAGTCGCCTTTATTAATTTATATTGATCAAACGTCTAAGGTGTCCTTGTCGATTTTTATCATAGTGAGGGCCAGGATTGTGTCTTTTACATTTTAAGGTCTTGGTTTCTTGGCTGGATCGTCACCTCAATCGGTCCACACCCTTCGCGGAGTTTGTCTCTGCTGGGCAGGAAACTATCGAGACTCGATGTTGGGGTGATTTGAGCAATACCCTTCGCGGAGCTTGTCGTTACTGGGCAAGGAACCACCTCCAAAGCTTTATCTGATTTATGTTTGAAGTCCAAGTTTTGCGATGTAGGAGCGTTGTGGGCTAATCTGCCCACCAGACCTCTTTAGAGTTGCTATCGGCATTACTTATTGGATTTAGGTTTCTCAAGTGTCAATTGGACTTGGGAAAACATTAAAGAGATTTATGCATCTTACCACATATATGAGTTTTGAAATGATACTTCCTCCGTTCGCCGAGCAATGTGTCAGCCACCCAGAATCGACCGAGAGTCTTGGGATATCATCGGTCTTCTAATGTTTTCAGTTGAGACAGTTTTCGAACTTGTATCCCCCTCTAAATATTGCTGATTATCCGAAATTTCATCCCTTTACTAATCCCTTACTTCCTCCCCATCATACCTGTTTTCCAAACACCTTCTAGGAGCCTTAGATCGGTGTCAAAGGGGCTGACTACTTGTGACTGATAATCATGCTTTTCAAATTGTGCTTTTGTGATTGTAATCATGGTTCCTCCATCTTGATGTTGTGACTTTATTTGGAAAATTTTTTCTTTGTGCTGTATCAGGGATTGTCTAGACTGCTTTTAGTCATCTGTTGGCTCTTATTTAGTTTTTCTTTCAAAATAGGGACTGTTCCGACCACGTTCAGTTGGTTGCTGACCTCTAATCCTTCAATCCCTCCAAAAAGATGGATTATCCCGACTCCTTCAATGTTATTTATGGCCAAGCCTCTAAATTCTAATGGTGCCTTGTTGCTGCTTTTATTTCACATTTCCATCTTTAGACCATTCTATGTAATTTAGTCTACTACTTAAAAGTCATGTCACCTCTCTCTTCCTCGCCTATTTCATTCTCTATTTTGAAATAATGATAGACAAAGTCAGAGAAGTCAGAAGTTGTATGTAGAAGAAATTTAGGAGTACAAAAAATGAAGGATCATAAAATAGAGGAGCTATATCAGGGATTGTCTAGACTGCTTTTAGTCTTCTGTTGGCTCTTATTTAGTTTTTCTTTCAAAATAGGGACTTTTCCGACCACCTTCAGTTGTTTGCTGACCTCTAATCCTTCAATCCCTCCAAAAAGATGGATTATCCCGACTCCTTCAATGTTATTTATGGCCAAGCCTCTAAATTCTAATGGTGCCTTGTTGCCGCTTTTATTTCACATTTCTATCTTTAGACCATTCTATGTAGTTTAGTCTACTACTTAGAAGTCATGTCACCTTTCTCTACCTCGTCTATTTCATTCTCTAAAATTGAAATGATGATAGACAAAGCCAGAGAAGTCAGAAGTTGCATGTAGAAGTAAGTTAGGAGTACAAAAAATGAAGGATCATAAAATAGAGGAATCATAAAAAGAGAGGAGTCATAAATGAAGCTCATCTAATAAAAATAAGCGAGTCATCATATATTGCGTTGTGAAAGGTGTAGAATAACCAAAAAAACATTCTATGGAGCTGGGAAACAGCGGTAGATTAAAATAGATGGTCATTTTTCAAATTATATGAAAGTTACATATGGAAAACTCCAGCTCTACATCTTGTAGTTTTATCTTCTCTCCTCCGCTTTTCATTAGCAGCTCTTGGTTGTCCAATTTAGAAGAAGAGAATACATGAAGTATGGTTACTTCACATGCTTAAGAAGGACACATTCACCGTTACAACGGACAAGTGGAAGGAAAACAGTATTAGACATCACAGGTCTCAGACTCACACTGATTAGGATCACAGTCGCTGGTAGCTGTTCTTCTTGTTTTATCCTCCTACAATGAAATTCTCTCAATATCGTCCGATGTCTCTGTGGTAATTGTCAGCTATCAAATTTTTTTACTCTGATTTATCACAGTTGGCTCAAATTTTTCTCCCGCAGCAGAATTTCATCTTTTTATGCTTCTATAATATGCATTAACCATTTCAAAATGACATTAATCATGAATTCTCTAGAATGACATAAGCAATTTAAGTTAGTTTTGAAGCTATTAAGACTTTACTGATAGGTTTAATTAACTGAGCAGGCTATGATTTAATAATGCTGAAAGAAGTAATGTTGGCAATGTCCCTTTTGTATGATTGAACCAATAAAGAATTAATGTTAACTCATTGATGTTATGCTATTTACGGAAAAGATAATTGTATCCAATATCTTTTTTTGGAGCATCAAACTTCGAAGTTTACACCCAATCTAACAAGCAACGCAATTCTGATGTATTTATGTTATCTAATAAAACAACTAAATGAAAATTAAATTCACCAATTACTTTTATATGCATTCTAATTGTATGCAATCAGAAAGTGCCTTTATCAACGTTAATTTCATTGTCGATTGATGAAATATATTTTAGTAATTTTTAGTTTGATTCATTGATTTTATTTGTACATATTCCATAGCAACTTGGTCATTGTTTGTCATTGCTCTGTGTGCACATCACTGCATTTGGAATGCATTTGCATGTGTAGGCAGGTGACTATCCCACCCACTCGCTTAATGATTGAATTTCCTAGTTGCTTAGGAGCAGCTGGGAAAGCTTTTACACGAGAAGCTCTAAAAGGTGTAACTGCATTAAGAACAGGCATTAGCATTTATTCTCTTATCTGTTTTAATGGTGCTTTGACAACTTTATAAGAGGCATGTTCTTATCTTCAGGAATCTCTGCAGGTCAGTTCAGAGGATGGGTTCATTGAGAGGGGGATTTTTCTGTTGTTTCAGGAGTTATTTAATGCTTTACAGGTCTCCAATTGGTAATAGTGCTTTAGTCTCCACCATGTACTTTCCATCCTTTCTAGTATATATAAGGGAAAAAATGATGAACATTGTTACAGGAAACCTATTTTACTTGCCAGTAAAAAAATTAATTATTTGGAAGATAACAACTTAATCATCTTTCTGTTTGTTTTTTATTCTAGGCTTACAAGGTGGGTCTAGAGTATGCCTCTCCTCCTCAGCATTTGATGGGTTTGACAAGAATGAAATTGAGGATGATGATTTTTTATCTGATCAGAAGGAGATAGAACCTCAAGGTGTTGACCCCAGAAAAGGCTGGGGTTTCCGAGGCGTGCATAAGGTTTTGATTTTCTTTTTTGTCATTGAAATTTACTTGTGATGTTCTATAAGCACTTGTGACTTCCTTTCTGTTGTTTTTGGATTCAGGCTATCATTTGCGGCAAAATTGGGCAGGCTCCTGTACAAAAAATATTGAGGAATGGAAAAACGATTACCATATTTACTGTTGGGACAGGGGGTATGTTTGACCAAAGGATTGTTGGAAGTGAAAATTTGCCAAGACCAGCTCAATGGCATCGAATCACGGTGCACAATGAAAACCTGGGGGCGTATTCTGTTCAACAGCTAGCAAAGAAGTATGTATGATTTTTATGCAATCAACCCTTCATTTTGTCAATTTTACTAAAAAGAGCTATTCGATGGGTAAGTAATCTAGCCTTTTGTTTTTTATTATTTGATAACGAACTATTGTTTATACTTTCTTTTGCAGCTCTGCTGTTTTTGTTGAGGGCGACATTGAAACTAGGGTTTATAATGATAGCATAACCGGTCAAGTTAAAAATGTGCCAGAAATTTGTGTTCGTCGTGATGGTATGCTTCTAATAATTGAAATTTTATTGAATATTTGGAGACTAAACCTTGTCCTTCTTATTTGTCTGATGATGTTTTATTTCAAATTCACAAGTACAAATTGATATTTTTTTTGTCTTATTTGACGTTATTAATATTGTGGGATCTAAAAATATTTGTGAGTAATATAGAAATTTTTTAATTATTACTATAAGAGAGAGAAGAAAAATCAATAGAGAGAATTTATAGTGAGAAACTCTGGGATTTCACTGGAAAAAAGGCTTAAGTATAAAGATTGCGTAACCTAGGACCCTCCTTTTGATTTCGTATTTATAGGTTTAAAATAATGGTATGAGGGCTTTTAGAAATGCTATACATTTCGTTGCATCAATATGAATAATATCATGGTTCAATAATCACTTCTAAAGTATATGAGGTATTTAGCCTAATTATATTGACTTGTTTGAGCAAAATTTTTGATGTATGAGGCAACAACTTGATGATTGAAATTGTTGGATTATTGCATTAAGTAATTGGTTTGGTTGAAGGAATCTTGGTTACTGGGTGAGCTTTGAGCGGTTATGTTGGGGCAAGTAGACTGTTACACCGGTACCTGACCTAAGGGCAATTTTGTCTTTTATTAGCCTAAGGGTAGCTTGGTCTATTATTATTATTATTTGGGTTTGATAGACCCTAGTCGGATTAGGGTTTTGTGTATGCATGATAATTGTTGTTTTGGAGTGTTAGGGTTAGGGTTTGAGAGAGATTTTTTACCTCTCGAATTGTAGGAATTGGGAGAGATTGCCTACCTCTTGAATTATAGGTGTTTATCCTTAATGTATTCGTATTGTATCTCTTTGATGTAGTGTTTGTGAAATAAAATGTGTTTGCCCTAATTTATGTGAAAAATCGTGCTTATTTCTGTATCTAATCGTATCAAAATGGTATCGGAATAATCAATTTTTGGGAGATCACTGATAGGATCTCGGTGAACAAGGCTTGAACTCATTTTGCCCCAATCAAAACTGACATGATCTCTGCGCACAAGCTTATAGGCGTGAGTGAACGATGGAATACAGGTGCAATAATAGCTAGTTGGGTTTGGAGCCTTATTCGTCTCAACCAGATTGCGAGTCCATTGCCGAAACAGTCGCAACCTAAGGAAGCAACAACCGGTTTGTGACATACAATCACGATTTGAGTGTGTTGGGAACATGTGCGACCTATTGAGGCCCAAAACTCCTTTTTTTTCTCCCGCTGCCTTCGCTTACGATCCTGATTAGAGCTAGCTGGGAATGCTCCGATGGTATTGCGACCTACAAAGGCTTTGTAACTCCCATCTTTCTCCTCCTTTTGCTTCGTCCTTGCGACACAATCGCGATTAGAGCCAGTTGAGGAAGGCCACTTGGGGATCGGGGTGAGAACAGAGAAGCAAGCTCTAGATTCGGCGTGCCCTAGTCGTGTATTGATTTGGGTTACCTAAGAAGATTGGGACTTGCCTTAATCGTAGAAAAGTTACAAGCTAAGTCAGATAACTGTGATCGAACAAAGATAAACAATCCTGATTCAAATCAACTACAAGATCATGGCTTATAGGCTTCAAAAGCATTAAGAAGTAATGACGACAAAAAAAATTAAATGTTTTGATGGAAAAATTAGAGAAATAAATGAGCCACATCAAATATGAAATATTTGATGTTTCTCTGTAATAGAGGAGCGTTTATCATCAATGGATGAGCGGTTTGAGCAGAGATTCACGGTCGTGGAAAAAAATGATGAAGAAGATAATGTAGTTTCATACAAAAGCGGCTGCTGCCTACTGCGAGGCTGAGCAATGGCGTCGGGAACAGACGCAAGCAATAACAATTTGAAGGATTTGTTCGGCATCAGGGCAGCGTCGTTTCTTTAGGCTGATCTGAAACCGTGGGATAGAGCAAAGGGCCTAAGAGGAAAAGCAAAGCTTGCAATAACCCTGAGATTTGGGTTTCCTCTTATTATTGTTGGGTATGCATGAGACTTGTTGTCTTGGAGTGTTAGGATTAGGGCTTGGGAGAGATTATCTACCTCTTGAATTGTAGGTGTTTATCCTTTATATATTTGTGTTGTGTCGCTTTGATTTGGTGATCTTGAAATAAAATGTGTTTGCCCAATTTTTGTGGAAAATCATGCCAATTTCTGTGTCGAATTGTACGTATACTTGAACTTGGGCGAACATATCTGTATGAACAATGAGGCGATCTATTCTTGATTCTGATGAGTTCATTGATCTTGGCAAATTCATACTGGTTTTTGGTGAGTTCATATCTATGTTGACGAGGTTAAGTTAGTCTTAGTAAATTATCTTGGACTATCATGCCACTGAATTTTGAGACATTTTTTTGGTATAAATTTAGTTTTTCAATTCTCTTGTATCTTTGGAACTTAACTGCAACAAGAATGAGTGAATAATAATAAAAATATCTTTTCCTTTGAGAAAACAATTTATCATTATTTTACTTCCCTATTATGTAGATATTTGATTTCACTTTTCTGAGTTCTTAACTAATTTCGTCCTTGTAAAAAGAATTTAAAAAGTATTATATATGTGTGTGTGTATATACATATTAGAAAAGTAATAACTAGTATTTTATATTCTATCATCGTTGATTTTCATGTTGCTTGTGACATTAATGTCTTTTGTACATCTCATTATCATTTGAAGTCTGTAAATAGAGATATTCTTCTTTCAGTTAAACTCTACTTGATTCATTCATCCTTTTCTGTTTGAACTTTGCAACTATTCAAAATGTTTACTCCCAAGGATAATTTTTTTTTTCGCTAAAGGGAGATATTGTTGCCAACATTCTTAAAGAAGCAAGAAAGGGAAGTAAAAAAAAAANCTCTTATTTTCTGATGATGTTTTATTTCAAATTCACAAGTACAAATTGATATTTTTTTTGTCTTATTTTACGTTATTAATATTGTGGGATTTAAAAATATTTGTAAGTGATACAAAAATTTTTTAATTATCACTATAAGAGAGAGAAGAAAAATTAATAGAGAGAGTTTATAGTGAGAATACCAGTTTCTTTCAATAGGTCCAATGTGTACTTCCTTTGAGTTACGACTATGCCCATTTTGGATCTTGCAACATCCATTCCCAAGAAGAACTTCAAGTCTCCGAGGTCCTTGATTTCGAATTCATGGGCTAGAAACTTCTTTAGCTTTGTCAATTCTTCAGTGTGATCACCGGTAAGAATGATGTCATCAACATACACAATAAGAACAGCAATCTTCTTCTCGGATCTTTTTGTGAACATTGTATGATCAGCCTTGCTTTGAGTATAATCACACTTGATTACTGAATTGGTGAATCGGGCAAACCAAGCATGGGGAGATTGTTTGAGACCATACAAAGATTTCTGGAGCTTGCATACTTTGCCACTAGGGAAGGACCCTTCAAGACCAGGTGGTAAATCCATGTATACATCCTCTTCAAGATCTCCATTAAGGAATGCATTTTTGACATCAAGTTGCATAAGGGGTCAGTCTCGGTTTGCTGCAATGGAGAGTAGGATTCTAATGGAGTTTAGTTTGGCTACTGGGACAAATATCTCTTGGTAGTAAATTTCGTATGACTGAGTATAACCTTTTGCAACCAGTCGGGCTTTTAACCAATCTATGCTTCCGTCTGTCTTACATTTGATGATAAATAACCACCTGCATCCCACTGGTCTCGTATCCTTGGGCAAATCAGACACAATCCACGTTCCACTCTTTTCTAGTGCGGCAACTTCATTCACAGCTTTTCTCCATTCCGGGTGTGAGAGAGCTTCCTGAATAGAATTCGGAACCTATATGCTGTCAATAGCAGTTACAAATGCATGATAGGGAGGAGATAACCTCTCATATGAAACAAATCGGGCAATAAGATGTTGAGTGCAAGGAACATCAGAATCATCTTTCACAGGTGGGGTAAGCTCATAATCACTAGTGTCTATAGATTCCGTACCTGAGTGAGTTTCAGAGGATTTTGGAGGCAGATTAGATTCTTGGACAACAGCTGGAAGCGGTGTTAGGTTCTCTATTCTTTCAGTAGTTCTGTTTCGTCTTGTATAGACCTGAAGTCTCGAGGAGTGAGTTGTGTAGACTGAGGAGGTTGAATAAGAGAAGGTGTGGGTTTTGTAGACTGAGGAGGTTGAATAGGAGATGGAGGAGGTTTGACAGTCAGTGAGGGACCCGTGTCAGTTGGTAAAGGAACACAAGGCTGTTGTTCACTATGACTACTCTCCCCCTGAATGACAAACCCTTGGTAGTATAATTGATGCTAAAAAAATGCGACATCCATAGAATTATAGGCCTTTTTAGTTGAAGGACAATAACACTTGTAGCCTTTCATGTTGGTCGAATACCCTATGAATATGCATTTGACAGATTTGGGGTCTAATTTACTACGGTGTTGTTTGTGAATATGAACAAAGACGGAGCAACCAAATAGTTTGATAGGGACAATTGAAGAGAGTGTACAGGTATTTGGAAAGGAGCGAAGGAGGACATAAATTGGACTACGAAAACCCAGAATACGAGAGGGCATCCGATTTATGAGATAGGCAGCGGTCAATGTTGCCTCGCCCCAATAACATTTAGGGACCGATGTGGTAAACATGAGACAACGTGCTACCTCCAACAAATGACGATTTTTCTGCTCGGCAATCCCATTTTGTTGAGGAGTATCAACACACGTGCTAAGGTGAAGGATGCCATATTGAGTAAGAAAAGTTCCTACGGAGGTGTTGAAAAAATCTCGTGCATTATCTTTTTTGAGAGCCTGGATGTTTGTGTCAAATTGAGTGAGTATCATTTGATAGAATGCACGAAATATTGATCCTACCTCAGATTTGTCATGCATAAGATAGATCCATGTCACTCGTGTGTGATCATCAATAAAGGACACGAATCATTGGGCCCCAGAAATATTTTTTTCACGAGAATGACCCCAGACATCACTATGGATCAGAGAAAAAGGATGAGTGAGTTTGTATGATAATTGAGGAAATGAAGTACGAGTGTGTTTGACAAGTTGATAAAATTCGCAATTAAAAGAGGTAAGACTTCTATAAATAAATAAATGAGGAAACAGTTTCCCCAGGTACATAAAGTTGGGATGACCTAAACGATAATGAAGTAACATGATTTCACTATTATTATTAACACTGGAATAGAATACATATGTACTAAGCAGATTTAAGCAAGACAGACTTAATACTGGAATACAATCGGTGGGTGAGACTAGACTGACAGAGGGTTTGTTGAGGAGATAGAGACCACTGCGCAACTCAGCACTGTCAATCATCCTCCCAGCAACACAATGACAATCATGAGTGAGCTTACTAATAGAGATCAAATTGCAATCCAAAGTAGGGATATGAAGCACAAAAGTGAGGAATAAATCTGGAGAGATGAGGACAAAACCAAGACCAACAACTTTGGAGGCTGATCCATCAGCAATCCGAACAGTGAGGGTCGGATTACACGGCCGGTAATCCATTAATAAGGAGACATCACCGGTCATATGATCGGAAACACTTGAGTCAACAATCCAGGGGCGAGAAGAGGTTGAATCCAAGACGAAAGCGGATGGGGAAATACCATGATAGGTAACAAGGCCAGTAGCACCCGATGCCACACTAGTAGGCTAAACTGGTGACAACTGACCGAGCATCTTCTGGAGGGTATGAATCTGTTCTTCGCTGAATGGGCTCGTTCCTGGAGAGGCTTCGGTGGCGCTGGTGGCAGCTGCACGATGATCCCGTTTGGGTTTCCCATTGGCGGGTTTGCCATGAATCCGCCAACACGTATCCCGAGTATGGCCAGAACGGTGGCAGTGGTCACACCAAGGGTGGCCCTAGCATTGGCGATTGTCTGTGGATGGAATATGAGCAGCAAGTGCAGACTCGAGGGCTGTAGTGGACAAGGAAGCACATAACATGACCTTTTGGCAACTCTCTTCGCGACGTATATCGGAGAAAGCTTCACGAATTGTTGGAAGAGGTTTCGAATTCAAAATCCGTGAGCGAGTCTGGTCAAACTCAGATTTGAGGCCGAGAGAAATTTGAAGGTGCGTTTTTGTTCTATGATTTGGCGAAATATGATAGAGTCTTCGAGACACTTCCAAGGGTACACCTTGAATAAATCTAGTTGCTGCCAATACCGAGTAAGAGTATTGAAGTATTGGGTGATGGAGAGATCACCTTGACGAAAGTCTCGAATAATGGTTTCAACAACAAATAGTTCGCTTGTATTATCCGCACTAGAATAGGTCTCACGGGCAGCATCCCAGATTTCTTTAGTCGTGCCATAGAGAAGAAAATTTCCGCCAATATCAAGTGTCATCTAGTTAACAAGCCAGACCATAACAATATTATTCTCGGATTTCCAAGTCTTGTATGACAGATCTGTCGTCATCGGAGCTGGAGCATCAACAGTGAGGTAGTCATCTTTGCCTTTGCCGCATACAAACATCATGACTGACTGCGACCATTGGAGGTAATTATGGCCGTTGAGTTTGTGGCTGGTGATGAGGACAGAATTAGTGTCTGAATTGCTGGGCAATGGAGACCCAGCCGCTGAGGGGTGGCTAGAAGTGACATCACTAGTGGAGGAGTTGCAGGCATGGCCGTACTTGGTCATTGAGCACGGCTGGAACTGGCTGTGCTCGGTCGCGGAAGAAGAGTCGGCGCGGGAGATCGCAGGATTGCGGAAGAGCGCGGGAGAAGCGCGGATGATCGTGGGAGAAGCACGATGTGGGAGATCGTGGGAGAAGCACGGTCGCGGGAGAAGCACGATGGGAGAAGCACGGACGATCGAACGATCGCGGAAGAGCACGAACGATCAGACGCGGACGCAGACGATCAGAGAGAGGCGCAATCGGTCGATTGGACGAGAGGCGGCGCTCGGATGCGGACTATCGGGGCAGGCGCAAAATAGGGCAGTGCTCGGTCATGGACGATCGCGGGAGAGAAGGGCCGTGATCGAAATGAGCGGGAGAGGCTTCCCTTTGATGGCTTTGATACCATGTGAATTTTGAATAATCATTTTTCTCATTGAATACATAGATAATTCACCTATAAATAGGCGAGTACAAGAGATAAAAAGAAGAAAGAAATCTTCCTACAATTAAGTAATTCCTATGTTTATGGAATAAACATAAATACCTATAATTAAGGAATTACCCTTTTTATACTATGACTAAATATAGCAAGTAATAAATAGAATTAAAGTAAATAATAATGAGCGTAATTCCACAAGATTTGATTTCACTTTTCTGAGTTCTTAACTAATTTCGTCCTTGTAAAAAGAATTTAAAAAGTATTATATATGTGTGTTTGTCTATATGTATTAGAAAAGTAATAACTAGTATTTTATATTCTATCATCGTTGAATTTCATGTTGATTGTGACATTAATCTCTTTTGTACATCTCATTATCATTTGAAGTCTGTAAATAGAGATATTCCTCTTTCAGTTAAACTCTACTTGATTAATTCATCCTCTACTGTTTGGGCTTTGCAACTATTCAAAATGTTACTCCCAAGGATAATTTTTTTTTCGCTAAAGGGAGATATTGTTGCCAACATTCTTAAAGAAGCAAGAAAGGGAAGTATAAAAAAAAAGCTCTTTTCAAAAAATTGCAAGCTAAGAGAGTAAAGTAATAACTATGGAAGCAATTGAGGAGAAAAGCCATGCAACCTTGGGTTAAAGAGAGTAGTTTTAGAAACAATTGAAGCAACTAAGGAGAAAAGCCATGCTATCTTAGTTGAATCAACAACTTCATAGGTTCACTCGTGAATATTCCACCAACTAAACTAGTTGGTAAAGGCTCAATTCCCTCTCCCGAGTTGACATTTGAATTTAACAAGGCTTACAGTTTTTTAGAGGACTTTGTGCACTAAATTGTGTGATGAATTACTTATGAACTCAGGGAATGAAGTAAACATTTCCAGTGGCACTAACAAAATACCTGAATGTGACTCCGTGAAAGTAGTAAAGAATATCCTGCACTTATAACTATCATAATGTCTAATAAAGAGCAATCAATTTTGAATTGATGGCATGATCGATCTGAGGTGGGAGATTTTCTACTTTGCAGGAGGCTTTGACTCTGCAATTTCTCTTGAGAAAGTATTGGTCAGTTGCGCTTGTGCTTTTTAGTTCACTTTAGGCAAGGTGACAGTGAGGGTGTAAACAAGCTGAACTTGAGCGAGCTCAGTGTTTGTGTTTAGATTGTTTATTTATTTATTTTTTCGTTTGAAATCAGCTCATTCGAAATCGATTCGTGAAGTGCATGTTTTATTTTATTCATTTGTATTTGTCTAGTTACGTGCAGCTTGTGCTCGACTCATATTTAGCACAAATTATTTTAAAATATTAAAATTTAATTTTTTAGCTAAAATGCAACTTTTTGACTTATCTTATTAATACAACTATATAAAATTATTACTAAATATTATTTTTTTAATTTTTCAAGTATTTTTAGCGAAAAAAAGAACAGAAGATGATTGCTCAATTGATTATTTGTGCTTTGGCTCCTTTATAAATTAAGCTCAAAATTTTTGTTCTTGTTTTGCTTCTTTAACGAATGACTGAACATGAGCTCTTTAACAAAGGCGAAGTCAGTCTATTTACAANTTAATTATTTGGAAGATAACAACTTAATGATCTTTCTGTTTGTTTTGTATTCTAGGCTTGCAAGGTGGGTCTAGAGTATGCCTCTCCTCCTCAGCATTTGATGGGTTTGACAAGAATGANGGTGTGCTAAATATTCGAGTACCACATCCTACACACGGGGGGATTCGAACCCGTGACCTAAAGGGACTTATGACTTTCAGAGAGGCTGCTCTATCAACAGACCACGGTACACGCACACACATATACACACACACATATATATATACATATATATATATAGATACATATACATATATACATATATATATATATATAAATCTATATACATACATCTATATACATACATCTATATATATACATACATCTATACATCTATATATATACATACATCTATACATCTAT
>JXCR01147267.1:0-10391 GCA_002079205.1 Phalaenopsis hybrid cultivar
AATTGTCTTTTTAAAAATAGAAAGTTTTCCAAAAAGTGCATATTGCATATCTTCCCTGTGGGATTAATACTCAGGTCTTGATCAAAAAGTCTTATATTACTTGATAACGATATGTATACTTGCGTAGTATCCCAATATATATAAAAAAATGTTAAATTATTATTTTTCTTCAGGATCAAGTTTTTGGTTTTGTTGTGAAATAAGGAAATATAAGTGAAAAATATAATCAGAATTATTGTTATATTGTTGCATATAAGCAGTTTCAGGATCAATAATTCAGCAAGACCACTAGTTTGGAGATGGTAAGCGGTGGAGATCCTATGTTTGATACTTAATTCTTCCGTTAATGTTTCAATTACTTTATTTCTAAAATGAGATCCCCCTTCAGTAATAATTACTCTCGGAATTCCAAACTTAGAAAAAAATTATTTTTCTTGAGAAAATTTGAAGCACTCTGAGCATCACATCGCGATAAAGCAACTACCTCAATCCAATTTTGAAACGTAGTCTACTGCAATGAATATGTATAAATTTCAAAATGAAGGTACAAATGGTCCCACAACATGTAATTCATATACATCGAAAATTTTAACTTTGAATATAAAGTTTAAAAGTATTTCATTTATTTTCAAAATATTACCTACTCGTTGACTTCAATCACAAGTTCTTACATGCATATTAACATCTCTAAATAGAGCACACCAATAAAATCTCGATTGAAAGATTTTGTGAGCAGTTCTATCAATTTTAAAATTTCATTTGAATTCATAGTCATGGAATTTTTGAAAAACTTTTAGGGTTTCGTCATAAGGTACACATCTTCGAATAATATGATCTCTACATTTCTTATATAAATAAGGATCATCCAAGAAGTAAAACTTTACATCGTGAATTAATTTTTTTTGTTTTTTGTGGTGTTAAATCATTTGATACAAGATAACTAACGATATACTTAACAATGTTCGCATACCAGAGTGTTTGCCTTTAATTAACAACAAATATTTTTTCATCGAGAAATTCTTCATTAATTTCTCTTTCAAAGTTAATAAATTATTCATATTCCAGCCTTGACAAATAATCAACTATTTGATTATCAATTCATTTTTCTATCAACTAATACAAAATTAAATTCTTGTATCAGAAGAATCCATCTAATTAATCTTGGTTTCACATCTTTCTTTTGTATTAAGTATTTTATTGCAAAATGATTAGTATGCACAATACATTTAGTTCTAATAAGATATGATCTGAATTTATCAAAAACATAAAGAAACGCTAAGAACTCTTTCTCAACAGTGACATAATTAATTTGCTCTTATTTTAGTGTTTTACTAGCATAAAATATAACTTTAAAAATTTTGGCTTATCTTTGCCCTAAAATAGCTTTAATTGCATAATCACTAGCATCATACATTAATTCAAATGGTTTCTCTCAATCATGTAGAACAATTATAGGAGTTGTAATTAATTTTTCCCTTAGCAATTCGAAAGCATTTAGGCATTATTGATTAAAATCAAAGTTTATATCTTCTTATAAAAGTTGGCATAGAGGCTTAATAGTTTTTGAAAAATCTTTAATTTATTGCATAGAGAACCCAGCATGTCCTAAAAAACTTCTAACCCCTCTCATAGTAGTTGGTGGAGGTAATTTAGCAATGACATAAATTTTTGTTAGATATACTTCCATGTCATTTTCAGATATTTTATGCCCTAGTACTATTCTTCCTGCTACCACAAATTAACATTTTTCCCAACTCAATATTAATTTTATTTCTTCAGATCATTCAAGAAATTTTGCTAAATGATTTAGACATGCTTCAAGTGATGTTCCAATCACAAAAAAGTTATCCATAAATTTTTTTTCCTTTTTCCATCAAATCACATAAAATTGACATCATGCATCTTTAATATGTTGCAGGCACATTACATAAATCGAAGGACATTCGTCTAAAAGCAAAAGTGTCATAAGGACTAGTAAAAGTTGTCTTCTCTTGATCCTCGCGAGAAATAAGAATTTAATGATATTTGGTATATCACTCCAGAAAGTAGAAATATTTATGCCCAACAAGTCTACTCAACATTTTATCCAATGAAGGTAGAGGAAAATGATCATTCTTAGTGGCTGAATTTAATTTTTGATAGTTAATATAGCTTCACAACTATTGACTTGTCTTGTTGATACTAGTTCATTCTTCTCATCTGCAACAACATTCAGTCCTCTTTTTTTAGGAATATAATTGATTGGACTAACCCAAGCACTGTCAGAAATATAATAAATAATTTCAGCATCTAACCTTTAAAATTTCTTGCTTTACCACTTCTTTCATAATTAGTTTTAATCTTCTATGAGGATCAGTTGTCGGTATATGTTGTTTTTCTAATAAAATTTTGTACATACAAATTGAAGGACTGATTCATTTAATATCAGCTATTGTTCATCCAAAAACTTTCTTATATCTTTTTAACGTTTCCAATAATTTTTGCTCTTGCAATTCAATTAATGTTGAGGATACTACAACGGGTAATGTAGACCAATCTCCTAAAAATGCATACTTTAAATGTCAAGGTAGTATCTTCATTTTATTTCAGGTGGTTTTTCTATGGAAGGGCTAATTTTCTTCTTATTCTCTATAGTATCTAATATTTCAAACTTTTCTTGAATATAATCTAAATCCTCATTACTTACTTTAATGACTTCATCTTTCATTCTATCTCAAACTTTATACTCTAAATATTCTTCTTCAGTTCTTTTTCTAAAATTTTCAATAAAATATTCATTACTTAAATCATCGTTAATCTCCATCTGAAGCATTCATCATTTTTTCCATTTGTTGAATATTTCATAGATTTTGCTATATTAAATGTAACTTCATGATCATTGACTATCATGGTTAATTCACATTTTTGCACATCTATTAAAGCTTTTCTAGTAGCAAGAAAAGGTCTTCCTAAAATAATTGAAATTTCTTTATCTTCCTCCATATCTAATACAATAAAATCTACAGGAAAGATAAATTTATCAACTTTAACCAATACTTCTTCAACAAGTTCTTCAGAATAAGTAATTGAACGATCGACTAATTGAATAGTTACAGTTGTAGGGGAAAATTCTCCTAATCCGAGATTTCTAAAAATGGATAATGGCATTAGATCAATACTAGCTCCCAAATCACACAAAGCTTTTGCAAAAAATCTTTCTCCTATAGCACAAGGAATAGTAATGCTACCGGGATATTTATGTTTTTCAGGAAGCTTTTTCTAAATTTTTTTACTACACTCTTGGCTTAGTTTAACCATCTTATTAGCAATAAACTTCTCTTACTTATTAAGTATATCCTTCATAAACTTCACATAACTTGACATTTGTTCAAGGGCTTCTACAAAAAAAATATTAATGGTTAATTTCTTAAGAACTTCCAAGAATTTTAAAAATTGTTTATCTGAATTTTACTGTCTTAATCTTTAAGGAAATGGAGTTGGTGATTTTTCTACAGTAAATTTCAGTGGTTCAATATGATACTCTGGTTCATGCTGAATATCTTTTTCAGAATTTTCAATTTCCTCTCTTTCATTCTCAACTTCAATTTCCTTTTAATATTTTATTTCAAATTATCTTCAACTTCTCAATTTAATAGCCTTAATTTGTTCTTTATTCTGGTCTTTTTGTTAATCTCAAAATTACTGGGCAAAGTTCCCGAAGGTCTATTGCTCAGCACAGTAGCCATATGCACTAGCTAATTTTTAATGTTTCTAATTGCAGTTCCTTACCTATGTAATTGATTTCCCATTTGCAATATTAATTCTTCCATTAATATGTTCTTCACCTTAATTTGTGGATTGCTGTCAAAACTTAGAGGATGGTAAGGTTTAGGATTAATATTTCCCTGGCTATTTAAATTTCCTAATGGATTCACATTATTCCCCCATTGCTAATTCACATTGTTAGGATTATAATTATTCCAATTTAGATTAAGATGTTTCTTCTAAACTAGATTATAATAATTTGAATAAGGATTATTAGTTTGATTATTTATGACATTTAAAGTTTCATAAGACAATTGATAATCTATCAATTGCCCTAATGAATTTTCCTCAATCACAGAAGATGTTTGAGAATAGTTCATTGCAATTTGATTTATTTTTTTGAACATAACAACAATTTGAGAAACCATAATAGACATAACATCTGAATCATGAACACTGGCTACTCCTTTTAGAAGGCTATTTAAAATTATTTGTAGTCATTTCATTAATCAAAGAGTATGCTTCATTAAATGATTTTGACATTAATGAACCACCAACAGGAGGATCAATAATAGATCTAAGAGATCTCACTAATCCATTATAGAATGTTTGAATTATCAACCAATCTGGTAAAGCATGGTGTGGACACTTCCTAAGAAGATCTTTAAATCATTCCTTGGCTTCATAAATTGATTCCCCTTCAAACTAACAAAAAGATGTAATATTATTTCTATGTTTAGTAATTTTAGATGGTGGAAAATATTTTTCCATAAATTTTTGAGAAAAATCTCCCCAAGATCTGATCGATCTAGGTGCTAACTAATTTAAGCATGCCTTAGCTTTATCCCTTAATGAGAAACAAAAAAGTCTAAGTCTGACAGCATCATCAGACACTCCGTCATATTAAAATGTAACACATAGTTTTAAAAAACTTCCATGTTGTAAAATAAGATCTTCAGATGGTGTTCCCCTAAACAAGTTATTTTGTACCATTTGAATGATAGTTGGTTTAAGTTTAAATGAATTTGCGGTAACAGTAGAGGTTTGAATACTCATGTGAATATCATCTGCTGTCGGGTTACCAAAATCTCTAAAAGGCTTTTGTTGATGTTCCATTTTGTTCAAATTAATATTTTCTTTTTATTATTTTCAATTTTTTCTTATAGTTCTTTCTAATTCTGAATCAAAATGGTAGTGATCCTTGAAATCCTAAACTACGCATACAAAATCACAAATAATATATATAATTTTAATTTTTTTTATTTTTTTAAAAACACTAACACAAAATAAGTTTAATAGTTCAAATAAAATCTTTTTAACTTTTTATTAGAATTTTACTATTACTCCCCGCCAACAGTTTCAAAAACTTGATGCAAACCTATTGTGTGCAACTTTTCTATAAATTCAAACCATTACGCTTAATTTGCCAATAAATTTACTTTTGTAATCCCAAAATGTTTTTCCAATATTTTATATTCACTAGGTCGTAAACACAAGTATATATATCACTCAAGTATTATAGGGTTCTAATAAAGTCGTAAGTATCAATCCCACATGGGAGAAGGTTAAACTTTTACTTCACTAAAAGAACCTAAATAGATAGTACAAAAACTATCGTAGCTATAAATATAATAACTAAAGTTAATGTGAAATGCAAGTCTAACGAAACTAAATCTACGATGCTAATTTTGCCAGCTTAAAAGTCAAATCTACTATAGGCAGGTAAAGTAATTTTAATGAAGGTTTCAAATTTAAGAAAAGTATCTTTACCATTTACAATAAGGTTGTAGCTAGTGAAGAATCAAACCTATTGTTAATTGCATGTGAAAAATAGGAGCAATAATATCATTTATTCTGCTTGTCAAGTGATAAAGGACATTGACTAATTCAGATGTTTTCAATCCACATCCGTTGTTAAGCTAAGAGGATATTGGCTCTCACTCTACATATCACACTTCTCCCTCACCTGAAGGCTAATAGTCTCACCATATGACTTCCAAACATCTGAACCAAATTGTTGATATTAGTTTGTCGCCCCAAAATCACCAATTATACACCCATTAAACAATATTTCTCTATTTACTTGCACTCAATTCTATGGAGACTTCACTCTTACATCACATTAAAGTGTGATCCCTACTTGAATGTTGAAACCATGACCATCTCGGTTCTTATGTTTTTGCATAGATTTTAAAAAATCAATTGGCCAATTTGAAATGTAAATGAAGTTCAGGATGAATCATCACAATTTAAGAAATTAAGATCATTTTCAAACAACTATTGATTCTTTACATCACTACTTATTATTGTAAAGGGAAAGACAAAGCAACTACTCAAACTTCATGGAGAAGAAATAACAGAACATGGAGTAATATATATATTGAAACAAATTTACATAACACAAAATTTAAGTAAACAACTTATCTTACTGTCCTCTACAAGCAAATCTCTTGAAGTTCTTTTTAATCTTATCCTTCAACTTATAATGATATGTGCCCCTCTCTAACGATTGCAAATAAGAAGAAATTTATCACTTGTCCTCTCCTCTCACATTTCTTAAATAAGAATCTCTCTAAATCAATCAAAAGAAAAACTAAGTATGAAAGTTTTGCTCTGTTTTCTTTTTTTCTTTTCTCCTCCTTCACTCCATTTTTCTGTAAAAAATGGTCGTTAAATAATGTGTGGTAAAAAATTCAAGCGTTCCTTAAGAACCCCTTCAAAATTCATGCAAATTCAATGCATTTTGCCAAATAACTGTCTCGACGCCATTTTGGCGTCGACTGACGCCATTCGGCACTGGTCGTGCTCCATACATGCGTACTTGCATCGTTCGGTACCAGTTCGGTACCATTTGGCGCAAGAGCATTTGTTTGCCTTTTTTGCTCCAAATTTTAATCTTTTTTGCTTCCTTTTAATCCAAATCCCCAAATTGAGTATAAATGCATCAAAAACATGAAAATACATTTCTTTAAAGTGCAATTTCACAAAAAATGATCAAATATAGGCATTAAAAATATATGAAAAATTCAACATTTTTTGGTGTATTAGTACCCATGCATGATCACCTGTGCCCACAACTCCAACAAACATACGATCCAACTTTTCTTTACGCTCTGGTCAATGACACCGAACTTTAACTTTTAACAGTTGGCACTACCTACTAATTAATGTATAATTTGATATGCTGATGTATTATATGAAAAATAATACATCGATGTTTCATTTTATTGGATTCTAACCCAAGCCCGTGGATCTTTGGTTTAACTTTTTTCATATTTTTCAATATTTCCTTAATTTATCTCACTTATTTTTTATTTGCATTTTATCATATTCAGTTCTTGTGCTTTTCTTAATTTTTATATTATATTTTGTCATTCTTTTTTGTTAAAATAGGTGGTTGGTCTATTTTCCAATTCCACCTCTTTAGGAAATAAATAAAAAAATATTAGCTTTACGTTTTTATCTCACATGATAGACGAGCTGATTGCTTTTGTATTAGTCATGACGAGTACTAGCATGAAAAGATCTAAGCAACATAAATATGTGATGGAGAACATAAGGTTATCTCATGAAAACATAAAGTTTCATTTAAATCTCTACAACTTAAGATGGTAACAAAAAAGAAAAATCTAAAATATATAAACATATCACCACCATCACTACCACTACCAAATATTAACCATCTACAAAAAACCGCATCATCATCACCAAAACACCACCGCCACCACATCATCACAACCAATAGACTACCACCGACACACCATCACAACCAACACTCCAACATCACCACCACTTCATCGACATCGACATGCTACCGCCACAACATCATCATACACCAACACCACCACCATCTTCATATCATCAACACCAACACAACACTAGCACATCATCAACCTCAACAGACCACCACCCCAACATCATCTAAAGCAACACACCAACACCACCACAACATCACGACCAACACACTGTCAACAAAAACAACACAAACCAACAATAGTAACCCTCATTATTGTACGTTGCAAAGCACTAATAACAACACATCCAACACAAAAAAAAATCGCATACTAATAGCCACCCACTTAAATAATGGTCACAAAGCACCAATGCCACCAAGGTACCACAGACTACAACCTCTAAATGTCATAGAAAAGCCACAAACCTCAAGCAACAAGCCAGAAGTAATGCGCTATATTGAATATTTCAAGACACAATCTGCAAACATAATCACTAGAAACATCATTGAACCAAAAACTGTAAATACCAATGGGCCAAAACCGCAAATACCAAAAGGCCAAAGATGCAATGACCACAAACATCCAAATTTCACAGAAAAAAATAGATGCAATAAGGCATTGCCCCTTTCTGAAAGCATAAACTCATTATTTTTTCATAGTATACAACCACATCCCGGAAAAAGGAATCCATGCACTGTTCAAAACCGCTAATCGCAAAAGCCAAAGTGACTAACACCCAAACAGAGAGGGAAGAAATAACCATAGAACAATGTAGAATAAGGAGAACAAATAAAGAAGGCAATGATGTTGTTTTCCCACAGCGAGAGATGAGGAGGAATTACTCACGACACAAACGTGAGAGCGAATGAAGGGGAGTAGGGAAGGCAAAAGAACTTACTTAGGGAAGAGACACGAGAGAGGAGAAAGGGGAGCGGGGCAACCATTCTCGTACCACGAGAGAGGGTGAGGAGTTATCTAGGGTAGAGACACGAGAGAGGAGAAATAGGGTAGAGGAGAGACGCGAAAGAGGAATTACCCCGCGCAGCGAAGTCATAGCCATGCAAAAAATGTGGTCCGCGGGGTTTAAACTTCGATCTGCATTTAAGAAAATTATTAGGACAAGCTGTCGCACATTCATTTTATATTAAGGAAATTATTAGGATAAGCTGTCGCACATTCATTTTAAAACAGTGCTTTTAGCATTTTCAAAACACGTGTAGCAAATAAGATGCCCCAAACCTACCCTTATATTGAACTATACTTGAACTTTATTTAAATTTTACAAAAAAAAAAATATTGTTTGATCCATATTTGAATCATATTGAACTGTTTTGAAATATGATTCAATTTTAGGTGAAAAATCTTATTTGAATGTAGTTTGAACCTTATTTAAATCAATATCAATCATCACAGATTGAACAAGTACTCTTCAGCTAAAGCAATAGTTTTTCAAGTCCAAAATGAAGTTTCAAATGTACTTGAAACCTGCATATTTCTCAAATTTTTATTATTATGAGGCACGTAAAATCAATTTTCTCTTAAATAAATGTTTATTATTTGATACTTTGGACATTAAAACTTTAATTATGTTCTTTTAAATATAAAATTAATGTATGTATCCATCGAAAAATTTATCCAACTTAATAAAAAGGGGCAAATGAATACAGACCACCCAGAACTTCCTATTTACAATTAATCAATCTTTTTCATTCATATCTCAAATTTTTATTGAAATATTAAAGTTGATCGTATAAACCCAATTAATATTTTCATTTTTATTAAATTCTCAATAGTTTGATGGTAGCACGCATAGATACACCGTTTGGGTAGTTCAAATCATAGCCGTATGGTTCCCATAATGAAGACTTCATTTAAATTAAACATGGTCCCCATGGCAAACTCCCGAAGGAGTCAGCCAGTCAAGCGAATGACCGAATTTTCAAATGGATGGTAAGCTCACTGCAGGTGACAATAAACGGAATCGCCTGCTTTATTATTCCTCAAAATCACTCAGTCATCACGATTCTTCCGTCTGCCTGGCAGACAACTGTCAGCGGAACAGCGCCGCTCGCTTGAGCGGCGGCAGCCGGCGACGGTTCCTGCGAAGAGAACTATGGGTCAGAGCCAGAGCTGCGTTAGATACACTCCCGAATTCAATTTCTTCAGAGCCGTACAGTTCGCGGATCTGGAAACTGTAGAGTTATCGCTGAGCATCGACCCAGCCATTCTCAACAGAACCACTTTCTATGATCGATGCTCGGCTTTCCACATCGCCGCTTCCAATGGACATTTCGAGGTATCGATAGCTTTTAAATTTATTGCTCAATTTCCTGTCTGTTTCCCCGCCTTCCGATTCTCACTCGTGCTGCGTCTGTTTTCTTCCAGTTGCTTTCCATGCTACTGGGTCGATCTGTGAACCCAGATCTCTTAAACAGGCATAAGCAGGTGAAGATGTTTGATATTGTTATTATTAATCTTTTTTATACGATTTTCGCTAATCTGACCTGTCTTACTGTTTTTGGGCGTTGCTATTTAAGACTCCTTTGATGTTGGCTGCAATGCACGGAAAGATTGAGTGCGTACAAAAGTTACTCGAAGCCGGAGCAAATGTGCTGTATCTTTTCCTAGGTTTTCCATTTTAGTTTCTTGCTTTGTGAACGATGCGGATTGATCTGAATTATTTCAATTGTTTCCATTGTGTTCAGATTTTGAAGTTTGATTCGGTACAAGGAAGAACTTGTTTGCATTTTGCGGCCTATCACGGCAATCCAGATTGCTTGCAAGCCATTCTATCTGCTGCCCAGTCCACAACCGTAGTCAATTCATGGTAGATTGCCTTGAATTTAGCTTAAATCGTCTTGCTTGAGTTCAAGAAACTGTTCTTTGTTAAAAAAAATAAATAGACTTTTTAGA
>JXCR01147267.1:10649-51083 GCA_002079205.1 Phalaenopsis hybrid cultivar
TTTATACGATTTTCGCTAATCTGACCTGTCTTACTGTTTTTGGGCGTTGCTATTTAAGACTCCTTTGATGTTGGCTGCAATGCACGGAAAGATTGAGTGCGTACAAAAGTTACTCGAAGCTGGAGCAAATGTGCTGTATCTTTTCCTAGGTTTTCCTTTTTAGTTTCTTGCTTTGTGAACGATGCGGATTGATCTGAATTATTTCAATTGTTTCCATTTTGTTCAGATTTTGAAGTTTGATTCGGTACAAGGAAGAACTTGTTTGCATTTTGCGGCCTATCACGGCAATCCAGATTGCTTGCAAGCCATTCTATCTGCTGCCCAGTCCACAACCGTAGTCAATTCATGGTAGATTGCCTTGAATTTAGCTTAAATCGTCTTGCTTGAGTTCAAGAAACTGTTCTTTGTTAAAAAAAATAAATTGACTTTTTAGATTTGCTGTGCTTAGGGGTTTTGCTCGTTTCGTCAATGTGAGCGATGGGACTGGCGCAACCCCTTTGCATCTAGCAGCAAGGCAAGGGCATCGATCATGTGTTCGTATTCTATTGGACAATGGAGCTCTTGTGAGTGCTTTAACGGCCAGATATGGGTAAAAACTTTCACTTAATAATTTATTTTTAAATTGTAAAGTATGATTTCCTTGCTATTTAATAGCTTAAAAGATAAGTTACTGCAGCTGCCCAGGTAGTAGCCCACTTCACCTGGCTGCTCGTGGAGGATCCTTGGAATGCGTTCGTGAATTGTTGTCTTGGGGTGCTGATCGTCTTCAAAAAGATGCATCAGGGTATGTGTTCATTGCCGAGCCTGTTAAAACTGATGAAGTTTCTGTTTAGGGGAATTATTACAGTTTTATTTTGGACAAGAATTATTTTTATGTTTAGGCAAGCATTCATTTTTATTTTTCGGAAATTTTTGTGGTTAAAAGGTAAACTTTTAGGGGTTGCTTTTTGCAAGTAGGATTTAACATTAGTTGGATTTAATAAATCCCTAAATCAACCCAACCCTTAGAATTGATAAATCCAGATTTAGGCCGAATTGAAGGCAAAATTTGACTTCCTAAAGCTGAAAATTTGCAAATCTATGGAACTCCTGCATTTTGCTGCATTTTGCTGTTTTGCTGGTTTTTATAAATCCACTTAAAAACTTCTACCAAACCGACCCCTTAGTGTGTGGTAGCTTTAAAGAAAAGGTGTATTTGCATACATACTACACAATTCTTATACTTTTACATGCCGAACACCTAAATTTTCATGTTTACAAACATTACTGCGCAAATCTTTTGCATCACATAAAAGATATCACTATGATTGGGTTTTTAAAAGTGAAGTACAACTTTTTATGCATAGTTTTCTAATACCAAAGTGTTATAAATGTAAATATCAAATTTTAGGAGTTAGATATGTATGCATAAATATGTATGTAAATTTTCCTGAAAAATTATTGTTTAATTTTGCTAAAGTGGAAAAACTTATAATATATTTTTTTTATGGCAAAGTGAGTGCGCAAAAATAACCACCTTAGAACTCCATTTTCAGCTAATTGGCTGAATATTCCAGCAGAAAAATTTTAATACAAAAAAAAATCTTGCATTTTCATTAGTCGTCGCAGCCACCCTAAATGAATCTTTAGTTCATCAAATAATTAAACAAGAAGAAAATTTTGATCATGATATCCTCAAGGCTTTAAAAACATTAGATTTGTTTTGAGGTGAGGTTCAGCATAATCAATTTATTTTAGTATTGCACTTATTTCAAAATAAATCTTAATAATTTAACTCATCATGATCAAATTTTGGTCTATATATTCTCACTTGATTTTTTTCATTGAAAATTTCATTGATTTGTACATACCAAATGGTCATAAGCATGAGCTTTTAGCTCAAAACTGAAAGCACTTTTGATCATTTGTTCTCTGTTGATTCACTCGTTAGAGTCTCCCCTTCAATCCTCCATTTAAAGATTGTCAAATTATAGATCTGATAATAATTTTCATCACTTTTGTTATTGTTCTAGCAGAACTGGTTCTCTATTTGAAATAAATTTCTTGTGCTTGTTTATAATTTCCAGGAGAATACCCTATTTTGTTGCATTGAAGCGAAAGCATGGAGCTTGTGCTGCTCTGCTGAATCCAGGATCAGCAGAGCCTCTGGTTTGGCCTTCTCCGTTGAAGTTTATTAGTGAACTAAACCCTGATGCAAAAGCTTTGCTTGAGGAAGCTCTCGTGGAGGCCAACCGAGCAAGGGAGAAGAATATCCTGAGAGGCACAGCTTATTCCTTTGCTTCTCCTATCCATCGTGAAGCTGAGATAAATGATGACTATGAAGATCATGATGACTACACGTCTGAGGTATTATTTCACGATATATTAGTATCCTCTTATGCAGAATCCTCCTTATAATTATATTTTAATTATTTGAAAAAATATGAATAACGTTAAGGATGTTTTCTTTTTCAATTCATTGATTATTTTCTTGGGCCAATCACAAAATGGAGAAGTTTAGTTTCTACTATTCTCCTCCACAAAAAGTGTTCCTCTTTTTTTTTTCTTTAATTCCTTTTATTTCAATTCCTTCAAACCAAATGGAGCCATTACATATATGATAGTGATGGAGTTTTGATTTTATATAAGAGAGACCGAATGAATTCATCCTAGACATGTAAGAGACAATTTTTATAATATATATATGACTTGAAACAAATTTATTGATAAAATTTTCATATTATATATTGTTTATTAGGTTTTCTCAAACCACCCTATATAGACGTAGTCATTTTTTTATTTTTAAAAACCCTTTGTTAACATCGAAATAGAGTTTTGAACGTTTCTATAATAACCAAATATGTTTTATTTCAAACAAAACAGATGAAATTAAAAATAATTAATGGAAATAAAAAATATAAAAAATGATGCAGCCTTTTAATTTTTCAGTTTCTAATTTTACGAACTGTAAAAAGATTTCAATTTTATGTTGTTGATTGAACTTCCTAAAACAAATAAACATATTTCACTGATTGCGCCAGTCCTAAAAGATTGAATTTATATTTCAGATCAATGAGTATGAGCTCTGCTGCATATGCTTTGATCAAGCCTGCACAATTGAAGTTCAGGATTGCGGGCACCAGATGTGCGCTCACTGCACTCTAGCTCTCTGCTGCCACAACAGACCCAATCCTGCAACTTCTTCCCAAACTCCACCAGTCTGCCCTTTCTGTCGGAGCAACATTATTCGACTGGTCGCCGCCAAAAGCTTTTTAAGTCCGAGCAAAGCAAGGCGGTCTCGTAACTTAACAGAAGGCAGCAGCAGCTTTAAAGGCTTGCCTTCCACAATGGCAACCATAGGAAAAATGGGCTCTCGAATAGCTGATAGCAGTGATATGCTTGATAAGCCTTGAAATAAATGAGAGGTTGGAGGCATTTAAATAATGAGCCGTGAATGGAATTAAGGTATGCATTCTGTTGTAATCTTCTTTATATCATAACTTCACTTTTAATGAGTTATTCATTTCACCATTAAATTTGGCGTGAAAAAGCATGTAAAAGTCTTGGAAGTCATGTGACTCTCTATGATTGAGCAAAGGTATCTCGTATGACATTTGCATGGCTTTGGAAATGCACTGTTTATTTTTTTTTTTAATGATGAATGTGTGTACCATGGAGAACATTGATGGAATAGGACAAAATCTATATGAATCTGAGAGAAGATGTGGGTTCCAGCTTAGTAATTTGCGTTTATATGGTTCTGAGAGAGAATCTCTCCTATTATAAATACTTTTTTGGTACTTATTTTTTATTTTAAGTCTCATCTTGATCTGAAAATTTTATATTTCCAATGCACACTGCCATGACTCATGGGAGGTACAGCTTTGGCGAAACTCATTTTGGGAAAAAAACTATATTTTTGTTGATATGAATCCTTATAACATGTTCAATTAGGGGCATATGGGGTTTAATCAGGAAGGGGGTAAATCATAGTGATGAGTATTAATTTGGTCCTTTATCGCTAAAATAACAAAAAATGAATCAAATTAAATCTGTATGATGGACCATTATTCGGTTGGGGCAATTTCATGCACATCAAACAATTCTTATTTATTTAGATTACCACCTAAATACTCGTATTAATATACATACAAATATCCTTAATATATCATATCATATAAAAAATACCACTTTTAAATTGAGTATGTTTTTTCACAAAATATTTTATGACAAATATTTTAAGTACAAATATCAAACTTTGGCTGTTAGATATGTAAATTCATAATAATTTGGTGGCATGCATGTAAATTTCCCTATAATATATTATTGTCTTCCCCTGCTTCATTGATTATTAGTTTTTTTCATGAAAGGAGAGTTATGTTCTGCTCAAAATAAATTTGGGAAGCAGGTTTTATGCATGAGATTAATTAGGTAAGACCTTTGTTTAAATTTCTAATTGAAAATCAACTAGATCATGTGGGGATTTTCACTCATTTAATGGATGAGAAATCATTTTTAATTCAATTTATAAGTTTCAAATAAATGTTTTAGGACATCTAGATTCAGTCTAATAAATTTATGATTGAGACGATGCGTTGCGATGGGGTAGATGCTCTGATATCCAATCATCCAAATCTGTCAAAAAGATATTGAGAAGCGAGCTCAACCTATCAATAATGCCTTTTAACTTATTTGAAAGGTTGAATGAAATGTAGATTCTATATCTTTATAAATCAAAATCAAATGAGCATTTTAACAAAATGATCTCAAAAGAATTCAAGATCACACGAATCAAGTTTGCCTTGGCGTTAAAACTGTTCCATAATTTCATCACTTAAATCATTGAGATTGTTGGGCGGTCATTTAGGCAAAGCTCTCACCACGGGCAATTGATTCTATCCGGATTGGGGTGCTTCAAGTAGTTCATTAGAAAGTTTCTCACTATATAAAAAAAAAGGGCAATTACATAAATATCTCTTCAAACTTCATTATTTATAAATCTAACACCCTTTTCATTCATTTTTCTTATTCTCGCACAATTATCAAAATTCACGAAAAACTTGGAACGTATATTTTTTTAAAACAAATTTTTTATTGTTTGAACTTACACTATATAAATGCATCGGTTCGAAAGTTTAAAGCATCATCCAAATAGTAATTATGTAAATAGCAATGCTTCGAGTGGTTCGGGTGTTACGAGTTAGGGATCGCACTCGTTCATAGCACGATGAAACGCCTCTGAAGGCATCCCAGCTCATATAAAAAAGAATGTAGGAAGACATAGCCCATCAGAGGATGTATCTAATGTTGTGGGTACGCAGTCTACCATTCTGGTTGACACTCTCCAACAGAAACCCATTCAATAGAAGAAAGATTGAAAAAGTTAAGAGCTAATGTCAGACAGTTGCTGGTAGATAGAAGAAGAGACCCTCCTGATGACATAGAGGAGGGTTTTGTATAAATAAACAAATGGACACTCGAGCTACCTCATCTACACGGGAGGTGCCAACACAAAGCAACGAGTAATTGACAGAAGAGCTGTAAAGGATCATACAACAGTGAGATGAGAAAATCAGTCCTCTCAAGAAGAAAGTTGAAAAAATGATGATCGTGTTAGCAACTCTGCATAGCTTTCCAAAAATGACATAGTCACCATCCGCTGAGTCCAACCGACCAGAGGTAGTCCACATTCTCGATAACAAGTGCAAATCAACAGAGGAAGATATAGAAAATAAAAAGAAAAAAATAATTCCACCCGAAGCGGGATCGCTGAAAAAGACATCACTCAATTAGTTGAGCAAAATGTCAAGGAAACGATGGCCCAGGTAAAGGGTGGATCAATGGTTTTGAGGGGTAGATCCTGCCTTAGAGGAATTTGATTAAGTTCAATATCTTAAGGTCCTTGTACCTTTGCTCTTCGAGGTGTTTGATGGGAATGGAAACCCCTGTCAGCATGTTACACACTTTCGAGATATCAAAGAGTATGAGAGTGAAGAAGATGTTTGAACTTAATTTATGCACGAAACGTTTTGTTTAGTAAAACTTGTTTTAGTTTGTTGAGTTGGATTGCATTTCCTTTCTATTATTGCACTATCTATGTTTATACTTTGAATTTTGATGTTTAGATTTTAGTGTAAGGATGTTGGTTTGCTTTAGAATACTGAATTTGTTGTTTGTTGGCTTGAAAAGTGTTAGTTTGTAATAGTGCAAATTTTATATATAAATGTTTGTTTTGTGTTGTTTGTGAAAGTTTGGTGTTAGAATGATGTTTATATACACTTAGAAATTTTCATTTGAGTTAAATAGAGGTATACGTGAAGTGGTACGGAGCTGCTTTCCACAGAAATCAAAATGTGGTGAATTTAAGCTCTGGCACATGACGCGCAATTTACAGAGCGCTGGCGCATGATGCACCAGATTTGGCGCATGATGCGTCAAAGACCCAAAGACGCTAGATCGCCTAAAAAATCTTGAAATTGCATGGACAAGCTCCATTTTCACTGCTTGGGTCATCTCCTACCTCTAAACCTTGACCTAGGGCTTCTTATTGAGAATAGTAGAGAAGATTTTGGAGGCCAAAATTCGTAAATTTCATCTTATCTTGGTAAGAGCTTCACTTTAACTTAGCAATTTTTTATTTTCACCATGGATTTTTCCTACATTATGGAAGATCTGAAATTTGGGATTTTTAATGAAAAAGCTTGAAGAAAACTCATGGTGAAAAGTTTCTTACCAAATAATTTTAAATGAGGAGTTATATTTTTAATTTAGTAATTTGTTTGAAATTTATTTAGATTTTCGTAGAATTTCTAATGGCTCCCGAGTTAAGAGAGGTAGGTTGTCCGAAGATTTTGATTCAAGAAGATTCATTAACTTCAAGGCCCAACCTATTTACAATACTCAAATGGAGACCAAAAGATTGTTCTATGAACAAGCATTTGCTAACCTGGGTGGCGAGATTGAGAGGCTGATTCTTGCCACAAATTAAGAACAGTTCTGCTACTTCACTGCAGTAGCGATTGTCCCCATGATTCGGGAGTTTTATGCTAACCTGAGATTTACTCGAGGCGATCACATTCTCGTTAGAGGTAAACAAGTTGAATTTACTGCTGATCAAATCAATGTTTTTTATGGGCTGAGAAATGTATTTTTCAATGAATATGCTGCATTCATGATAACCGA
This sequence comes from Phalaenopsis hybrid cultivar, assembly GCA_002079205.1. Taxonomy (NCBI): domain Eukaryota; kingdom Viridiplantae; phylum Streptophyta; class Magnoliopsida; order Asparagales; family Orchidaceae; genus Phalaenopsis; species Phalaenopsis hybrid cultivar. Next base: position 17,811 of record JXCR01147267.1, read on the forward strand.
TTCATCACTAGATGAAGTGCTTGCCTTTTTTTACTGATGGAAGAGGAGAGTGGAAGATTAAGAACAACAAGATAGTTAACTTCCCCGCTTCCATGTTGACTAGCCAGTCAAAGGTATGACAACACGTTATTTCTTCTATATTATTGCCAACGAATCATCTTAATGATGTTACGAAAGATTGAGTTTTGTTGAATTATTGCATTCAGAATATGAAAGCAATAGATGTTGGAGCACTTATAGTTCATCATGATTAAAGTATAGTTAGTAGCTCTACAGCTAGTGGTTTTGGACATCTCACCTTGATTTCCACCTTATGTGAACAATCATGAGTAGAGTCCATAGAAATGAAGAAAGATTACAACCATAAAATCCTATTGGGAGGCATATGATTCAAAGAGTCGAATCATTTGTTGAATCTAGAGGGGGAAGAAGGGACAAACCCTTTACGTTAGCTACAGGAGCATCTACTTCTCGCCCTATATCATCAGAAAACATTATGGACCAACTCATGATTCAACAAATGTACATAATTAATATTCAGGGTCAGATGGGAGAGATTGGAGCAAGAAATGCTTATAATGATGAATATCAACAGAAGAGAGTTCAACATGATATTGATTTTCAGAATGCCTTGGTGAGACATCTTAGGGGAGAGCCCAATGTGGAATTTCTTCCTTTCCCCAATTTTACTCCCTATGCTCCTATTCGGGATGAAGCTGAGGAAGATGTAGAAGAAGAAGATGATGATGATGAGGAAGGAGATGAAGACAGATACTTTAATGAGTCCAGTGTAGTTTGTTTTATGTTTGTTTTTTATTTGTGATTGAAATGTGTTTTCATTTGAGAATTGTTGTCGTAAAAACTTTCATATTGTGTTGTGGACATAATTGTAATAGTAACTGTAGACTCTTACCTTTTTTTGCATTTTAGTATTTTCAGTTTTGTTTTTCATTTTTGTATTTCTGTATTTAATTCTCAAAAAATTCTTTAGAATATATTATGTTCAATTTAATACTGTAATGCCTACATGTTTTTAAAGTTTGTGCCTGCAGTATACCAGAGCCAAGTTTCATAATCAGAAATCCTCTATAGGTCAGTTTTTATTTTCATGCATTTACTATTTTCTTTCACCTACAAAATTTTGTGCTAAAACATTTTTAAAATTACTTAAAAACTTAAGTTTGAGGGGAAGAAAATTTTCTTTGAAAAGAAATAAACTAAATTTTATTTGTCCTCAATTAACTATATTTTTAAAATTAATTTAAAACGACTTGGGGATATCAAGATTGAACTTTAAATGACTATACTTATGTTTATAAATATGATGGTAAATTTAGGTAAAAAGTTTTTAATAATGAAGGTCAATTCTAAAGTTAAAGATATTTCGTACGATAGGATAAGACTATGTTTTTCTATTTAAAGTAAATGAAGTTGTATTTTCAAAGTATGAACAATTTTAGAGTTTCATGTAAGAAGAAAAGAATGAAACTTTATGAAAATCATAAACTAATTTGAATTTATATAGTGAAAAAAGGTATGAAGTTTTGACTTTAAGAAGAGGAAAGTGAAGTTCAAAATTATTAAAGGCTATCCAGATATAGTAATCCTCACTTGAAAAAGAAAAAAAAAACAAAAAAAGAAAAAAAAAGAAAAATGAAAGAAAGGATTGAAAAGATCCTAAGAAAAGGAAAGAAAAGAAAAATGAATGAAAAATAAGTGATGAGAAGCTTGAGGAAATGCCTAATCAAAAATTGACTTCACTTGAATCAACTTAAGGAAGGATTTTTGTTACATTTTCTAAACTTGTATTGGAGTATTAGTAGCATTCCTAGTAAAGCCCTCGTAAAGTTCTTTTTCATATGAATATTCTAAATGTCCTTAATATGACAAATTGCATTTTTTCTTCAAATGAATAGAGATTTAGAAATCTTAAATTTGATTACTAAGTATTCCTAGACATAGAATTTGAATCTAAAATTTTAAAGGTTTTTCTTAAATTTTGCTATTCTACTAATTAAACTAAAGTATAGAAGTTGTAAATAAAACTCTATCCTAAGTCATAAGCTCTTATGTAATAAAAGTGTTACTTGAGGACAAGTAACACTTTAGTTTCGGGGATTTTGATACACCAAAATAATATACTTTTTTAAGTACATATTTTATGCTTATTTTTTGTGATATTGCACTATAAAGAATGGTATTTTCATGTTTTTACTGTAGGCATATCATTTTTAGGCATTTGGAGCAAAGATGACAAATGGTCGAAATTTGGAGCCAAAATAACGAATTTTGGAATTCTGGTGCATGATGTGCCAGATTGGCGCATGATGCGCTGTTTGATAGAGGTTTGGCGCATGATACGCCAGAGACAACTTTTAGCGAATTAAGGCAGTTCGAGACGAATTTTGCATGCGTTTTTAGAGAAACATTTGTTCTACGCACCTATTATAGTAATTAAATGCATTTAGACACTTTGGAAGGTTCTTTTATGAAGGGATATGTCTTTTTGATAAAATGACACATATTTTAAATTCAAAATAATTGGCTTTTGGAGTGAATTTTGGAGGGAATTTTGAATTTCTTTTGAAAGGAGGCAGCCCAAAAAAAATATGAAGACTTCAAGGAGTTTAAAGTGGGGGACGAAATTGACAAGAAAGTGGGGATGATGTGAAAGGCAAGGAGAAGAGGAGAGGTGATTTTTTTCTAGGGTTGTAAAAAGAGAGGGAAGGTGAGAGATTTCTTCTTTATTACACTTCTAAGAGAGAATTGAGTGTGATTCTAAAGAGAGAAAGGCTTGGAGAGAACTTCAAGGGATTTGCTTGGGAATGCTTGTGAGATAAGTTATGTTTTTTATTTATTTTATTTTGTAAAGTTGTTTTTATATATGAAATTTGTGTTTTGCCGTATCCTTCTCATGAATGATGTGTAGTCTTCTTTATTTTTCTCCCTACTTTGAGATATGGTTTTGTAAAAAATTGATTTTTTTTCTATGGTTTTAAATGTTAATAATTTATGATGATTTGAACTCCTATCTTCATTTACTTTTTGATTTGACTAATTGAAATGTTAAAACATGTTGAGAAATATATGTTCCAAAAAGTGCTATGATTTCTACAACAAGGGAAGAATCACATTTGATTTCACGGGAGAGTATGTTATCCATGGAATTGAGTGCAAATTAAAATTAAAATATACTTTGTTGGATGCAGATTTGGAGATTTTAATGTCACATATTAAAATCCCCAGTTTGTTCCAGTTAATTGGAAACTAATGCGAGATTGTTAGCCCTCATGGGAGGGAGTAGTGGGAGTTATGGAGTGGCTGTCGGTAACCTCCCCGCCTAACCATGAAATTAGAAACCAAACTCTGGATTAGTCAATGTTTTTATAGCACTCGGAAGAGGGTAAGAAATAAGATTGTGACAACGATTTTATACATGCTTAAAAATACAAGAATTTGATACTGCTGCTAGAAGATTTAAATCCCCGGCTACAGTGCCAAAATCTTGACAGCGGTATAGATTTGATAAAGATGTGTATAAAATATTCAATAATTGCAAAGTCACACTTATCAACACAAGTATACGTATCGCTCAAGTAATACAGGGCTCTAATGGAGTCATGGATATCGATCCCACAGGGAGTAATATTAGAGGGTACGAACTAAGATTTAAAAAATCAATACTTAATCACAACAATATAGTTCAAATTGCATATTTGTCACTAATATGCAATTAAAATAAAAATGTAATTTTAATAAACTCTCAATCAACTAATTCTACTAATAAATTTTCTAATGTTAAGTTCAATCAATTAACTAATTCTACTAATAAATTTTATAATGTGAAGTTCAATATATAAGAAAGCATCCTTCTCCTTGTCAAGAAATATAAGTGAATGGATAAATTGAATCAGTTCTAATTGTATTGTATCAAATAGGAGCATACCTATTCTTTAACCTTTGGACCATACATAAAGAACATTGACTAATCCTATGTTTGATTACTGAATCTGCGCTAGGCTGGGAGGATACCGGCTCTCACTTCAGAGCTCCCCCATTCCCCTCGCCTGACGGCTAACATCTACACTTCAGCACCCAAACGATAGGACCAAATTAAGGATTTTAGTCTGTCATACTAAAATCTTCAATTCTACTCCCGATAATTTTTATTTCCCTATTTATTTGCACCCATATTTCAAGGACTTTGAACTCCCTAAATCTTGGATGTAATCTTCACTTTAGTTGTAAAACTCAACATATTTTATTTTGACCTCCATAAATCTTGGATGTAATCTTCACTTTAGTTGTAAAACTCAACATATTTTAATAAATCCATTGGCCAGATTGAAAGTAAATTAGGATTGAAGTGAAAAGATCATCCCAACTTCTTTAACATTCTCATGGCAGAACCAATTCAAATCACCATTTCACAAAATCTCAAGACAGGGAGAAAGACAGAAAATTACTCAGAACTCATGGAGAAGATACGACAAAACTTGGAATTTATATATAAAAGCAAAAACTTCAATAAGTAAAAATAACTTATCTCTAATTCCTCCCCAAGCATACTCCTCGAAATTTCCTCTGAATCTCTTCCTTTCTTTACAGCACACAGAATTCTCATTCGAAGCGGCAAGGAGGAAGAAATCTCTCACTTTCCTTCCACTCTTACAATATCTTGAAGAATTCTTCACAATACTAACCACTCTCTACACTCTAATGGGCACCACAAACAACAAAGACTTCGCGGACACCCTGTGGACACCATTGGACACCCACATTTTCGGCCTCCAAATGTTTCTCTTAAAGTTGTAGAAGAGTTTTCAAGATTTGCCCAAACGTCCCTTCAAAAATCGTTTACATTCAATGCATCTGTTGAGAGAACCGACGTGCTCGCCATTGGCAGCCTCGATGGCGCCGTCGGCGGCCTTCTAGAATATTTAATTCTGGACTCTCGGGAAAAACTCGTCATCGGCGGCGTCGAGCTCGCCGTCGGTTCCCAAGATCAAATCTCCATATTTTGGTCCTTTTTGCTCAAAATTTGCTCCATTTTGCATCTTTTTGCTCCAATGACCATAATTCAACATACCTGCAACAAAACATCAAAAATATTTTTCTTTAAAATGCAATATCATCAAAATCAGTGTAAAATAGGTATGAAAATCTCAACATTTTTTTTCTTTGGTCAAAATCGCCCAAACTTAACTATTACTTGTCCTCAAGTAATTTTAGTACTACATAAAAGTTATGTCAGAATCCCCCAAACTTAACTATTACTTGTCCTCAAGTAATTTTAGTACTACATAAAAGTTATGATTAAAAAAAAATTCAAGTAATTGAATTAACTCTGTAGCCACAAGATTATCTAATCATCAAGTTTAATTGTAGTAATGTTTTAATTCAAAAATACTATAAGTTTGATTTAAATAAATATCATAGTGAGATTTTCAGAAAAAGTTTTAATTCAGAAATATTATAAGTTTGATTTAAATAAATATCATAGTGAGATTTTTTTCAAGTAATTAAACTAACTCTGTAGATACAAGACTATCTAGTCATCAAGTTTAAGAGTTTTAGTTTTCTATTCATTTCAAGAATGACTATATGTTGTTATTTAGTCATCAAGTTTAAGAGTTCTAGTTTTCTATTCATTTCAAGAATGACTATATGTTGTAATATCAAGTCACTTAAAATATTTAAATGATAGGAACTTCATGAGAACATTACTAGTAAAAGATTCTATTCTAAATATAAGTTCAAGATTGTATTTAGGTTTTCTCTGTAGGTAGGTCCAAGTGAAGCCAATTTTTGATTAGACATCTCCTCAAGCTTCTCTTCACTATATATATTTCATTTGGATTGCTTTCAATCCTATATATTTTTCTTTTCTTTTCAGGGATTGTTGTCAATCCTTTATTTTTCTTTTTTTCAAGTGAGGATTACTATATCTGGATAACCTTTAATGATTTTGAACTTCACTTTTCTTTTTCAAGTAAAGATTACTATATCTGGATAACCTTTAATAATTTTGAACTTCATTTTTCTTTCCCTAAATTTGAAACTCAAAGCATTTCTTTACCTTATAAGTATTTCATAGCTTTTACATCATTGAGCCCCAATCTTTTCTTCTCAAATGAATTTCTAAGATTCCTAATATTTCAAAAATATTGTTTTCTTTACTTTAAAAAGTTAACTATAGTCTTATTCTCTTATATTAAATATCTTAANGCTCTTATACTAAATATCGTAATCTACAAAATTAATTTACCTTACAAAAATATTCCTTTAAATCTACCATAATATTTAAATATCTATAAAATATAGTTATCTGATTTTTCTTTAAATCTACCATAATATTTAAATAGTTACAAAAATATAGTTACCTGAATTAAATTCCAAATAAAATCATATTAATAATTTTTGAAAATATTGAAATAGAGGACATCTAATAGTTAATCTTTTTCTTCCTCCCCCAAACTTAAATTTTTCAATATGGAATGATACAGGTGGAAAGAAAAAATCTAAATATAAATCCCCAAACTTAAATTTTTAAATATGAAATAATTTAGGTGGAAAGAAAAACTATAAATATAAATAATTTTTGAAAATATTGAAATAGAGGACATCTAATAGTTAATCTTTTTCTTCCCTCCCCCAACTAAATTTTTCAATATGGAATGATAAAAGTGGAAAAAAATTCTAAATATAAATCATACCTCAGTACTTTAAGCATTTTCATCTTTCTGAAATTTTTGCAGTTCCTTCTCAAAATTTTTACTTTAACTGGTCTGTAATATTAGGAGCTTTCTATACATNAATTTTTACTTTAACTGATCTGTAATATTAGGAGATTTCTATACATATAAAGCATTAGAGAATTTGCTGGGTAATTAAATTTTGAAATAAGTAAAAAACTAAATATTATACAAACATAATATTTCACTAACACATCACAATACAATTTTATAAAGTACTAATCAAAGTCTATTATAACTACACATGGAAATTTCAACTACAACACTAAACATTTATAACAATAATTAAAAATTATTTAACTACAAACATAAAACAAAATATAGAATAAAATGAAAGTAAAAACAAACATACATCTATCTCTATCACAAAATCACAAAACAAAAGTACATCAATCACTATCATATATCAAAATCCCATACTCTATCCTCGTCTCTCTAGTCAGTAGGTGGATTGGGCTGATACTGAGTATAACGAGGGCATTCAGGAAAAGTAACATCAAGCTCACATCTGTAGTGTCAGGCCTGAGCTTCGTAGTTAGCTATCTCAAAGTCAGAATGCCTCTGTAGGTACTCACTATCATAATCATGTCTACATTCTAATCCCCAAATTCTTTCATTTATTTTCTCTTTACTCTTCCGCTGCAAGGATAACTCATTCATTAAATCTTGAAGGGTAGGGGAACTAGAGGAATGAAGGTCATAACTAGTAGAGGGGATATCTCTACTAGTAGAAGGTTCTTTACTCCTACTCCCAGATCTCCATCCTTCATGGGATTCATACGTCTTTAAATTAGCTTTAACAATGGGTTTCATAGGGTAAACCCATTCTTCATCATTTATAGCTTCAACTCTAAAAAGTTGGCAAAGTTCATAAATGAGGCCAGGATGTCCCAAACCTCCACTTGATTCACTCCTTTCCGTGGTCAAAATATTCTTATAAAAAATTCTCCCCACATTTATAGTCCAATTGTTTTGAATACAGAAATTCAGAATAGCTCTATCTCTTGTTACCTCACTATGGTGATAGGTAGGTAACAGAGTAGAGGAAATAAAACAGTGTCACGCTTTAGATGTGGCATTCAACATGGAAGTAGAAAAATTTAATCATTCTCGCTGCTTTATTTTCATGTCCCTTTCCCAACAGTGAGAAAGTTAATGTTTCGTTCAGCGGGCCTTCCATTGTACTGAAGGTTTCATAATTGCAGATATAGGAGTCTGGGACTTCATAAAATGAGTTAATGCGGGCGACACTAAACTCAATAGAAAACCCTTTTACTCGAACGGTTCTGTCCTCAGAATAGAATGCGTTGGCATATAATTCTTCCACAACATTCACAACAGCCTTATTGGTGGTATAACAAAAATTTTCCCACCTCCGTTTGGTAATAACTCGTTCGACATCTCCCCCCAGGCTCTCAAAAACATGATCTTGTATACATTTCTTCCCTTGAAATATTGAAATAAATCTCGACTGAGGCTTCACATTGATGAAGCGAGACTCGTCAAACTCAAGTCGCCTCTTTTGTCGCGGAGCCATTTCAATCTAGTCAACATTATATATATAAAAAAAATTCTGAAACACACTTTAAATACTCAAATAATGGCTTCCAAGAGTGACTCTAAGAGTTCAAAACTAAGTTCCATGAATTTCTTCCAAATATTTTCTCCACATTCTCAATTTTTTTTTTCGGATCTCTTCAATGTGGAAGAAATTCAAGGTGAAAATCAAATATTTTTAGTTTGGAGTGAAGCTCTTACCGAGAGATGATAAAATCCGACATCTAAATGCTTTGAAATCGCCCCAAATCCAAGATCTTCAAGCCCTAGATCGAAAAAAAATTTTTAAGAGGAAGGGGATGATGAATAGTGGCAGTTGACTGGTCAAAATCGCGGTTAAAAGTGTTTTTTTTGGTATCTCGTCGTCGTCGGGGTCGTCAATGCCGTCGGTGAGCTCTATTTAAGTAAATAGCCTAAGTCTCGGGAAAAACCAATTGTCGACGACGTCGATGGCGCTGTTGGCGAGATTTTCAAAATTAGTTCAATTCCAAATTTTTGCGATTTCGATCAATTTCAAGCCTCATCGACATTCGTTCAATTATTCTATACATAAATTTAAGTTATTAAATGATGTACTAACATAAATAAGCATTCACAATACAAAACATTACAATTATATATCAAATTTAAGGGTTACAATACACGTTACACGACACACATAAATTTGGTATTTTCTCAATCTTAATACATCTATTCAGCATCGCAATCCATGCCACAACACTCTAAGCACCGAAAACATACATTTAATGCTCAATCTCAACTATACTAAGATCTAAAAGCAAAATTTGAAAGTAAAACAAACACATAAGTTCAAATCAAATCACACACATCGACATATATGTAGTAAAGTAATTCTACTACTCCTCCAATTTAATGTTTGTTTCTCCTCTAATATCACCCATCGATTGAACATGAACGCAGAGGTTATATAAGAGTCGGTATGGGAATTCTTCAATAGAGTCCTCTTCTATCAATCCCATCTTTCAAATCAATCATATCAAACTTCCTTTGATATGTCCAGAGTGATCAAAATATTCTTTCATCCTCCAGTCTAGATGATAAAAAAAATCAGAGATATTGTTAATTGCATTCATAGCATTTGTACCTCTTTCTCCAGTTTCTTGATTCTGCGCAGGATCACTAGTTTCTTGTCCGGAATTAGAGGCTGAATAGGAAGTGAATTCTGAGACGATTGATCCATAATAATAGTCATATCATTCTCATCTTCATTTGTTGGGAACTTCTGGGTTGGCTCCAAAGGCTTCCAAGGTAGAAGTACATTTTCTCAATTCTCATAAGATACTTGGACTTGACTGCAGAGTAAGAAGATTGTTGAAGGATGTCCAAGCCCATAAGTTGATCCATGAATGATCAGCCCAAAATAGACTTCACAATTATCGATCCAATATCAATCAGCAGTCTAATTTGAATATAATAATTCAGAATAGCACTTTCTTTACTAAGTTTACCGATCCTCATTGTCGGTAATAGTTTTGTAGAAATGAAGAAGTGCCAGTGTTTATAAATGAAGTTTAGAAGTGTAGCAGAGAAACTAACATACATGTTTTCTCTTATTTCCCAGCCTTCAGTCTTGTTAGTCAAAAATTGGTAGATCTCATTCATCAGATTTCTTGTTGGGACGAAGTTGGAATAATGGCAGACAGGAACATTCTTGATCATATATAACTCATTAATCCGTGTAGGAGTAACAGTTATCCTTCTGCCTCGTACATAGATGACTCCCTGGTTGATTCCAAGCAAATTAGCATAAAACTCCTTCACCACAGGAACAAATACGGCGATAGTAGTGTAACACAACACTTCCCATCGTCGTCGCACAATCATCTCTTCAATTACTATCAAAGTATTGTTCAATCCTCAATTCACGAATCCTATTTCTTTGATTAATCTCCTATTTGTCAACACTTTATTGAATATTCGTTACGCCTCGGAATTAATGAACATTCTCCGATTGAACACTCAAAATCTAGGGTTTTCAGTGGAATTAGAAGCCATAGGGATAAATTTGGTGGAGTTTCAATTCATTTTTTGGGTAATATGAATTTAAGAACTGAGTTTGGAAGTTTATAGGGAGTAAATCTCGCCTAAAACCATCAAAAACTGACATTTTAAACTCTGAAAATCGTCATCTCACCGTTCTTGCCATCCGCAGCGTCGATGGCGCCATCGGCAAGCCTTGAGAATTAATTGTCTGGACTCTCGGGAAAAACCCACCGTCGGCGGCGTCGAGCACACCGTTGGCACTCAAGGCAAAAATTTCACAATTTTGCTGTGGTCTGAATGCGTTCCAATTTTCTCTATGGATCCAATTTTTATGATGATTAAAGGGTAAATAAGACTAGTAGAGTTCAGTACTACCACAAAGTAACGATAAATAAAAACACTATAATCGTAATAAAAATAAAGATAACTATGGGTTGCCTCCCATAAAGCGCTTGGTTTAACGTCGTCAACCCGGCTTATTCAGATATTATTTAGGTTGACTGACCATTAAAACCTCTTTAAAATTTGGTCTTTAACCCTCAAAATACGGCTTTAATCTGTGTTCATTTACTTTAAATCTATTCCCAGTCTTTTTATCTTCAATTTCAACAGCTCCGTAAGTATAAACTCGAGTCACAGTAAAGGGTCCTAACGAACGAGACTTCAATTTCTCAGGGAATAACTTTAGCCTTGTATTGTAAAGCAAAATTTCCTGGTTCAATGTTCTTCTTGTTAATCTTCTGATCATGCCATAACTTTAGTTTCTCCTTATAAATTCTGTCGTTATCACAAGATTCATTTCTTAATTCTTCTAATTTATTCATTTGTAACAATCTCTTCTCACCAAAATCTTTCAAATTATAATTGAATTCTTTAATCGCCCAATATGTTTTATGCTCCAATTCTATTGGTAAGTGACAAGTATTTTCAAAAATCAGCATGTAAGGAGTAATTCTAATAGAAGTTTTATAAGCAGTCCTGTAAGCTCATAATGCAGTATCCAGTCTAGTAGACCAATCTACTCGACTAGGGTTTACAGTTTTCTCCAGTATTTTTTTAATCTCTCTATTATAAACTTCAGCTAACCCACTAGTCTGAGGGTGATAGGAAGTAGAGATTCTATGAATAATATTAAACTTTTCTTCCAATCTCTGAATGTATTTATTTCTAAAATGGGATCCTCCGTCAGTGATAATCATTCTCAGCATTTCGTATCTAGTGAAACTATTTTTCAATAAAAATTTTGAAACACTTTTAGCGTCACAACGAGGTAAAGTTTGTACTTCAATCCACTTTAAAACGTAGTCTATCGCAACTAATATGTATAAGTTCCCAGATGAAGGAATAAGTGGTCCCATGAAATCCAATCCCCAAACATCAAAGATCTCAACTTCTAACATGAAATTCAGAGGCATTTCATTTCTTTAAGATATATTGCCTACTTGTTAGCCTCCATCACAAGTTTTTATGTATTTTTAAACATCTCTAAAGAGAGTAGGCAAATAGAATCCAGCTTGTAAATATTTATAAGCAGTTTTATTAGTTCCAAAATGTCCTCCAAATTCAGAATCATGACATTTATGAATGATTAGTTTAGTTTCTTCATAAGGTACACATCTTCTCATAATAAGATCCTTACNGTTAAATAAGATCTAAATTTGTCAAAAGCACACACAATAGCCAGTAACTCTTTTTCAGTAACAGTGTAGTTAATTTGAACATCGTTAAGACTTTTATTAGCGTAGTATATAACTTTAAAAATCTTATCATAACTTTGTCCAAGAACAGCTCCAATAGCATAATCACTAGCATCGTACATCAGTTAGAATGGTTTCTCCTAGTTAAATGAAACTATTTTAGGGGCTGTGATTAGCTTTTTTTTAATAACTCAAAGGCATTTAAACAGTTTTCAGTAAACTCAAATTTCTTGTCATTTTCTAAAAGTTGGCATAGAAGTTTGGTAATTTTTGAAAAATCTTTAATATAACGCCTATAAAAACCAACATGTCCAAGAAAACTTCTAACCCTTCTTACATTAGTAGGAGGTGTTAATTTAGATATAACTTGAATTTTTGCAGGGTCTACTTCCATACCATATTCCAAAATTTTATGCCCTAACACAATTCCTCCTGCAACCATAAATTGACATTTCTCTTAATTTAGAACTAAATTAATTCTTTCGCATAACTCCAAAACTTTTTCAAGATAATTTAAGCATGCGTCAAAGGATGGTCCAAATACAGAGAAATCATCAATAAACACTTCTATTTCATCATTAATTAGCTTACTAAATATAGACATCATACATCTCTTGAAAGTTGCAGGTGCATAACATAATCCGAAAAGCATTCTTCTAAAAGCAAAAGTTACAAAAAGACTAGTAAATTTTGTCTTTTCTTGATTCTCACGAGTAATAGGAATTTTATGGTAGCTGGTATATCCATCTAAAAAATAAAAATATTTGTGCCCAGCAAGTCTATCCAGTATTTGGTCTAAAAATGGTAAAGGGAAGTGATCTTTCCTAGTGGCAGTGTTTAATTTTCTATAATCAATGCAAATACACCACCGAGTAACTTGTCTGATAAGTATTAATTCATTATTCTTTTGTGCTTTAGCAGTCACCCCTTCTTTCTTAGGAACACAATGAATTGGACTTACCCAAGCACTGTCCGAAATAGGATATATAATTCTAGTGTCCAACCCTTTCAGAATTTCCTTCTTGACTACTTCTTTCATCATNTTAATTTGAACATCGTTAAGACTTTTATTAGCGTAGTATATAACTTTAAAAATCTTATCATAACTTTGTCCAAGAACAGCTCCAATAGCATAATCACTAGCATCGTACATCAGTTAGAATGGTTTCTCCTAGTTAAATGAAACTATTTTAGGGGCTGTGATTAGCTTTTTTTTAATAACTCAAAGGCATTTAAACAGTTTTCAGTAAACTCAAATTTCTTGTCATTTTCTAAAAGTTGGCATAGAAGTTTGGTAATTTTTGAAAAATCTTTAATATAACGCCTATAAAAACCAACATGTCCAAGAAAACTTCTAACCCTTCTTACATTAGTAGGAGGTGTTAATTTAGATATAACTTGAATTTTTGCAGGGTCTACTTCCATACCATATTCCAAAATTTTATGCCCTAACACAATTCCTCCTGCAACCATAAATTGACATTTCTCTTAATTTAGAACTAAATTAATTCTTTCGCATAACTCCAAAACTTTTTCAAGATAATTTAAGCATGCGTCAAAGGATGGTCCAAATACAGAGAAATCATCAATAAACACTTCTATTTCATCATTAATTAGCTTACTAAATATAGACATCATACATCTCTTGAAAGTTGCAGGTGCATAACATAATCCGAAAAGCATTCTTCTAAAAGCAAAAGTTACAAAAAGACTAGTAAATTTTGTCTTTTCTTGATTCTCACGAGTAATAGGAATTTTATGGTAGCTGGTATATCCATCTAAAAAATAAAAATATTTGTGCCCAGCAAGTCTATCCAGTATTTGGTCTAAAAATGGTAAAGGGAAGTGATCTTTCCTAGTGGCAGTGTTTAATTTTCTATAATCAATAAATACGCCACCCGAGTAACTTGTCTGATAAGTATTAATTCATTATTCTTTTGTGCTTTAGCAGTCACCCCTTCTTTCTTAGGAACACAATGAATTGGACTTACCCAAGCACTGTCCGAAATAGGATATATAATTCTAGTGTCCAACCCTTTCAGAATTTCCTTCTTGACTACTTCTTTCATCATTGGGTTTAATCTCCTTTGTGGATCAACTCATTGTTTATATTGTTCATCCAGTATAATTTTGTGCATACAGATCGAAGGAATGATTCCTTTAATATCAGCTAAGGTCCAACCAAAAGCTTTCGTATATCTTTTTAATGTATCTAAAAGTCTTTGCTCTTGCAAATCAATTAACTCTGAAGATATAATAATAGGTAATGTAGAAGAGTTTCCCAGAAATACATACTTTAAGTGGTTAGACAATATTTTTAACTCAAGTTCAGGTGGTTTTATAATTGACAAAACTAGATTCTTATCAGCATTTCCTGTAATATCCAGCATCTCAAATCTTTCCTGAACATAATCTAATTCTTCATTTTCTATTTCATCCTAAATAATTTCATCTTTGTCTTCAAAATATTTTTTCTCTTCAAAATATTCTTTAAAATGCTTGTACAATAGATGTTCACTAATTTCCATGCAAATACATTCATTATCTTTTTCAATAGCAGGGTATTTCATAGATTTCGCAATGTTAAAAGTTACTTCTTGATCGTTAACTCTTATAGTTATTTCTCCCTTTTGAACATCTATCATAGCTCTTCCAGTAGCTAAAAAAGATCTCCCTAAAATTATAGGTATTTCTTTATCTTCCTCCATATCTAAAACAATAAAATCTACAAAAAAGATAAATTTATTAACTTTTACTAACACATCTTTTATAACTCCCTTAGGATAAGTAACTGAACGATCCACTAATTGAAAAGTTGCAGAAGTAGGTGAGACTTATCCTAATCTTAATCTTTTGAAAATTGATAGAGGCATATGATTAATGTTGGCTCCCAAATCACATAAAGCTCTTCCATAAAATCTTTCACTGATAGCACACGGTATAGTGAAACTACCTAGATCTTTTAATTTTCAGGAAGCTTTTTCTGAATAATTGCACTACACTCTTCGCTAAGTGCAACAATCTCATTATCAGTGAACTTCTTTTTCTTGTTCAAAATATCTTTCATAAACTTCACATAATTGGGAATTTGCTCTAAAGCTTCTACGAAATGAATATTTGCTGTTAATTTCTTAAGAATTTCTATAAACTTGGAAAATTGTTTATCCTTTTTGTGTTGTTTCAATCTTTGAGGAAACGGTGGTGGAGGTTTCTCCACAGTAACTTTCATTGGTGTAGGTGGATATTCTAAATCTGAGTATTCATGATCCTTTTCTTTTTCTGTATCCACTTTCTATTTTTCAGTTTATGTTTCTTTCTGCACTCTTGTTTCCAATTTTTTTCCACATCGTAGTTGTATTGCTTTTATATGTTCTTTTCCTTGATCTTTAGGATTTGGTTTCACAGTACTAGGAAAAGTTCCCAATGTTCGGTTACTAAGCGCAGTAGCGATATGCCCGAATTGGTTTTCATTATTCTTGATAGCAGTTCCTTGATTTTGTAACTGGTTTCCTTGAATTTGTAATTTATTTCCTTGATTCTGCAATTGTTGACCCATGTTCAGTATCTGCTCTTCCATAGACAACTGTTTTTCTTAAATTGAGTGTTACTGTTAAATCCTGGAGGATAAGAAGGTCTACAATTAACATTTCCTTGGTTGGATGAATTTCCCAGTGGGTTTACTGGGTTGTTTGCCCATTATTGATTTCTAGAAGAATTGTTATTCCAATTAAAGTTAGGATGATTCTTCCAACCTGGGTTATAATAGTTTAATAATGTTGTTGGATTATTATTAATAGCATTTAAGGTTTCATATGAAGATTGAACATCCACAAATTGCCCAGATGAATTTTCTTCCATCATAGGAGGTGTTGAAGAATAAGTGAAGGTTGAACATCCACAAATTGCCCAGATGAATTCTCTTCCATCATAGGACGTGTTGGAGAACGAGGGTTGAACATCCAAAAATTACCCAGATGAATTCTCTTCCATCATAGTAGGTGTTGGAGAATAATTCATTCCATAATGATCTAAATTCTTTGATATTGCAACAATCTGCGAAGCAAACATAGATATTGCATTAGAATCATGGATACTTTTGATATTGCAGCAATCTGCAAAGCTAACATAGATATTGCAGCAGAATCATGGATACTAGCTAAATATTGCAGCAATTTGTGAAGTTAACATAGATATTGCATCAGAATCGTGGATACTAGTTACTCTTTTAGGATTTACCCTTTGAGAGGTCCATTGAAAATTGTTGGTAGCCACCTCTTCTTTTAACGAATAAGCCTCATCAAAAGGTTTTGACATTAAAGAACCACCAGCTGCAACATTTATAATCGATCTAAGAGATCCCACTAATCCATTGTAAAAAATTTGATTTACCAACGAATCTGGTAACGAATGATGTGGGAACTTCCTAAGAAGATCTTTAAATCTCTCCTAAGCTTCATATATCGACTCTCCATCAATCTGACCAAATGATGTTATGTCATTTCTAAGTTTAGCAGTTTTGAATGGAGGGAAATATTTGGATAGAAATTTCTGTGAAAGTTTTTCCCAAGTTCTAATAGATCCAGGTGCTAACGAATTTAACCACATCTTAGCCTTATCCCTAAGTGAAAAAATAAAAAGTCTAAGTCTAACAGCATCGTTTGAAACTCTGTCATGATTAAAGGTAGCACAAACTTCTAAAAAACTAACGAGGTGTAAATTAGGATCTTCATTTGGTGTACCTCCGAATTGATTGTTTTGTACCATTTAGATAATAGCAGGTTTAAGCTCAAATGAATTAGCAGCTACATCAGGATTTTAGATAGATAAGTGAATTTCATCTGATGTAGGATTTGCATAATCTCGTAGAGGTCTAGGTTGATGTTCATTTTTTATTCCTTGATTGTTCACATTGCTTTCCATTGTGTTAGGATTTCTAGGTTCTTTTCTTAGTTTTCTAATTCTCCTAACGTTGCATTCTAATTCTGAATCGTAAGGTATAAGTTTTTCAGGAAGCCAATTTTAAGAGATGTGTGAAGTTGATCCAGTAGAGTAAAGCTTCATTGAGGATGATAATCAAGACCCTAAGATAGAATTAGCATTACATGTAGAGGACAGTTTGAGGATTTAGAGGGAAGGTTTTGAGATGTTGGACACCACTAGTAGTTATATACATTTAGTGCATCTATAGAAGAACTGCCTAAATTACAGATGAAAATACTTCCTAAATATGTGAAGTATGTCTTTTTAGGGGAGTCATCTACTTTCTCTATTATCATATCCCCAGAACTTGATAGTTTACAACAGGAGAAATTGATGATATTAAGAGTGTTAAGAAAGCTTTTGGATGGTAATACCCACTTCTAGGTGCACTCACACTATGATAGCTTACACAAGTGAATGTGTCGTATCAAAAATATCAAATTTTTTAGTCCAAAATGTCAATCCTACAAAAAAATAAGGGAATTAGACATAAGAACAATTCTATTCTACTAGTTTAGTTCCTAGCTTAGAATTTAGATTAGGTTAAACTTTTACAAACTAATCCTGCTATATCAAAAAAAATTTAAACTTTAAATCCTAAAGAAATCCAACCTAACCTAGATATTGTATTGATGAATATTAGGTCATAAAGTTACCCTCCCTTATAATGATTTATGTGGAATATAAGAAACGTAAATTGTTAACAGTAAATTTTGCAAGTGATAAAAATGAGCAAATCTCTTTTTTGCCCTCTTTTGAGTGTATAAAGAAGATTGGTTCTTATCTTAATATCTGGAGGACTCTGCTGGACATCATTTACTTGTTATTCCATCTCGCTGGCAATCGTTGCGACAATGTCAGATATTTCAGACCCTGGCTTCATTCCATGATCTTGCCCTGTGGGTTCACTGGACTTTATCGGTGCAGCAAACTCGGGAATCCATACTTTCCTCTTTGATGATGATGTCTCAGGACGGAGTGTCCTAGCAGAAACATCGGTATGTCGAGAAGAAATATGTTCCCCATGGTGTAGACCAGAGACAATGTCAGATAACCTCTTTGTCTTTTCCTTTTTAGGAATATCTTTATGATGTATGCTTGGTAGGATTCTCGAACCAAGTCTTGACTTTACTGGTCGACGGCCTGTGGTCCCGGTAGCGGTGGAATCTGTAGTAACAACGACAGTGTCAACCCTATTTCTTAGACAGAACCAGCCTGGAATGCGAGCGGGCAGATTTTCATTTGACTTTTGTTTGGAGGACTTAATGTCCCTTAAAATCTCTTCCTTCATTTGAGGGGATATTTCATGTCTCACTCGTTTGAGTAACTCACCGACTGAACAACCCTCATTGACAGCTAGTCTCTGAAAAATTGAGCTGACTCGAGTGATATGTGTAGACTTATTTTTCTCCCTATCCTGTCCATGAAGTGATGGTAACGCAACAACAATCTCTTAGACACTCTCGTGTTCGTCGGTGTTCACTAGAGGATGAAATATGTTCCCTCGCAGTAGTGTATATATTTCTGGTAGTTCAAACTCCTCTTGGTGAGGCTCTTCCTCGAATGGTATTTCCTCAAGAGTCTGGCTTTAGTAGCCGTTCGAACTCTTTTGTTACGGTTTCTCTTTTGAATTCAAGTTAGTGGTGCAGTCCTTGAACTTGATCCAATTTTAAACACTGAAGGTGGGGCAGCTAATCCTTCAGTTGGATCCTCAACAATCATTATTTCTTTTCCCTTGGCAGCGGGAACAGCAGGTTTGGCGGGTGCCACGATGACAATAGTAGTCTTGGATTTCTTGTAGGAAGGGAAGTCCTGAAGACAGTTCAGGTTGAACTCAGCAGACGACTCTTAAATTTTTAGAGTGGTGACTTTCATCATGACGAACAGAGTCTTCCCGAGGATAACCTCAAGGTCTTCAAATCCATCTCTGAACTTAATGGTGGGAGCAACGTTGTGGGCCTCATGGCTTATTGGCAAGTTGCAGGAAAATGTCAGCGTTGGGTAGGCCACTGCAACAGCTTTAAAACAGAAAGTTTTGGGGTTAGCTATATGGCCAAAACCTTGTAATATTAGTGCAAGCACTGAAAATTTACAGAGGTTAGTCTGTAGACCGGGTAAGTTTTAGTTTGTGGGGATTTTAAAATTTTTAGTAAAAAGGTAATTTGAAAGTAAAAAAATTTAATTAATATAAGAAAATGTTAAAGTGAGTGTAGCACAACACAATTTGATTTAATTTGCAAAATAGCAAATCAAATTTGGGAGGGAGATGTGAAGTGTTTAGGACCCAGTTCGAGACCCATTTAGCAACACACACTGCCTAGGTGGAGCTAGTCCACCAACACACCTATTGGGGTCCAACCTCAAATGAAGATTTAAAGAGTCCTTAATGGCCTCTTGAACCCCTCTATTTAAAGGTGATCGAGCAGACAGTCCTGAAGTCTAAAAAGTTGGCCGTACTTTCCCAAGACAGAAATGGGTAAAGTATGTCAACGGAAGAAGGGTAATTTTGGTCCAAGAGGGACATGGACACATTACTGTTATATGAAGATAATTTTTCCTTGTTTAAATGGAGAAAAAAGCCATCCCTAGCGGAGTCGCCAGAAGCTTTTGACATTATTTTTGGTTGGGGAGTTACTCATAAGAAGCTGTCGGCCACCGAAATCAAAATCCCGTCACCCGCTTCAGAAGGACGTTTAAGTTTAGAAAAGTATGAAATTAAACTGACCTCATATTTTTCATAGTTTAAATGAAAGAGCGTTTTACCTCAAACTCTATATCTATCCTGAAAGATAAACACAAGACTTAAGGATGAGGCTTGATCAAATAAAATAAGAAAGGTATGACGTCCGTTTGGTCTGCAAAACCGTTTTATTTGCCGATAATTTCCCTTATTTAATATGAAGAATTAAATAGGGTTTATAATAAGCTGGGTTCGAGAAAAGCTTCCTATAACGACAAGCCCCTATAGTTAATTACTTCTTAAATGACCGAAGTCATCTAAAAAAACTCTCGATAAAAAATCAAGAAATATTGTCTTCAAGGAATTCAAAGAAAAGGACTTTTCAATGAAATCGGACAAAGAGGTGTGAAAGGGGAATTGTTCAAATTTGAGACATTTATTATGGAATCCAAAGGAGGAAGGACTAGGGGATGACATAGCTCCGGAGGAGAACCTCGGTGCCTTCCCAGTCTATCCTATTGTTTTTGAAGAGAAAAAATTTAAGTGTTTCATCTTGCCAATTTTATTATTTTAGGGCTTACATTTGTGTGTAGCAATCACACAAATAGCCTAGAAGATGTGAGGATTTAGATCACGAAAAATGACAACCTCGGAATCCTAAAACGAGTTAGGGCTTATATTGTATAGCAGAGCTATACAAATGCTTAAAGATGAGATGAGGATTTATGTTGCATAAGCAAACAACCTCGAAGTTTTATGGCTTTGTTGTTTAATTCTAAAGAAGGAAATAAATTAGTTTAGCTGATGTAGACAGATTTGGCTGTTGAAGGTGGTCGTGCTGCCCACCATGCTAGCTCCAAGCTCCTCGTCGTGGAGAGTTTAAGTTTTTTAGGGTGTCAAGTTATGATGTCAAATCAGGTGGCGCTATGGTTGAAGTTTTTAAAATTTTTATGGGGGGATGTTAAAGTTGATTAGAGCGACATCGGTTAGGTTCCCACGGTTCCCTCGTTCCGACATCATTATTTTTTATTGGATTCACTTAGTCCAAATGAATTTACTAAACTCAACTTAATGAGTTCCATATGACCTTGGGAAGCCTCGTTAGCAACCGTAGGTTACCTCCTCCGAGGGGTTCCCGATCTTCCAATAAGGACATTTTAATTTAGCGGAAAACCTCGTTAGCAACCGTAGGTTACCTCCTCCGAGGGTTCCCGATCTTCCAATAGAGAGGGAAGCCTCGTTAGCAATCATAGGTTACCTCCTCCGAGGAATTCCCGATCATCCTATAGAGATAGAAGCCTCGTTAGCAACCGTAGGTTACCTCCTCCTAGGGGTTCCCGATCTTCCAATGGAGACATTTTATGTCCAAATGAATTTACTAAACTCAACTTAATGAGTTCCATAATTTCATTTAGACCGTGGGAAGACCTCGATTAGCAACCATAGGTTACCTCCTCCAAGGAATTCCTGATCATCCGATATAGACATCTTAATTAGTAGGTTACCTCCTCCGAGGGCTCCCGATCTTCCAATAGAGACGTATTAATTTAGTTAAAGTTGTATTTTTTGGTGATGTTTTTCGTTAGCAAACCGTAGGTTACCTCCTCCGAGGGTTCCCGATCTCCGATCGTTTTAATTTAGTTGAAGTTGTATTTTTAGTGATGTTTGTGATTAAATTTTGAGTTGTACGTTTTAATTTAGTTGAAATTGTATTTTTTTTTTTTTGTGATGTTTGTGATTAAATTTTGAGGCATATTAATTTAGTTGAAGTTGTATTTCGTATGATATTTGTGATTAAATTTTGAGTTGTCTTATATTTTGAAATATTGAATATTTATCGTAGGTTACCTCCTCCGAAGGTTCCCGATCTTCCAATAGAGACGTTTTAATTTAGTTGAAGTGTATTTTTTGTGATAATTCCCGATCTTCCAATAGAGACATTTTAATTTAGTTGAAGTTGTATTTTTTGGTGATGCTTCCGATAGAGACGTTTTAATTTAGTTAAAATTGTATTTTTTGGTGATATTTGTGATTAAATTTTGCTTTTAGACCGTGGGAAGCCTCGTTAGCAACTTAGACCGTGGGAAAATTCGTTAGCAAACCGTAGGTTACCTCCTCCGAGGGTTCCCGATCTCCGATAAAAACCTCGTTAGCAACCGTAGGTTACCTCCTCCGAGGGTTCCCGATTTTCCAATAGAGACGTTTTATCGTTAGCAACCGTAGGTTACCTCCTCCGAGGGTTCCCGATCTTCCAATAGAGACGTTTTAAACTTGTTAGCAACCGTAGGTTACCTCCTCCGAGGGTTCCCAATCTTCCAATAGAGACATTTTACTAAGCAACCGTAGGTTACCTCCTCCGAGGGGTTCCCGATCTTCCGATAGAGACGTTTTAATTAAACGAACTTACTAAACTCAACTTAATGAGTTCCATAGTTTCATTTAGACCGTGGGAAAACTCGTTAAACCGTAGGTTACCTCCTCCGAGGGGTTCCCGATCTTCCAATAGAGACATATTAATTTAGTTAACCGTAGGTTACCTCCTCCGAGGGGTTCCCGATCTTCCGATAGAGACGTTTTAATTTAG
Source organism: Phalaenopsis hybrid cultivar (assembly GCA_002079205.1). NCBI lineage: Eukaryota > Viridiplantae > Streptophyta > Magnoliopsida > Asparagales > Orchidaceae > Phalaenopsis > Phalaenopsis hybrid cultivar. The sequence goes on from JXCR01147267.1 coordinate 40,068, forward strand.
TTAACCGTAGGTTACCTCCTCCGAGGGGTTCCCGATCTTCCGATAGAGACGTTTTAATTTAGTGACTGTAGGTTACCTCCTCTAAGGAGTTCCCGATCATCCGATATAGACGTCTTAATTTAGTTGCAGTTGTTGTTTTGTGTGATGTGTGTGATTAAATTTTGAGTTGTTTTATATTTTGAATGTTGTGCCGGTGAATTTTATCTTGATTTATTTTTACTTTAATTTTGGTTTTGTGGCTATCCTGATAGTTTTAGTTCTCATGCAGGGTGACGTTGTTATTTAGCATGTAGGTTTGTATTAACATTAAAAGTACAATATGAAAGTATAAGCAAGACGACGGTATAAACTGTAAAAGCGTACCTGACGAGTCTTCTCGTTCCACCACGTGAAACATGAAATGCATGTCAGGGCATTTTATATGAAATAGGAAAGTAAAGCTTTGGCGACCTCCTGACAGCGACTTTATATATGCAATAAAATATAAGATAAAAATGGATGTATTAAATATTCAATAATTGTTAAGTCACACTTATCAACGCAAGTATACGTATCGCTCAAGTAATATAGAGCTCTAATGGAGTCCTAGATATCAATCCCACAGGGAGTAGTTTAGAATTACGGACTAAGACTTTAGAAAAGCAATACTTTAATCACAACAACGACATTCAATTTGCTTATCTGTCACTAATAGGCAATTGAAATAAATAGATAATTTTGATAACTAATAAGTAAACTGGTGATATTAAGTAGGGTTTAATTGTGATATTCAATATATAAGAAAGCATCCTTCTCCTTGTCATGATAAAAAGTAGGGCTTAATTGTGATATTCAATATATAAGAAAGCATCCTTCTCCTTGTCAAGAAATGTAGGGTTTAATTGTGATATTCAATATATAAGAAAGCATCCTTATCCTTCACCTTGTCAAGAAATTATAGTGAATGGATAAAGTGAATCAGTTCAAATTATATTGTGCCAAATGATATATAAGAAAGCATCCTTCTCTTTGTCAAGAAATTATAGTGAATGGATAAAATGAATTAGTTCAATTTATATTATTGTCAAGAAATTATAGTGAATGGATAAAATGAATTAGTTCAATTTATATTGTGCCAATAGTTTCTCCCTGTCAAGAAATTATAGTGAATGGATAAAGTGAATTGGTTCAAATTATATTGTGCCAAATAGGCACCTATTCTTTACCCTTTGGTCCTGACATAAAGAACATTGACTAATCCTACGCTTGTTTACTGACTATTCTTTACCCTTTGGTCCAGGCATAAAAAACATTGACTAATCCTACACTTGTTTACTGAATCTGCGATATTCTTTACCCTTTAGTCCAGGCATAAAGAACATTGACTAATCCTATGCTTGTTTATTGAATTTGCGGCTAGGCTGAGAGGATACCGCCTCTCACTTCGGAGCTCCCATGTTCCCCTCACCTGAGGGCTAACATTTACACTTCAACACCCAAACAATAGGACCGAATTGGGGATTTTAGTCTGTTACTCTAAAATCTCCAATTCTACGCCCGATAATATTATTTCCCTATTCATTTGCAGCCAACTTCCAAGGGCTTTGACCTCCCTGAATCTTGGATGTAATATTCACTTTAGTTGTAAAAACTAACTTTCAAGGACTTTGACCTCCCTAAATCTTGGATGTAATCTTCACCTTAGTTGTAAAACTATATTTATTTGCACCCAATTTCCAAGGGCTTTGACCTCCTTGAATCTTGGATGTAATCTTCACTTTAGTTGTAAAACTCAACAATTTTAACAAACTAATTGGCCAGATTGAAAGTAAATTAAGATCGAAGTGAAAAGATGATCACAAGTTCTTAAACATTTTCATGGCTTTACCAATTCAAATCACCATTTCAGAAATCTCGAGACAAGGAGAAAGACAGAGAAAACTACTCACATCTCATAGNCTTTTAACAAGTCAATTGGCCAGATTGAAAGTAAATTAAAATCTAAGTGAAAAGACATCACAATTTCTTAAACATTTTCATGGCTTCACCAATTCAAATCACCATTTCAGAAATCTNCATCTCATAGGGAAAACACAACAAAACTCGGAATTCATATATAAAATCAAAGTCATACAAACTACAACTGGGAAAACACAACAAAACTCGGAATTCATATATAAAATCAAAGTCATACAAACTACAACAAAGGAAAACACAACAAAACTCGGAATTCATATATAAAATGAAAGTCATACAAACTACAACAAGTAAAACCATTTCACAAATCTCGAGACAAGGAGAAAGACAGAGAAAACTACTCAGAACTCATGGGGACTACAACAAAACTCGGAATTCATATATAAAATAAAAGTCATACAAACTACAACAAGTAAATAACTTATCTCTAAATTGAATTCATATATAAAATCAAAGTCATACAAACTACAACATAAATAACTTATCTCTAATTTCTCCCCAAGAACACTCCTCAAAGTTCCTCTGAATCTCTTTCTAAAACACAACAAAACTCGGAATTCATATATAAAATCAGAAAACACAACAAAACTCAGAATTCATATATAAAATCAAAGTCATACAAACTACAACAAGTAGAAAAACACAACAAACTGAATTCATATATAAAATCAAAGTCATACAAACTACAACAAGTAAAAACTTATCTCTAATTTCTTCTTAAGAAAACTCCTCAAAGTTCCTCTGAATTTCTTCCTTTCTTTACAACACACAGAATTCCTCTTCGAAGCAGCAAGGAGGAAGAAATCTCTCACTTTCCCTCCACTCTTACAATCTCCCGAAGAATTCCTCACAATTTTTACATTCTATTGGAACCTTTCTAACCTCTAGGAACTCTCCAGGACTTCTAGGCTCCTTCCTTCTTCTCTAATTTTCGGCCAAAACAGTCTTTTAAAGTTGTGGATGAGCTTTCCCAAGAGTTGCCTAAGCATCCCTTCAAAATTGAGTCTTATCCAAAGCTTGATTGGGCATAACCGTCGAGTTCGTCGTCGGCAGTCCTTCTTAATGAATTAATTCTGAAGTCTCGGGAAAATCTCATCGTCGGCGGGGTCGATGGTTCCGTCGGCACCCTAGTTCAATTCTTCACATTTTGGTCCTTTTCACTCCAAATTTGCTCCTTTTTGCATCTTTTTTGCTCCAATGACCCTAATTCATCATTCCTACAATAAAACATCAAAAATACATTTCTTTAAAGTGCAATAATATTAAAAAACAGTATAAAATAGGTTTGAAAATTTCAAAATATTTTCCTCTGGTCAGATTGCTACTGCTTATCATCCTCAGACAAGTAATTTGGTTGAATTATCCAATCTGAAAATTAAAAGAATTATGAAAAAATCTGTGAATCTAACAAAAATGGATTGGTCAGTCAAACTTACCTATGCTTTGTGGGCTTATAGGACTGCATATAGAACTCCTATAGGAATGTCCACATATAGGTTAATATTTGGGAAAGCTTGTCACTTACCAGTTTAACTTCAGCATAAAACATATTCGGTTATTAAAGAGTTCAATTATAATTTAAAAGATGTTGATGAGAAAAAATTGTTACAATTAAATGAGCTTGAAGAGATAAGGAATGAATCTTATGAGAGTGCTAAGGTTTGTAAAGAAAAGATGAAAATGTGGCATGATCGAAAGATTCTTATTAAAAATTTTCAGCTAGGGCAACAAGTTTTGCTATATAATGTAAGGTTAAGATTATTTCCAGGCAAACTTAAGTCCAGGTGGATTGACTCATTTGTTGTGATAAAAGTTTATCCTTATGGAGCTGTGGATATTAAAGATCCTAATTCTGAGAAATTTTTTGAAGTGAACGGACATAGACTAAAACCTTATTGTATATGAGATTAACATAAATATAATGATGGAATGATGTTGGGTCAACCATAATGAGCACTGGTTACGTCGGGCTAATGACGTAAAAACAAACGCTTTTTGAGAGGCAACCCATAGTTATCATTGTGTTTTTGCTTTGATTATTGTTTTGAGTCTGATTAAGAAATTTGAGATAATATTTTTGAGTTTATTATGTGCTAGTAATGATTTTTAGACTTTATTTAGTGGCCTAGACATGTTAGAATGAGAATTTGAACGTTAAGTTGACTGGTGCAAAAATGTGCACTAGCGCTTAAGCCCCAGATTCTGTGCTTAAGCGCGACAATTTAATCATAAGTGCAAATTTCAATTTCTAGAAGGTGTAAATGCAATTTAGTTGGAATAAACATTTCTTGGCAGTTTCTAGTCATGCCTAGAATTTTCGAGGGGGAATTAGGCTTATAAATAGAAGGGATTTGTGAAGGAATTTCACCTCAGATTATTTTTAGCCCTAAAAGTCTAAGAAAGAGAGAGATTTAAAGAAAATGTCTTCATGGGAGATGGATTTGAAGAAATTCATGAGGAAGAAGTTCATTAGTAAAAGTGCACAGGAGATGTATAAAGGTTTCTTAGTCGTTAGTATTGAAGGGATATCAGAGAAAATCAACCAGATGGAGAATATTATATCTGTATTAGAGACTAAGGTGCTTGAATTACATGCTCATCTAGAACATATTGCCTGGCAACTTAAGATGCAATTCAATCATACCAGTTATGTAGTGGAAGTGGATAAGGCGATGTTCCTTAAGCAAAAGTGGATCAAAGATGATAGTATTAGAGCTCGTCACCAACGTCCATTTTATCAACTCTATATTCCTTGAGAGACTACTAAGAGACAAAAATTCGTTCCTGCTAATGAAGAGTTCCATTACGTTAAGTGTTAGGAATTGTGTGTTTGGAGTCATGTTTTTAAGTGTGTTAGTATTTAAGTCTTGTGTTTAGTGTTTGTGTCACTTATGTGTTTAATTGTAAATATGTGTTAAGTGTTTTGTACTTAGGAAAAGTTTCTCATCAAAGACTATTTGGAGAGAGAACTAAGTGTTAAATGTGTTTGTACTTATTTGTAAATTAATATAATTCTTTTTTGTGAAAATTTGTGTTATTTTTAGCCTCAAATTGAATTAATTATTATGGAGAACTTTGAGAGAGAAGGGAATTATAGGAAGTAAAAATAGTCATTTAAGTGCTATCAGACCATTTATGGATGGTTTACTTAGGCTAATAATGCATTATACTTATATTTAAAAATTTCAAAAATTGTGCACTGGCGCCTAAGTGCCACATCTCGCGCTTATGCGCGAGCCAACCCGAGAGGCAGCCGCCTAAGCTCCACTTACCCGCGCTTAAGCTCTGTTTCACAAAAATTGATTCGTGAATGTTTAAAAGTGAATTTTTGGTCTGAAAATGTCATTTTTCATCTTCCCCAACTCAAGTTTGCGATTTTGAGGGCTAGGGCAAGTGAAATTTGGAGATTTCTTGGTGGAATCATGTGAGATTTGCTGGATTCAAGTTCCTTGAGGTAAGAGCTTTACTTCTATGCAAAAATTTTAGATTTTTACCATATATTTTAAGCACATTTGGAATATTTAAAAAATTTACTATTCATGGTGAAAAGTGAAGAAAAATCTATGAAAATTGCTTGGGAAGTTTAGTTAGTGCTTTTGGAAGTTTAGTTTAGTGATTTAAACTTGAGTTTTAAAGTTATTTTTGGAATTTATCAAATTTGTAGAATGACAACAAGAATGAAAAGGAGCAAAAGAAAGAGCCCATTTGATTCGAGCAAATTTGTCAGTTCGAAAGCACAGGATTGATATATTAACGCTCAATGATCAGAGGAAAATATTTTGAGATTTTCATACCTATTTTATATTGTTTTTGATGATATTGCACTTTAAAGAAAGGTATTTTTGATGTTTTGTTGCAGGAATGATGAATTAGGGTTATTGGAGCAAAAAGATGCAAAAAGGAGCGAACTTGGAGCGAAAAAGACCAAAATGTGGAGATTTAAACTAGGCCGTCGACGACGCCCTCAACCCCGCCCACGGTGATTTTTTCCCGAGACTACAGAACAAAATTCTCCAGAAGCCCGCCGACGGCGCCATCGACCCCGCCGACGGCGAGATCAAAGGTTATGCCTACTCAAGCTTTGGATAAGACCAAATTTTGAAGGGATGCTTAGGCAACTCTTGGGAAAGCTCATCCACAACTTTAAGAAAAGAAATTGGCTGAAAATCTAGAGAGTCTAGAGAGTCTAGGAGGGCTAGAGGTCCTGAATGTTAGAAAGGTTCCAATAGTGTGTAACAATTGTGAGGAATTCTTTGAGAGCTTGTAAGAGTGGAGGGAAANAGAGTGCTAGAGGCCTTGGAGGTTACCATTAGTGTATAGAATTTTCAATAAAGTGTAACAATTGTGAGGAATTCTTTGAGAGATTGTAAGAGTGGAGGAAAAGTGAGATATTTCTTCCTCCTTGTTTTGAAGAGGAATTCTATGTGTTGTAAAGAAAGGAAGAGATTCAGAGAAACTTCAAGGAGTGTTCACGGGAAGAAATTAGAGATAAGTTATTTACTTGTTGTAGTTTGTATGACTTTGATTTTATATATGACTCTGAGTTTTGTTGCATTTTTCCCATGAGATCTGAGCAGTTTTCTCTGTCTTTCTCCTTGTCTCGAGATTTGTGAAATGGTGATTTGAATTGGCAAAGCGTGAAAATTTTTAAGAAATTGTGATGATCTTTTTACTTCGATCTTAATTTACATTCAATCTGGTCGATTGATTTGTTAAAATATGTTGAGTTTTACAACTAAAGTGAAGATTACATCCAAGATTCNAAAATAATTTATTTACTTATTGTAGTTTGTATGACTTTAATTTTATATATGAATTTCAAGTTTTGTTGTGTTTTCCTCATGAGATCTGAGTAGTTTTCTCTGTATTTCTCCTTGTCTCGAGATTTGTGAAATGGTGATTTGAATTGGTGAAGCCATGAAAATGTTTAAGAAATTGTGATGATCTTTTCACTTCGATCTTAATTTACTTTCAATCTGGCCAATTGATTTGTTAAAATATGTTGAGTTTTACAACTAAAGTGAAGATTACATCCAAGATTCAGGGAGGTCAAAGCCCTTGGAAGTTGGGTGCAAATAAATAGGGAAATATTATTCTCGGGCATAGAATTGGAGATTTTAGAGTGACAGACTAAAATCCCCAATTTGGTTCTATTGTTTGGCTGCTGAAGTGTAGATGTTAGCCCTCAGGTAAGGGGAACATGGGAGCTCCGAAGTGAGAGCCGGTATCCTCCCATCCTAGCTGTAAATTCAGTAAACAAGCATAGGATTAGTCAATGTTCTTTATACCTGGACCAAAGGGTAAAGAATATGTATGCTCCTATTTAGCACAACATAAATTGAACTAATTCATTTTATCCATTCACTATAATTTCTTGACAAGGAGAAGGATGCTTCAATTTGAACTAATTCACTTTATTCATTCACTTTAATTTCTTGACAAGGAGAAGGACATTGAACTAATTCATTTTATCCATTCACTATAATTTCTTGACAAGGAGAATGATGCTTTCTTTAGATATTGAATATCACGTCGAACCTTCATTAGTATAATTAATTATTTAATAATTATTAAAATTACATATTTATTTCAATTAAACCCTCATTAGCATAATTAGTTATTTATGAGTTATTAAGAAAATTACATATTTATTTCAATTGTCTATTATTAACCCTAACTTTCTATCATTAGTTATTTATTAGTTATTCAAATTATTTACTTATTTCAATTGCCTATAAAACCTTCATTAGCATAATTAGTTATTTAATAGTTATTAAAATTATATATTTATTTCAATTGCCTACCCTCATTAGTGTAATTAGTTATTTAAGAGTTATTAAAATTACATATTTATTTCAATTGTCTATTAGTGACATATTAGTAAAATTAGTTATTTAAGAGTTTAAAATTACATATTTATTAAATTGCCGCACCTCTCATTTATATCATTAGTTATTTATTAGTTATTAAAATTATCTATATATTTTAATTTTCTATTAGTGATAGAGAAGCAAATTGAACGTCGTTGTTGTGATTAAAGTATTGCTTTTCTAAAGTCTTAGTCCGTAATTCTAAACTACTCCCTGTGGGATCGATATCCATGACTCCATTAGAGCCCTATATTACTTGAGCAATATGTATACTTGCGTTGATAAATTCAACTTTAACATTATTAAATGTTATATTTATACATCTTAATCAAGTTAGACACATCTATAAAGTAGCGATCAAGTCTTTGGATGTCGTTGCTGGAAATTAAATCTTCTAGTAACGCCATCAAATTCTTGTATTTGTCGATTTACAAAAAGTCGGTCAGATGGATATATTGGTTATCACCAGATAAAAATAGCTCTTGAGGATCAAGAGAAAACAACTTTTATCGTTCCTTATAGTACATTTTATTTTAAAAGAATGCCCTTTGGTTTATGTAATGCACCTGCTACATTTCAAAGAGGTATGATGGCTATTTTTTGTGATTTAATTGAAAAAGGGATTGAAGTTTTTATGGATGATTTTTCAGTATTTGGAACTTCATTTGAATCATGTTTAGAAATTTATCAAAATTTCTTAAGTGCTGTGAAGAAACAAATTTAGTCCTTGATTGGGAAAAATGCCAATAATGGTAGCAGGAGAAATAGTTTTGGGTCATCAAGTTTCATAAAATGGTATGGAATTAGAACCTGCAAAAATTCAAGTGATCGCTAATTTACCTCACCCATCAAGTGTGAAGGAAATTAGGAGATTTTTTAAGACATGCTAGATTCTACATGCGATATATTAAAGAATTTTCAAAATTTGCTAAGCCTCTATGCCATTTACTTGAAAAAGATGCAATTTTTAATTTTGATAAGTAGTGTCTAGAAGCTTTTGAATTATTAAAAGATAAATTAGTCATTTCATAATTATTGTTTCACCAGATTTGGGAAAACCTTTTGATTTGATGTATGATGCTAGTGATTATGCTATTGGAGTTATTTTATAACAAAAGCATGATAAGATTTTTAAGGTTATTTACTATGCTAGTAAAACTCTTAATGAAACTCAAATTAATTATACCATAACTCAGAAAGAATTATTAGCAGTAGTATATGTTTTTGATAAATTTAGATCATACTTAATTGGAACTAAATATATTGTGCATACAAATCTTTCTGCTATTAAGTATTTAATGAAAAAGAAGGATACAAATCCAAGACTTATAAGATGGATTCTTCTTTTGCAAGAATTTGACTTTGAGATTGTAGGAGGGGAGTTGAGAATCAAATTTTTTATCATCTGTCCAGGCTTGAATTAGAAAAACCACTCAGTTTTGAAAAATAAATAAATGAACATTTTCCAGATGNCAGATGTTGGATATCACAGAAAATGCTGATAAGAATCTATTTCCTTCAATACAACTACCGGAACTTGAGTTGAAAACATTACCTAACCACTTGAAGTATGTGTTTTTGGGAGACTCGTTTGCATTACCTATTATTATATCTTCAGAATTAAATGATCTACAAGAGCAAAGACTGTTAGATAAATTGAAAAGATATAAGAAAGCTTTTGGTTGGACTATAGCTGATATTAAAGGAATCAGTCCTTCGATCTGTATGCACAAAATTATATTAGATGAACAAGCCAAGAGTTGATCCACAAAGGAGATTAAATCCAATGATGAAAGAAGTAGTTAAGAAGGCAATTTTGTTAAGGGAATTAGTCCTTCAATCTGTATGCACAAAATTATATTAGATGAACAATATAAACCACTTGATCAACAAAGGAGATTAAATTCGATGATGAAAGAAGTAGTAAATAAAGAAATTTTGAAATGCTTAGACACTAAAATTATATATCATATTTCAAATAGTGCGTTGGTAAGTCCAATTCATTGTGTTCCTAAGAAAGGAGGAGTGACTGTTGAAATAAAAGAAAATANTTGGATATTATAGAAAATGCTGATAAAAAATTATTTTCATTGATTATAAAACCACCTGAACTTGAGATAAAAGTATTGCCTAGTCACTTGAAGTATGTATTTTTAGGAGACACATCTTCATTACCTGTTATTATATCTTCAAAATTAAATGATCTGTAAGAGCAAAGACTGTTAGATACATTAAAAAGATANCTGATAAGAATATATTTCCGTCAATTATAGAACCAACTGAACTTAAGTTGAAAATATTGCCTTGCCACTTGAAATAAGTGTTTCGGGGAGACTCATCTACATTACCTGTCATTATATCTTCAGAATTAGATGATTTGCAAGAGCAAAGACTGTTAGATACATTGAAAACATATAAGAAAGCTTTTGGTTGGGCATATTAAGGGAATCAGTCCTTCAATCTGTATGCACATAATTATATTAGATGAACAATATAAAGTTAAGGGAATTAGTCCTTCAATCTGTATGCACAAAATTATATTAGATGAACAATATAAACCATGGATATTAAAGGAATCAGTCCTTCAATTTGTATGCACAAAATTATATTAGATGAACAATATAAACCAAGAGTTATCCACAAAGGAGATTAAAACCAATGATGAAATAAGTAGTTAAAAAGGAAATTTTGAAATGGTTAGACGCTGGAATTATATATTCTATTTCAGATAGTGTAGGTAAGTCCAATTCATTGTGCTCCTAAGAAAGGAGGAGTGATTGTTGAAATAAAAGAAAATAATGAATTAATACCTATCAGACAAGTTACTGGGTGGCGTATTTGCATTGATTATAGAAAATTAAACACTGCCACCAGGAAAGATCGCTTCCCTTGGTGGTGTATTTGCATTGATTATAGAAAATTAAACACTGACACCAGGAAAGATCACTTCCCTTTTGGCGTATTTGCATTGATGAAGCAAAAGAAAATAATGAATTAATACATATCAGACAAGTTACTGGGTGGCGTATTTGCATTGATATAGACTACTGAAGCACAAGAGAATAATGAATTAATACCTATCAGACAAGTTACTGGGTGGCGTATTTGCATTGATTATACAAATTAAACACTGCCACCAGAAAAGATCACTTCCCTTTACCCTTTTTAGACCAAATAGTAGATAGACTTG
>JXCR01147267.1:51128-73322 GCA_002079205.1 Phalaenopsis hybrid cultivar
GATTAGTGGGATCTCTTAGATCAATTATAGATGTTGCGGCTGGTGGTTATTTAATGTCAAAATCTTTTGATGAGGCTTATTCATTAATAGAAGAGATGGCTACTAACAATTTTCAATGGCCCTCTGAGCGGGTAAATCCTAAAAGAGTAGCTAGTATCCATGATTCTGATGCTATAACTATCTTAGCTTTGCAGATTGATGCAATATCAAAGAAATTAGATCATTATGGGATGAATTATTCTTCAACACTTCTTATGATGGAAGAAAATCCATCTAGGTAATTTGTGGATGTTCAACCTTCATATGAGACCTTAAATGCTATTAATAGACCCAACAACCCATATTCGAACTATTATAACTCAGGTTGGAAGAATCATCCAAATTTTAATTGGAATAACAATTCTTCTACAAATCAACAATGGGCAAATAACTCAGTGAACCCATTAGGAAATTCATCCAACCAAGGAAATGTTAACTATAGACCTTCTTATCCTCCAGGATTTAACAGTAATACTCAAATCAAGGAGAAGAAGTTGTCTATGGAAGAGTTGATATTAAACATGGGTCAAAAATTACAGAATTAAGGAAATCAATTACAAATTCAAGGAAATCAATTACAACATCAAGGAACTGTTATTAAGAATATTGAAAACCAATTAGGGCATATTGCTAATGCGGTTAGTAACCGAACATTAGGAACTTTTCCAAGCATTGTGGAACCAAATCCTAAAGATCAAAGAAAAGAACAAATCAAGGTGAGTCAATTACGAAGTGGAAAAGAATTGGAGACAAGAGTGCAAAAAGAAATAGAAACTGAAAAAGAGAAAGTGGATACCGAAAAGGATCATGAGTACACAGCTTTAGAGTATCCATTTACACCAATGAAAATTACTGTGGAGAAACCTCCACCGCCGTTTCCTTAAAGATTGAAGCAACACAAACAGAATAGACAATTTTCCAAACTTTTAGAAATTTTTAAGAAGTTAACAGTAAACATTCCCTTTGTAGAAGCTTTAGAGCATATGCCCAATTATGTGAAATTTATGAAAGATATTCTGAAAAGGAAAAGGAAGTTCACAGATAATAAAATTGTTGCACTTAACGAAGAGTGTAGTGCAATTATTCAAAAAAAGCTTCCTGAAAAATTAAAAGATCATGGTAATTTCACTATACGATGTGCTATCGGTGAAAAATTTTATGGAAGAGCTTTATGTGATTTGGGAGCCAGCATTAATCTTATGTCTCTATCGATTTTCAAAAGATTAGGATTAGGAGAAGTCTCACCTACTTCTGTAACTCTTCAGTACCGGTGAAAAATTTTATGGAAGAGCTTTATGTGATTTGGGAGCCAGCATTAATCTTATGCCTCAATTAGAATTAGGAGAAGTCTCACCTACTTCTGTAACTCTACAGTTAGTAGATCATTCAGTTACATAGCCACTACCTCTGTAACTCTACAATTAGTTGATCAATCAATTACATATCCTAAGGGAGTTATAGAAGATGTGTTAGTAAAAAAGGACAAATTTATCTTTCCTGTGGATTTCATTGTCTTAGATATGGAGGAAGATAAAGAAATACCTATCATTTTAGGGAGACCATTTTTAGCTACTGGAAAAGCTATAATAGATGTTCAAAAAGGAGAATTAACTATGAGAGTTAATGATCAAGAAGTGACTTTTAACATTATGAAATCTATGAAATACCCTGCTGTTGAAAGAGATAATGAATGTTTTCGCATAAAAATTATTGAACATCTACTAAACAAACATTTTAAAGAATATTTTGAAGATAAAAAGCATTTTGAAAAAGAAGAGCATTTTGAAGAACAAATTGAAGAGAATGATGAAATTATTCTGGATAAATTAGAAAATGAAGAATTAGATTATGTTCAAGAAAGATTTCAGATGTTGGATATCACAGAAAATGCTGATAAGAATCTATTTCCTTCAATACAACTACCGGAACTTGAGTTGAAAACATTACCTAACCACTTGAAGTATGTGTTTTTGGGAGACTCGTTTGCATTACCTATTATTATATCTTCAGAATTAAATGATCTACAAGAGCAAAGACTGTTAGATAAATTGAAAAGATATAAGAAAGCTTTTGGTTGGACTATAGCTGATATTAAAGGAATCAGTCCTTCGATCTGTATGCACAAAATTATATTAGATGAACAATATAAACCAAGACTTGATCAACAAAGGAGATTAAATTCGATGATGAAAGAAGTAGTAAATAAAGAAATTTTGAAATGCTTAGACACTAAAATTATATATCATATTTCAAATAGTGCGTTGGTAAGTCCAATTCATTGTGTTCCTAAGAAAGGAGGAGTGACTGTTGAAATAAAAGAAAATAATGAATTAATTCCGATCACACAAGTTATTGGGTGGCGTATTTGTATTGATTATAGAAAATTAAATTCTGCCACCAGGAAAGATCACTTCCCTTTACCCTTTTAGATCAAATAGTGGATAGACTTGCTGGGCACAAATATTTTTGCTTTTTAGATGGATTTTTAGACCAAATAGTAGATAGACTTGTTGGGCACAAATATTTTTGTTTTTTAGATGGATATATCGGTTACCATCAAATTTTCTATTGCTCCTGATGATCAAGAAAAGACAACATTTACTAGTCCTTTTGGAACTTTTGCGTTTAGAACAATGCCTTTCTGAGGATCAAGAAAAGATAACATTTACTAGTCCTTTTGGAACTTTTGCTTTTTGAACAATGCCTTTTGGATTATGTAAAGCACCTGCAACATTCCAGAGATGTATGATGTCCATATTTAGTAAGTTAATTGATGATGGATTGGAAGTATTTATGGATGATTTTTCTGTGTTTGGAACATCATTTGACACATGCTTAATTTACCTTGAAAAAGTTTTGGAGTTATGCAAAATGACTAATTTAGTTCTAAATTGGGAGAATTGTCAATTTATGGTTGCAGGAGGAATTGTGTTAGGGCATAAAATTTTGGAGGATGGCATGGAAGCAGACCCTACAAAAATTCAAGTTATATATAAACTAACACCTCCTACTAATGTAAGAGAAGTTAGGAGTTTTCTTGGACATGTTGGTTTTTACAGGCATTTTATTAAAGATTTCTTAAAAGTTACTAAACCTCTATGTTAACTTTTAGAAAATGACAAGAAATTTAAATTTACTGAAAGCTATTTAAATGCCTTTGAGTTATTAAAGAAAAAATTAATCACATCCCCTATTATAGTTTCACCTAACTGGGAGAAACCATTTGAACTGATGTTGCGAGGCTAGTGAATAGGCTATTGGAGTGGTTCTTGGATAAATGTACGAAAAGATTTTTAAAGTGATATACTACGCTAGAGAAAAATTAATCACATGCCCTATTATAGTTTCACCTAACTGGGAGAAACCATTTGAACTGATGTGTGATGCTAGTGAAGAGAAAAATTAATCACGACCCCTATTATAGTTTCACCTAATTGGGAGAAACCATTTGAACTGATGTGTGATGCTAGTGATCTATGTTATTGGAGCTGTTCTTGGACAAAAGTATGAAAAGATTTTTAAAGTTATATAGTACGCTAGTAAAACTCGAGGCTGCCTTGGACAAAGGTATGAAAAGATTTTTAAAGTTATATACGACGCTAGTAAAACTCTTAATGATGCAAAGAAATCATTTGAACTGATGTGTGATGCTAGTGATTATGCTATTGGAGCTGTTCTTGGACAAAAAACCATTTGAATTGATGTGTGATGCTAGTGATTATGCTATTGGAGCTGTCCTTGGACAAAGGAAAAGATTATTAAAGTTATATACTACGCTAGTAAAACTCTTAATGATGCACAAATTAACTATACTCTTACTGAATTTTTTTTAAAGTTATATACTACGCTAGTAAAACTCTTAATGATGCACAAATTAACTATATTATACTGATGTGTGATGCTAGTGATTATGTTATTGGAGTTGTTCTTGGACAAAGGTATGAAAAGATTTTTAAAGTCATATACTACGCTAGTAAAATTCTTAATGATGCACAAATTAACTATACTGTTACTGAAAAAGAAAGATGCTATTGATTATGCTATTGGAGCTGTCTTTGGACAAAGGTATGAAAAGATTTTTAAAGTTATATACTTCTAGTAAAACTCTTAATGATGCACAAATTAATTATACTGTTACTAAAAAAGAGTTACTAGCCAATGTTAATGAAGCACAAATTAATTATATTGTTACTGAAAAAGAGTTACTGGCCATTATGTATGCTTTAGATAAATTTAGATCTTATTTAATTGGAGCTAAATGTGTTGTGCACACTGATCACTCTGNTCTTATTTAATTGGAGCTAAATGTGTTGTACATACTGATCACTCAGCTATTAAATATCCGATGCAAAGGAAGGATGCTAAACTGAGGTTGATTAGATTGATACTATTGAAGCAAGAATTTGATTTTGTGGTTATTGATAGAAAGGAAACTGATAATCAAATTGCTGATCATTTATCGAGATTAGAAAACCATGAATTATTAACACTGACAATGATATTACAAACAGTTTTCCTGATGAACAACTTTATACTATTAATGAGTGGAGAATACCATGGTATGCTGATATTGTTAATTATATTGTAAGTGATATTTTTCCACCTATGCTGACATTGCAACAACAAAGGAAATTCATTCATGATGCGAAAGCATATTTTTGGGATGAGCCATATTTATATAAACTGCAACAATAAAGAAAATTCATTCACGATGCGAAAGCATATTTTTGGGATGAGCCTTATTTATATATACTGATATTGTTAACTATATTGTAAGTGATATTTTGCCACCTATGCTGACATTGCAACAGTAAAAAAAGCATATTTTTGAGATGAGCCTTATTTACATAAACAATGTAAAGAAATTCATTCATGACAAAAGCATATTTTTGAGATGAACCTTATTTATATAAACAATGTATGAAAGCATATTTTTGGGATGATCCTTATTTATATAAACAATATAAGGATCTTATTATGAGGAGTCACCTATGCTGACATTGCAACAACAAAGAAAATTCATTCATGATGCAAAAGCATATTTTTGGACTTATGCTGACACTACAACAACAAAGGAAATTCATTCATGATGCAAAAGCATATTTTTGGGATGAGCCTTATTTATATAAACAATGTTAGGATCTTATTATGAGGAGATGTGTACCTTATGAAGAAACTGAGCTGATCATTCAGAAATGTCATGATTCTNTAGATTGAAGCACAAGCTTTACCTTGTTGTGATGCTAAAAGTGTTTCAAGATTTTTAATGAAAACATTGGATACGGAATGCCTAGAATGATTATCACTGATGGAGGATCCCATTTTAGAAATAAAAATATTCAGAGATTGGCAGAAAAATTTAATATTATTCATAGAATCTCTACTGCTTATCAGCCTCAAACCAGTGGGCTAGTTGAAGTTTCTAATAGAGAGATTTAACAAATACTTGAAAATACTATAAACCCTAGTAGAATAGATTGCTCCACTAGATTGGATACTGCATTATGGGCTTACAGGACTGCTTATAAAACTCCTATTGGAATCCACTAGAATGGATACCGCATTATGGGCTTACAGAACTGCTTATAAAACTCCTATTGGAATGACTCCTTACACTGATACATTATGGGCTTACAGGACTGCTTATAAAACTCCTATTGGAATGACTCTTTACAGACTGATTTTTAGAAAGACTTGTCACTTACCAGTATAATTGGAGCATAAAGCATATTGGGCGATTAGAGAATTCAATTGTAATTTGAAAGAAGCTGGTAAGAAGAGATTGTTACACTTAAATTAATTGGAAGAATTAAGAATTGAATCTTATGATAACGATAGAATTTATAAAGAAAAATTAAAGTTATGGCACGATCGGAAGATTAACCAAAAGAACTTTGAACCAGGACAATCAGCTTTGCTTTACAATACTAGGCTGAAGTTATTCCCTGGAAAATTGAAGTCTCATTGGTTATGGTCATTTACTGTGACTCAAGTTTATACTTACGGAGCTATTGAAATTGAAGATCAGAAAATGGGAAATAGATTTAAAGTAAATGGACATAGATTAAAACCATATTATGAGGGTAAAAGACCAAATATTAAAGAGGTTTTAATGATCAGTCAACCTGAATAACACCTAAATAGGTCGGGCTGATGACGTTAAACCAAGCGCTTTATGGGAGGCAACCCATATTTATCTTTACTTTATTCACAATTACAGTAGGTTTTATTTGAGATTATCGCTAGTTTAGGATAGTATTAAGCTCTACTACTCTTATTTACCCTTAAAACATCTTTAAAATTGGAACGCATTTAGACGAGAGCGAAACTGTGAAAATTTTGCCTTGGGCGCCGACGGCGCTGTTGACGACGGTTTTTTCCTTAGAGTGCAGACAAAATTATTACAGAGGCACGCTGACGACGCCATCAAGGCCGTCGACGGCGAGACCGATGGGATGACGGTTTCTTGTGTTCGAGTGGCGATTTTTGACAGTTTTTGGGCGGGAATAGTCTTTTTAAACTCAAAAATTTGAATTCTAATTCATATTTTCCCTCCAAAAATTAAGTGAAACTCTACCAATTTCATTCCTATGGCATCCAATTCCCCTGATAATCCCAGAATTTGAGTTTTTAATTGGTGAAAGTTTATTAGTGCGGAAGCGCAGCAAATCTTCAACAAGTTGAAGATGAAGAAAAGATTAATCAAAGAATGAGGATTCGTGAATCGTGGATTGAATAATCCCATGACGGATATTGAAGAAACAATATTGCAGAGAAGATGGGAAGTGTTGTGCTACACTACTGTCGTCGTGGTGGTTCCAGCGGTGAAAGAATTCTATGCAAATTTACACGGAATCAACCAGCGAGTTGTTTATGTTTGAGGGAGATGGATCACTTTTACTCCTGCACGGATCAACAAATTCTATATGATAGAGAATGTTCTTGTCTGCCACTATTCCAATTTTGTCCCAACAAGAAACCATATGAGTGAAATTTACCAGTATTTAATGGACAAAACTAATGATTGGGAAATGAGAGAGAACGGGTATGTTAGTTATTTTGGTAACACTTCTGAATCCCTGTTTTTTGTGAAGCTCTAACTTTTGAATCCTGTTTCAAAAAAATCCGGAATTCGAAAAAATCTGGAATTTGGACAAAATCAATAAAGCCCGCCGACGGCGCCCTAGACGCCGCCGACGACGAGGTTTTCTCGAAACTTAGGATTTAAATTCTAGTTAAGTGCGCCGACGGCGCCATCGACCCCACCGACGGTGAGCTCACGAAAAACACCTTTAACCGCAATTTTGACCAGTCAACCGCCACTATTCATCATCCCATTCCTCCTAAAAAACGCCATTTTTGACCCAAGGCTTGTGAGATCTTTGATTAGAAGGCGATTTCAAAGCTTTTTGGCACCGGATTTGATCATCTCTAGGTAAGAGCTTCACTCCAAACTAAAAATATTTGATTTCCACCATGAATTTCTCCCACATTGAGGAGATCCAAAAAATGTGGGAATGTACAGAAAATTTGGGAAGAGATTCATGGATTTTATTGTTGAACTTATAGAATTACTATTGGAAGCCATGATTTACATATTTGAAGTAATTTTTGGAATTTTTATATAATTTTATTAGATTGAAATGGCTCCACGACAAAAGAGACAGGTTGAGTTCGACAAGTCTCGCTTCGTCAATGCGATGGCTCAAACAAAATTTACTTTCATATTTAAAGGAAAGAAGTGCATACAAGATCGAGTTTTTGAAAGTCTGGGTGGAGAAAATGAATGAGTTATTGCCGAGCGAAGGTGGGAAAACTTTTGTTAATACTGATGCAAATATTGTGAAGGAGTTCTACACCAATGTGATTTATTCTAATGACGGAATCGTTCAAGTGCGTGGATTCCCTGTTGAGTTTATCGTTGTCCGCATCAACACTTTTTACGAAGTCCCAGACTCTTATATCTGTCACTATGAATTCTTTAGTACGATGGAAGGCCTTCTCAATAATGTGATCAACTTTCTTACTGATGAGAAAGGAACATGGAAGATAAAGCAGCGAGAACGGGTAAACTTTTCGGCTTCCATGTTGAATGCCACCTCTAAAGCGTGGCACTATTTCATTTCCTCTACTCTGTTACCGACCTATCACCATAGTGAAGTAACTAGAGATATCACTATTTTATTTCCTCTACTCTGTTACCGACCTATCACCATAGTGAGGTAACAAGAGATAGTTATTCTGAATTTCTGTATTAAGAATAGTAGAACTATAAATGTGGGGAGAATAATTCTTAAGAATGTCTGAATTTTTGTATTTTGAATAGTAAAACTATAAATGTGGGGAGAATAATTCTTAAGAATATATTGACTACGGCAAGGGGACATCCATGACTTATTTGTACAATTTGTAAACTTTCTGGAGTAGAATTTGGAGATGAAGAATGGGTTTATCCTATGAAACCCATTAGTAAAGCTAATTTAAAGACTTATGAATCCCATGAGAAATGGAGAACTGGGAGTAGAAGTCAAGAACCTTCTACTAGTAGAGATGTCCCCTCTACAAGTTATGACCTTCCACCTTCTAGTTCCCCTACCCTCTCTGAATTGATGAATGAGTTGACCTTGTTGCGGAAGAGCATAGAATTGATAAGTGAAAGGATTTAAGGTTTAGAACGTCGACATGATTATGATAGTGAGTACTTGCAGAGCCATTCAAATTTTGAGGTAGCCTATTATGAAGCTCAGGCCCGACACTACAGAACAGAGTCTGATGTTATGTTTTCGGAATGCCCCCAATATACTCAGTATCAACCCAATCCACCTGCTGATCAAGGCGATGAAGATATAGCTTAGGATTTTGATATAGAATGAAATTGATGTACTTATGTTTGTATTTTTATTTTATGTAATCTTTTTGTAAGAGAAATGGATGTTTATGTATTTAGACTTTCATTTTGTGTACTTGGATAATTTTAATTTTTATAAAGTTAGTGTGGTAGTTAAATGTGCATGTGCAGTTTAATAGATATTGAGTAGAATTATGGATTGTAATGTGATTTTTATTCTGTATTTTAATTTTAATTGTTAGTATTGTGATTGTGTTAGGAAATGTTGTGCTTGTTTTAGTTTTATACTTATTTCAAAATTTCATTACCCAGAAATTCCTCTAATGATTTATATGTGTAGAAAGCTCCTAATATTACAAATCATGTGAAGTAAAAATTTGAGAAGGCCTGCAGAAATTTCAGAATGATGAAAATGCCTACAATACTGAGGTATNTAATAGATATTGAGTAGAATTATGGATTGTAATGTGATTTTTATTCTGTATTTTAATTTTAATTGTTAGTATTGTGATTGTGTTAGGAAATGTTGTGCTTGTTTTAGTTTTATACTTATTTCAAAATTTCATTACCGAGAAATTCTTCTAATGATTTATATGTGTAGAAAGCTCCTAATATTACAGATCATGTGAAGTAAGAATTTGAAAAGGCCTGCAGAAATTTTAGAATGATGAAAATGCCTACAATACTGATGTATGATTTATATTTATAGTTTTTCTTTCCAACTGTACTATTTCATATTTAAAAATTTTAAGTTTGGGGGAGGGAAGAAAAAGATTAATTATTAGATGTCCTCTATTTTAATATTTTCAAAAATTATTTATATGATTTTATGTAGTGAATTTAATTCAGGTAACTATATTTTTGTAACTTTTTAAATATTATGGTAGATATAAAGAAATATTTTCATGATGAAAATTAACTTTGTAACTTAAGATATTTAGTATGAGAGAGTAAGATTATAGCTAACTATTTAAAGTAAAGGAAACTATATTTTAAAGTATTTAGAATCTGGAAATTCATTTGAGAACAAAAGATTAGGGCTCAATGATGTAAAAAATATGAAATACTTCTAAGGTAAAGAGATGCATTGAGTTTCAAATTTAGGGAAAGAAAAGTGAAGTTCAAAATCATTAAAGGCTATCCAGATATATAATCTTCACTTGAAAAAGAAAAAGAAAGGATTGACAACAATCACTGAAAAGAAAAGAAAAATTCACTTGAAAAAGGAAAAAGAAATGATTGACAACAATCCTTGAAAAGAAAAGAAAAATATATATTTTAGGGAAAGAAAAGTGAAGTTCAAAATCATTAAAGGCTATCCAGATATAGTAATCCTCACAAAAAAGAAAAAAAAAAGTATTGAAAACAATCCCTAAAATGAAAAGAAAAATATATAGGATTGAAAATAATCCAAATGAAAAAGAGAAAAGAAAGAAAAAATTATGGAAGTGAGGAGAAGCTTGAGGATATGCCTAATCAAAAATTGGCTTCACTGGACCTACCTAAAGGGAAAACTTAAATACATTCCTAAACTTATATTTATGGAATAGATCTTTTACTAGTAGAGTTCTCATGAAGTTCTTATCTTTTGGATATTCTAAGTGACTTAATATTGCAACATATAGTCATTCTTGAAAAAAATAGAAGACTAGAACTCTTACAACTTGATGACTAGATAATTTGGACACTACAGAGTTGATTCAATTACTTGAATTTTTTCTGAAAATCTCACTATGATATTTATTTAAATCAAACTTATAGTATTTTTGAATTAAAATTTTACTGCGATAGATCATAATTTTTATACAGTACTAAAATTACTTAAAGACAAGTAGTAGTTAAGTTTGGTGGATTTTGACCAAAGAAAAATATGTTGAGATTTTCATACCTATTTTATACTATTTTTAATAATATTGCACTTTAAAGAAAGGTATTTTTTATGTTTTTTTGCAGGAATGATGAATTAGGGTCATTAGAGAAAAAAGATACAAAAAGAGCAAATTTGGAGCGAAAAGGACCAAAATATGAAGATTTGAACTAGGCCACCGACGGCGCCCTCGACCCCGCCGACGGCGAGTTTTTCCCGAGACTACAGGACAAAATCTTTAGAAGCCCACCGATGGCGCCGACGGCGCCCTCGAGGCCGCCGACGGCGAGATCGACGGTTATGCCTACTCAAGCTTTGGATAAGGCCAAATTTTGAAGCGATGCTTAGACAACTTTTAGGAAAGCTCATCCAATACTTTAAAAGAACATTTTGGCAAAAAAATAAGAGGTCCTGGAGAGCCTGGAAGGTCCTGGATGTTAGAAAGGCCCTAGAGGTTAGAGAGGTTCCATTAGTNCCCTATAGAGTTGATTCAATTACTTGAATTTTTTTTGAAAATCTCACTATGATATTTATTTAAATCAAACTTATATTATTTTTGAATTAAAATTTTACTGCGATATATCATAATTTTTATATAGTACTAAAATTACTTTAGGACAAGTAATAGTTAAGTTTGGTGGATTTTGACCAAAGAAAAATACGTTGAGATTTCCATACCTATTTTATACTATTTTTAATAATATTGCACTTTAAAGAAAGGTATTTTGATGTTTTTTTGCAGGAATGATGAATTAGGGTCATTAGAGAAAAAAGATACAAAAAAGAGCAAATTTGGAGCAAAAAGGACCAAAATGTGAAGATTTGAACCATGCCACCGACGGCGCCCTCAACCCCGCTGACGGCGAGTTTTTCCCGAGACTACAGGACAAAATCTTTAGAAGCCCGCCGACGGAGCCGAAGGCGCCATCGAGGCCGCCGACGGCGAGATCGACGGTTATGCCTACTCAAGCTTTGGATAAGGCCAAATTTTGAAGGGATGCTTAGGCAACTTTTTAGAAAGCTCATCCACAACTTTAAAAGAATATTTTGCCCAAAAAATAAGAGGTCTTGGAGAGCCTAGAAGGTCCTGGATGTTTGAAAGGCCCTAGAGGTTAGAGAGACTCCATTAGTGTGTAACAATTTTGAGGATTTCTTTGAGAAATTGTAAGAGTGGAGAGAAAGTGAGAGATTTCTTCCTCCTTGCTACTTCAAAGAGGAATTTTGTGTGTTGTAAAGAAATAGAGGAACTTTGAGGAGTGTTCTTGGGGAGAATTTAGAGATAAGTTATTTACTTGTTATAGTTTGTATGAGTTTAATTTTACTTATTAATTCTGAGTTTTGTTGTGTTTTACTCATGAGTTATGAGTAGTTTTCTTTGTCTTTCTCCTTGTCTCGAGATTTGTGAAATTGTGATTTGAATTGGTGAAGCCATAAAAATTTTTAAGAAATTGTGATGATCTTTTCACTTCGATCTTAATTTACATTCAATATGGTCAATTGATTTGTTAAAATATGTTGATTTTTACAACTAAAGTGAAGATTACATCCAAGATTCAGAGAGGTCAAAGCCCTTGGAAGTTGGGTGCAAATAATTAAGGAAATATTATTCTCAGGCATAGAATTGGAGATTTTAGAGTGACAGACTAAAATCCCCAATTTGGTCCTATTGTTTTGTTGTTGAAGTGTAGATGTTAACCCTCAGGTAAGAGGAACGTGGGAGCTCCGAAGTGAGAGCCGGTATTCTCCCATCCTAGCCGCAGATTCAGTAAACAAGCATAGGACTAGTCAATGTTCTTTATGCCTGGACCAAAGGGTAAAGAATAGGTATGCTCTTATTTAGCACAATATAAATTGAACTAATTCATTTTATCCATTCACTATAATTTCTTGACAAGCTTTCTTATATATCGAATATCACAATTACACCCTATTTTCTATCATTAGTTACTTATTAGTTATTAAAATTATCTATGAAGGATGCTTTCTTATATATTGAATATCACAATTAAACCCTACTTTATATCATTAGATATTTAGCACAATATAATTTGAACTAATTCATTTTATCCATTCACTATAATTTTGATATTTTCCGAACTAATTCACTTTATCCATTCACTATAATTTCTTGACAAGGAGAAGGATGCTTTCTTATAACCAATTCACTTTATCCATTCACTATAATTTCTTGACAAAGAGAATGATGATTTCTTATATATTGGATTCACTTTATCCATTCACTATAATTTCTTAACAATGAGAAGGATGCTTTCTTATATATTGAATAATTTATCCATTCACTATAATTTCTTGACAAGGAGAAGGATGCTTTCTTATATATTGAATATTCATTCACTATAATTTCTTGACAAGGAGAATGATGTTTTCTTATATATTAAATATCACATTAGATGGGTAAAGAATAGGTATGCTCCTATTTGGCACAATATAAATTGAACTAATTCATTTTATCCAAAATAGGTATGCTCCTATTTGGCACAATACAATTTGAACTGATTCACTTTATCCATTCACTATAGAATAGTTATGCTCCTATTTGGCACAATATAAATTGAACTAATTCATTTTATCCATTCACTATAATTTCTGTGCTCCTATTTGGCACAATACAATTTGAACTGATTCACTTTATCCATTCACTATAATTTCTTGGGAGAAAGATGCTTTCTTATATTGAATATCACATTTAAACTCTCATTAGTATCATTCGTTATTTAATAGGAGAAGGATGTTTTCTTATATATTGAATATCACATTAAAATCTTTATTAGTACAATTAGTTACTTTCTTATATATCGAATATCACAATTACACCCTATTTTCTATCATTAGTTACTTATTAGTTATTAAAATTATCTATGAAGGATGCTTTCTTATATATTGAATATCACAATTAAACCCTACTTTATATCATTAGATATTTTAGCACAATATAATTTGAACTAATTCATTTTATCCATTCACTATAATTTGGTAAAGAATAGGTATGCTCCTATTTGACACAATCTAAATTGAACTAATTCACTTTATCCATGCAATATAATTTGAACTAATTCACTTTATCCATTCACTATAATTTCTTGACAAGGAGAAGGATTCTTTCTTATATATTGAATATCACAAATTAAACCCTACTTTCTATCTTTAGTTTTTTATTAGTTCTTATATAATTAATATCACAATTAAACCCTAATTTATATCATTAGGTTTTTATTAGTTATTAACATTATCTATTTATTTCAATTTCCTATTAGTGACAGAGAAGCAAATTGAACGTCGTTGCTGTGATTAAAATATTGCTTTTCTAAGGTCTTAGTCAGTAATTCTAAACTACTCCCTGTGGGATCGATATCTATGACTCCATTAGAGCCCTATGTTACTTTAGCAATATGTATACTTGCGTTGATAAATTCAACTTTAACATTATTGAATGTTATATTTATACATCTCAATCAAGTTAGACACATCTATAAAGTAGCGATCAAGTCTTTGGATGTCGTTGCTGGAAATTAAATCTTCTAGTAACGCCATCAAATTCTTGTATTTGTCGATTTACAAAAAGTCGGTCAGATGGATATACTGGTTATCACCAAATAAAAATAACTCTTGAGGATCAATAGAAAACAACTTTTACCATTCCTTATAGTACATTTTATTTTGAAAAAATGCCCTTTGGTTTATGTAATGCACCTACTACATTTCAAAGAGGTATGATGGCTATTTTTTGTGATTTAATTGAAAAGGGATTGAAGTTTTTATGGATGTTTTTTTAGTGTTTGGAACTTCATTTGAATCATGTTTAGAAATTTATCAAAAGTTCTTAAGTGCTGTGAAGAAACAAATTTAGTCATTGATTGGGAAAAATGCCAATAATGGTAGCAGGAGAAATAGTTTTGGGTCATCAAGTTTCATTAAATGGTATGGAAGTAGAACCTGCAAAAATTCAAGTGATCGCTAATTTACCTCACCCATCAAGTGTGAATGGAATTAGGAGTTTTTTTAAGACATGCTAGATTCTACATGCGATATATTAAAAAATTTTCAAAATTTGCTAAGCCTCTATGCCATTTACTTGAAAAAGATGCAATTTTTAATTTTGATAAGTAGTGTCTAAGAGCTTTTGAATTATTAAAAGATAAATTAGTCATTGCATAATTATTGTTTCACCAGATTAGGGAAAACCTTTTGATTTGATGTATGATGCTAGTGATTATGCTATTGGAGTTATTTTATGACAAAAGCAAGATAAGATTTTTAAGGTTATTTACTATGCTAGTAAAACTCTTAATGAAACTCAAATTAATTATACCACAACTCAAAAAGAGTTATTAGCAGTAGTATATGCTTTTGATAAATTTAGATCATACTTAATTGGAACTAAATATATTGTGCATACAGATCATTCCGCTATTAAGTATTTAATGAAAAAGAAGCATACAAATCCAAGACTTATAAGATGGATTCTTATTTTGCAAGAATTTGACTTTGAGATTGTAGATAGGACGGGAGCTGAGAATCAAATTTTTGATCATCTGTCCAGGCTTGAATTAGAAAAACCACTCAGTTTTGAAAAATAAATAAATGAACATTTTCCGGATGAAGAATTGTTCAATGTTAATGAGTGGTGTGTTTCATGGTATGCCGACATTGTGAACTTCATTATTAGTGATATTATACCCTATGGAATGACATACCAGCAGAAGAGGAAATTTTTATCTGAAGCTAAGACTTAATTTTTGGATGACTTAATTTTATATAAATAAGGAAAGGATCTAATTATTCGAAAGATGTGTGCCTTTAGAAGAAACTTATTGAATTATCCAAAAATGTCATAATTCTGATTTTGGGGGACATTTTAGTGTTGATAAAACATCATACAAAATTTTGCAATCTGGATTCTATTGGCCTACAATCTTTAGAGATGTTAACGCTTATATCAAAACTTGTGATCGATGTCAACGAGTAGGTAATNGGTGCTGATAAGAGATCATACAAAATTTTGCAATCTGGATTCTATTAGCCTACAATCTTTAGAGATGTTAACGCTTATATCAAAACTTGTGATCGATGTCAATGAGTATGCATTATTTCTAGGAGAAATAAGATGCCCCTCAGTTATGTGTTAGAAGTTGACATATTTGATGTTTGTGGATTAGATTTCATTGGACCATTTATATCATTTTTCAGAAATTTATAGATATTGTTAGCAGTAGACTATGTATCCAAATGGATAGAAGTTGTTGCTTTACCTCGATGTGATGCTCAAAGTNTAATATTTCTAGGAGAAATGAGATGCCCCTCAGTTATGTGTTAGAAGTTGACAAATTTGATGTTTGTGGATTAGATTTCATCGGACCATTTATATCATCTTTCAGAAATTTATAAATACTGTTAGCAGTAGACTATGTATCCAAATGGATAGAAGTTGTTGCTTTACCTCGATGTGAAAAAATTTATATATTCTATTAGCAGTGGACTATGTATCCAAATGGATAGAAGCTGTTGCTTTACCTCGATGTGATGCTCAAAGTGTTGCAAAGTTTTTAAGAAAGAACATATTATGTAGATTTAGGATGCCTATAGTAATCATAACTGATAGGGGAAGTCATTTCAGAAATGCAAAAATGGAGAAATTATTAAAGAAATATCATATTAACCATAAAATTTCTAATACTTTTCATCATCAGACAAGTGGTTTGGCTGAATTACCCAATCATGAAATTAAAAAAAAAATTGGAAAAATATGTTAATCAAACCAAAATGGATTGGTCAGTCAAAATTGACTATGCTAGGTGGGCTTATAGGACTGCATACAGAACTCCTATAAAAATGTTCCCATACATGCTAATATTTCGGAAAGCATGACACTTACCTATTGAACTTGAGCATAAAGTGTATTGGGCTATTAAAGAATTTAATTACAATTTAGAGAAAATATTATTCTAATTAAATGAGCTTGAAGAGATAAGGACTGAATCTTATGAAAGTACTAAAATTTACAAAGAAAATATGAAAATGTGGCATGATTGGAAGACTCTGACTAAAACTTTTCAGCCAGGGCAGCAAGTTTTGCTTTATAATGCAAGGTTAAGATTATTTCCAGGCAAACTTAAGTCCATGTGGATGTGCCCATTTGTTGTGATGAAAGTTTATCCCTATGGAGCTGTGGATATCAAAGATCCCAAAACTGATAAAATATTCAAAGTGAATGGTCATAGGCTAAAATCCTACTTTTTAGGTGACCCACTTAAATTAAATGATTTTATGATGTTTGGTCAACCAAAATACGCACTGGTTAAGTCGAGCTAACGACGTTAAACCAAGTGCTCTGTGGGAGGCAACCCACAGTTATATGTGTGTTTATTTTTATTTTTATGTTGTTGTGTGTGATTTAGAAAATTGTGGTAGTATTTTGAATATATAATGATTTAGTGATTATACTAAAACCTTAAAAGATGACTTAGATATGTTAGAATGCGTATTTGGACATTAATTTGACATGTGCTAAACTAAGGACAGGCGCTTAAGCGCCAATATCCGACACTTAAGCGTGATAATTAAAAAACATGTGTGAATTTTGATTTTTAGAAGTTTTAGCTGAGTTTTGGTTTTCTCTAACATGGGAGATAGTTTTAAGACGTGCCTAGGAGTTATAGGAGGATTTTAGATCTTATAAATAGAAGGGTATAAGGAGAAGTCTCACCACACTTCCATTAAACCCTAAATTCTAAGTGAAAAAGTGAGAGTTTTGGAAACTTGTCATCTTGGGAGAGTGATTTAAAGAAGAAGGAGGAAGTAATGAGAAATAAGTTTGTTAGTCAGAGTGTGCAAGAGTTATACAACGGTTTCCTCGTCGTTAGTATCGAAGGAATAGCGGAGAAAATCACTAAAATTGAGATTGATGTAGCTTCAATTGAAGCAAAAGTGATGGAAGTTAATGCACATCCAGATCAAATGGGATGGCAACTTAAGATGCATTTTAGTCATACCATTTTTATAAAATAAGCGGAAAAGACTAGGAATTTGAAGAATAAGTAGATTGAAGAAGATTCAACCAGAGTTGTTAACCATTATTCGTTCTTTCAGATTTACATTCCAAATGCTGAAGGAGAGACTAATGATAGGCCAGGATTCGTTTCATCAAATGGAGAATGAAATTAAGTTTGTGGTTTAGTGTTTATGTTTTTAGTATTTGATTGTTAATGTTAAGTGTCTTTAGTATGTTAATAATGTGATGATTGTCTAGTGTTTGTGTTTAGGAATTTTCTCATCCAAAACATTTGGATTGAGAATCAATGTGTTAAAAATATTTTTAATCATTCGTAAATGAATATAAGTGTTTGTTTGTGAAAAAAATTGTGTTACTTTGCGTTGAATTGAATTAGTTAAGACTAGTGAATCTTCAGTAAGAGGAGAATTGAGAGGCAAGAAAATAGTTATTAAAGAGTAATGAGACCATTTACGGTTGGTTGACTTAGGCTAGGAGTGCATTTCACTTAAATCAAAAAAATCAAAATGTGTGCACCTGCGCCTAAGCGCAAAGTGGCCCCGCGCTTAAGCTCTGCATAAACCGAGAGACGGGCGCCTAAACGTTGAACCATTCTCCCTTAAGCATCAGTTCACGAAAATCGGTTCGCGAACAGTTTTAAGTGACAATCGGTCCAAAAACCTCCATTATTTTTGCTCAATGTCGTTCCCTTCCTAGAGCTTTCGTGATTTTAGAGTTAGGGCACTCCCTTTTTTGGAGATTTCGTTGTGGTTTGGAGCAAAAATTACTAGATTTGATATCTTTGAGGTAAGAGCTTCACTTCTATGTAAACATTTTTTTATTTTCACCATGTAATTTGAGCACATTCATGAGCTACCTGAAAATCACTATTCATGGTGAAAATTTCAGAAAAATCTATGGAAAATACATGGATTTGGTAGTTTAAGCTTTTAAGAGTTAAGTTTAGTGATTTAGAGTTGANTGCCTAAGCGCAAAGTGGCCCCGCGGTTAAGCTCTGCATAAACCGAGAGACGCGTGCCTAAACGTTGAACCATTCTCCCTTAAGCATCAGTTCACGAAAATCGGTTCGTGAACTGTTTTAAGTGACAAATCGGTCCAAAAACCTCCATTATTTTGTTCAACGTCGTTCCCTTCCTTGAGCTTTCTTGATTTTAGAGTTAGGGCACTCCCTATTTTGGAGATTTCGTTGTGGTTTGGAGCAAAAATTACTAGATTTGATATCTTTGAGGTAAGAGCTTCACTTCTATGTAAACATTTTTTTATTTTCACCATGTAATTTGAGCACATTCATGAGCTACCTGAAAATCACTATTCATGGTGAAAATTTCAGAAAAAATCTATGGAAAATACATGGATTTGGTAGTTTAAGCTTTTAAGAGTTAAGTTTAGTGATTTAGAGTTGAATCTGGAATTTTTTGTGAATTTTATATAATTTTTTATAAATGACACCAAGAATTAAGAGGAGCAAAGGAAAGGATCAATTTGATTCAAGCAAGTTTGTCAGTTCGAGAGCTCGGGATTGATATAGTGATGCACTGCAATCAACAAAATTGATTCCTGAGTGGTGTTTTAAAAGTCAATGAGGAGCTGTTGAAAATCTTTTTGTTCACCGCCAGTGGGAGTGATTAGGTTGTTGTTTTGCCATTGTAGTGATTTTTGTTGTGCGGGAGTTCTATGTGAATTCCTCTGAAGCTGAAGAAGGAGTCATAGTAAGGGGGGAAGACAGTGCCTTTTTCACCAGAGGTAATAAATCAATTTTATCATTTGCCCCCAAGAAATTTGTGTTTTTATTTGAATTATATTTCTACTGAGGAAGATCTAGACAAGATTATTTTATCTTTGACTATTGGAAGAGGACTTTGGAAAATTACAAATGAAAGGAGAGTTAACTTTTGCCAATGTAAAGGCATGGTACTAATTTATTTCTGCTTGTTTGCTGCCTACCACTCATCTTAGTGAAGTGACATGTAATCGAGCAACTTTGAACTATTGCATCCATTAGTTCAATCCCATCGACATTGAAGCTTTGATTTATGGAGTTATTATCAGTTATGTTGTCGCTGCTACTACTTCATATATGTTTGGGATTTGCATCTTTGATCTTTTCTTTATGCGAGTAGGCTGGAGTTAGATTTAATAGTTGGGAGGAGATCTTACGACCTCTTGAACCCATTACTAGCGTGATTTTAAAATCTTATTCACATCATTCCTTTTTTGGCTAGAGAGGAGGATTTTCTAATATTTCTGCTGCTTCTACATCACGAGCTTCTACTTTACGTGCTTCGACATCACAGGTTCAGACTCTTGGATCTGATTCTCAGTCACAACTATTGCAAAGTATATTAAACAATGTCAACTACACTATAGATAAGGTATTAAACTTACAAAATTTTGTATATCATATGGATGGATACATGAAGAGACATTGTGATTATGAGGTAGAATACAACTTAGCTATGGAAAACCTCTGAGTGATAATCAAGAAGTAGTTTTTCCTCAATATCCAAGATATCCACCATATGAGCCTCCAACTTGATACACCAATAATATATGCATTTTTAGACCCATATTTTATACTCATTTTTTGTGATGTTGCACTTTAAAGGAAGGTATTTTTCATGTTTTATTGCAGGTTGTCGAATTAGGACTTTGAGAAAAAAAAATTTGGAGCCAAAATGGAATTTTTAAAAAATTGTTCAGCGTCGATGGTGTCAAACTAGGTGTCGACGGTGTCGTTTGACAAAGTGCATGGATTATATTCAAGGGCCACTGGCGCCGACGATGCCAGTGTCGGTGCAGACCTTGTTTCTAGAAGATTCGATGAATTTGGACTCTTTTTAAAGTGTTTTTGGATGCACATATTGGAAAACCAACCTTTAGCTCTATTTAGAGCCGAAAGTGATCAGAAAAGACTCTCCTTTACTACTCTTCACGCTCCTTCGTTCGCTCTTGGTCTCTCTTCACGCTCCTCCGCTCGCTCTTGGTCTCTCTTCACATCTCTTTTGCCCCTTCGTGCCACTTTGCATCCTTCCACGCCATTCCACACCATTAGTCATTTATTTTCTTTATATTTTTGAGTTTTTGTGGTGAGTTTAAGTGTNATTTTTATTTACTCCTTAAGAGTCAAATACACAGTTTAATGCATGAGTTAAATGAAACCAAAATATTATAAATATAAATATAAAAGTTAGACATTATTTATATATTATAAATAAATAAATAAATATATATATATATATATATATATATATATATATATATATATATANTATATAAGTGCATAAGAATTGTGTGGTATGTATGTAAATTCCCCTCATTTTTTTTTGTTTAATTTATTAAAAACAATGTTTTTCGTTTAAATATTTTTATCGACCGGGTTTGTGGTCCTGTGAGATGCAC
Organism: Phalaenopsis hybrid cultivar; assembly: GCA_002079205.1. Taxonomy (NCBI): domain Eukaryota; kingdom Viridiplantae; phylum Streptophyta; class Magnoliopsida; order Asparagales; family Orchidaceae; genus Phalaenopsis; species Phalaenopsis hybrid cultivar. The sequence goes on from JXCR01147267.1 coordinate 72,312, forward strand.
GGTCGATTTTAAAAGCACGCTAGCGTTTTTGCTTCTAGGGTTAGGGCTCCAAGATCTCTGAAAATGGCGGATGAAGCTAACAGAACCGTAACTCTTTCTGATTCCTTGAAGCTCTCAGTTATAGGCGTGTTATAATTCTTCTACTGCTATTGTGGGACTCATTTCGAAATTATGTTTTCAGGCATTTGTCGAACTCCAGGGCCGCTTGATTGAGACCACCGCGAAGCTGAAACAGGTTCATCGGTTTCACTAAATTCTCTTTTGCGGCGCAATCTGAGCTCTCCAACTCCAATATTAGAATATGTTGTTTGGTGATTTTTTTTAATATTTTGAGTTTGAACCATTCCTTTTTTTATTATCTGTTTGAGTTTGGATTGATTTTATAGGACCTATCGTTTGAGAGAATTTAATATCTGTATGCACTTGTTTGAATGTGAAAGATACCCGCATTATCCCATGTAGAATTCTTTTGGCTTGCAGAAACAGAGGATGCTCCACATTATTGGTATATTGAAGTAAAACTTAAAAGATTATAGAGGAAATTGGGTAGTTTAAGGGAATTTATGGTAAAGAATTTAAGCAGGAAGCAGAAAAAAAAAATTGCAATTTTAAATCTTGGATTTAATAAATCCAATTCTGTCCCAAGTACTTCTTAGTTTTTCCTCAAATCCCTGATTTACTGAATTCTCTTATTTGCTGGATTTATAGGATTTGCCAAATTTGCTAAAACCGTTACCAGGCAACCCCTTAAGGTAGCATGGTTGGAGGTCGTGTGGAAGTCATGGAGGAAAATATAATGGACACCATATAAGCATTTCTTTAATAGTTTGTATAAAGCCAGTGTTGATGTTGATGATGATAATGATGGATGCCAATATGATGCTGTTTTAGAGTATCCATGATCCGTAGGAATGGATGTTGTAGTGTTCAAGGAGTGTTAGTAAACATGCCTGAAAGCTGTAGAATCTCACTTCACTTCTATTCAACTGCTACTATTATTTCTTTATCGGG
>JXCR01147267.1:73366-95128 GCA_002079205.1 Phalaenopsis hybrid cultivar
TGTTAGCAGTAGACTATGTATCCAAATGGATAGAAGTTGTTGCTTTACCTCGATGTGATGCTCAAAGTGTTGCAAAGTTTTTAAAAAATAACATATTATGTAGATTTAGGATGCCTATAGTAATCATAACTGATAGGGGAAGTCATTTCAGAAATGCAAAAATGGAGAAATTATTAAAGAAATATCATATTAACCATAAAATTGCTAACACTTTTCATCATCACACAAGTGGTTTGGCTGAATTACCCAATCATGAAATTAAAAAATAATGGAAAAATATGTTAATCAAACTAAAATGGATTGGTCAGTCAAAATTGACTATGTTAGGTGGGCTTATAGGACTGCATACAAAGCCCCTATAGGAATGTTCCCATACATGCTAATATTTTGGAAAGCATGGCACTTACCTGTTGAACTTGAGCATAAAGCGTATTGGGCTATTAAAGAATTTAATTACAATTTAGAGAAAAGATTATTCTAACTAAATGAGCTTGAAGAGATAAGGACTGAATCTTATGAAAGTACTAAAATTTACAAAGAAAATATGAAAATGTGGCATTATTGGAAGACTCTGACTAAAAATTTTCTGCCAGGGCAACAAGTTTTGCTTTATAATGCAAGGTTAAGATTATTTCCAGGCAAACTTAAGTTCAGGTGGATGTGCCCATTTGTTGTGATGAAAGTTTATCTCTATGGAGCTGTGGATATCAAAGATCCTAAAACTGATAAAATATTCAAAGTGAATGGTCATAGGCTAAAATCCTACTTTTTAGGTGACCAACTTAAATTAAATGATTTTATGATGTTTGGTCAACTAGAATAAGCACTGGTTACGTCAAGCTAACGACGTTAAACTAAGTGCTCTGTGGGAGGCAACCAACAGTTATATGTGTGTTTATTTTTATTTTTATGTTGTTGTGTGTGATTTAGAAAATTTTGGTAGTATTTTGAATTTATAATGATTTAGTGATTATACTAAAACCTTAAAATAAGAATTAGATATGTTAGAATGTGTATTTGGACATTAATTTGACTTGTGCTAAACTAAAGACAGGCGCTTAAGCGCCAATATCTGACACTTAAGCGTGATAATTAAAAAACATGAGTGAATTTTGATTTTTAGAAGTTTTAACTGAGTTTTGGTTTTCTCTAACGTGGGAGATATTTTTAAGACGTGCCTAGGAGTTATAGGAGGATTTTAGATCTTATAAATAGAAGGGTATAAGGAGAAGTCTCACCACACTTCCATTAAACCCTAAATTCTAAGTGAAAAAGTGAGAGTTTTGGAAACTTGTCATCTTGGGAGAGTGATTTAAAGAAGAAGGAGGAAGTAATGAGAAATAAGTTTGTTAGTCAGAGTGTGCAAGAATTATACAACGGTTTCCTCGTCGTTAGTATCGAAGGAATAGCAAAGAAAATCACTAAAATTGAAACTGATGTAGCTTCAATTGAAGCAAAAGTGATGAAAGTTAATGCACATCCAGATCAAATGGGATGGCAACTTAAGATGCATTTTAGTCATACCATTTTTATAAAATAAGCAGAAAAGACTAGGAATTTGAAGAATAAGTAGATTGAAGAAGATTCAACCAAAGTTGTTAACCATTATTCGTTCTTTCAGATTTACATTCCAAATACTGAAGGAGAGACTAATGATAGGCCAGGATTCGTTCCATCAAATGGAGAATGAAATTAAGTTTGTGGTTTAGTGTTTATGTTTTTAGTATTTGATTGTTAATGTTAAGTGTCTTTAGTATGTTATTAATGTGATGATTGTCTAATGTTTATGTTTAGGAATTTTCTCATCCAAGACTATTTGGATTGAGAATCAATGTGTTAAAAATATTTTTAATCGTTCTTAAATGAATATAAGTGTTTGTTTGTGAAAAAATTTGTGTTACTTTGCGTTGAATTGAATTAGTTAAGACTAGTGAATCTTCAGTAAGAGAAGAATTGAGAGGCAAGAAAATAGTTATTAAAGAGTAATGAGACCATTTACGGTTGGTTGACTTAGGCTAGGAGTGCATTTCACTTAAATCAAAAAAATCAAAATGTGTGCACCTGTGCCTAAGCGCAAAGTGGCCCCGCGGTTAAGCTCTGCATAAACCGAGAGACGCGTGCCTAAACGTTGAACCATTCTCCCTTAAGCATCAGTTCACGAAAATCGGTTCGTGAACTGTTTTAAGTGACAAATCGGTCCAAAAACCTCCATTATTTTGTTCAACGTCGTTCCCTTCCTTGAGCTTTCTTGATTTTAGAGTTAGGGCACTCCCTATTTTGGAGATTTCGTTGTGGTTTGGAGCAAAAATTACTAGATTTGATATCTTTGAGGTAAGAGCTTCACTTCTATGTAAACATTTTTTTATTTTCACCATGTAATTTGAGCACATTCATGAGCTACCTGAAAATCACTATTCATGGTGAAAATTTCAGAAAAAATCTATGGAAAATACATGGATTTGGTAGTTTAAGCTTTTAAGAGTTAAGTTTAGTGATTTAGAGTTGAATCTGGAATTTATTGTGAATTTTATATAATTTTTTAGAAATGACACCAAGAATTAAGAGGAGCAAAGGAAAGGATCAATTTGATTCAAGCAAGTTTGTCAGTTCGAGAGCTCGGGATTGATACAGTGATGCACTGCAATCGACAAAATTGATTCCTGAGTGGTGTTTTAAAATTCAAGGAGGAGCTTCTAAAAATCTGATTGTTCACCGCCAATGGGAGTGATTCTGTTGTTGTTTTGCCATTGTAGTGATTTCTGTTGTGCGGGAGTTCTATGTGAATTCCTCCAAAGCTGAAGAAGGAGTCATAGTAAGGGAGGAAGACAGTGCCTTTTTCACCAGAGGTAATAAATCAATTTTATCATTTGCCCCCAAGCACTTTGTGTTTTTATTTGAATTATATTTCTACTGAGGAAGATCTAGACAATATTATTTTATCTTTGACTATTGGAAGACGACTTTGGAAAATTACAAATGAAAGGAGAGTTAACTTTTGCCAATGTAAAGGCATGGCACTAATTTATTTCTGCATGTTTGCTGCCTACCACTCATCTTAGTGAAGTGACCTGTAATCGAGCAACTTTGAACTATTGCATCCATTAGTTCAATCCCATTGACATTGAAGCTTTGATTTATGGAGTTATTATCAGTTATGTTGTCGCTGCTACTACTTCATATATGTTTGGGATTTGCATCTTTGATCTTTTCTTTATGCGAGTAGGCTGGAGTTAGATTTAATAGTTGGGAGGAGATCTTACGACCTCTTAAAACCATTACTAGTGTGAATTTAAAATCTTATTCACATCATTCTTTTTTTGGCTAGAGAGGAGGACTTTCTAATATTTGTGATGCTTCTACATCACGAGCTTCTACTTTACGTGCTTTGACATCACAGGTTCAGACTCTTGGATCTGATTCTCAGTCACAACTATTGCAAAGTATATTAAACAATGTCAACTACACTATGGATAAGGTATTAAACTTACAAAATTTTGTAGATCATATGGATGGATACATGAAGAGACATTGTGATTATGAGGGAGAATGCAACTTAGCTATGGAAAACCTCATGAGAGGTAATCAAGAAGTAGTTTTTCCTCAATATCCAAGATATCCACCATATGAGCCTCCAACTTGATACACCAATAATATATGCATTTTTAGACCCATATTTTATACTCATTTTTTGTGATGTTGCACTTTAAAGGAAGGTATTTTTCATGTTTTATTGCAGGTTGTAGAATTTAGGACTTTGAGAAAAAAAGTTTGGAGCCAAAATGGAATTTTTAAAAAATTGTTCAGTGCCGACGGTGTCAAACTAGGTGTCGAGGGTGTCGTTTGACAAAGAGCATGGATTATATTCAAGGGACACTGGCGCCGACAATGCCAGTGTTGGTGCAGACCTTATTTTAAGAAGATTCAATGAATTTGGACTCTTTTTAAAGTGTTTTTGGATGCACCTATTGGAAAACCAACCATTAGCTCTATTTAGAGCCGAAAGTGATCAGAAAAGACTCTCCTTTACTACTCTTCACGCTCCTCCGTTCGCTCTTGGTCTCTCTTCAATCTCCTCCGCTCGCTCTTGGTCTCTCTTCACATTTCTTCTACCCCTTCGTGCCACATTGCATCCTTCCACGCCATTCCACACCATTATTCATTTATTTTCTTTATAGTTTTGAGTTTTTGTGGTGAGTTTAAGTGTGAATTCTTCTCTAAGAGTTGTTGGAGAGGAAAGAAGTGAGAGATTTCTTCTTCCTACATTTCCTAAGAGATGCTACAAGGGATTTTCTTTGAGAAAGAGTTTCAGATAAGTGTTGTTTGTTTATTATTATTATTTAAACTTTCTTTTATATATGAAATTTGTGTTTTTCTATATCTTTTTCATGAAGTATGAGTAGTTTCCTTTATCTTTCTCCCTACTCTAAGATATGGTGAAATGAAGAGATAATTTGGNCTCATGAAGTATGAGTAGTTTCCTTTTTCTTTCTCCCTACTCTGAGATATGGTGAAATGAAGAGGTAATTTGGATGTGCCAGTGTTAAAATATAAAATAAATTGTGATGGTTTTTCAAATCCACTCTTAATTTAATTTTCAATCTGGCCAATTGATTTGTTAAAATATATTGTGAAACATAGGATCCGGGAAATGGAGTATGAGTTCTACAATAGAGTGAGAATCACATTTAAGTCCATGAAGGAGTATTTCGTTCATGGAATTAAGTGCAAATAAATAAGGAAATATATATAGTTGGGTGTAGAATTGGATATTTTTAGGGTGACAGACTAAAATCCCCAAATCAATCTTAGTGTTTAAGAACTAAAGCTAGAGTTAGCCTTCAGGGGAAGGGAAATGGGAGCTCTGGAGTGGGAGCCAGTATCCTCCTAGCCTAGCCACGGNATGAGAGTTAGCCTTCAAGGGAAGGGAAATAGGAGCTTTGGAGTGGGAGCCAGTATCCTCCTAGCCTAGCCACGGATTTAGGGACTAAAACTGTGATTAGCTAATGATTTTCTATAACTTTGAATCAGGGTAGAGAATTAAAATTGCTACTATTTGGCATAATATAAATTTAAACCATTTATTTCATCTCATTTCACCAAAAAACTCATTGTAGTGGGAAATGCTTTTTCATATTACAAAACTTCCTCACATAAACATAATTTAATAGTTATTATTTTAAACTTTGCATTTAAATATTTCTAGTAGTTAATAATTTAATTCTAATAGTATCTCAAACATTCAAAATTTGTGACAATACTAATGTTTTATTTCTGTAAATTTTCTAGTTAATTTATCATTTCAAATTTAAACCTTCCTCGTGGGATCGATAATTGGGACTTAAATAGAAAGTCTTATATTACTTGATAACAATACGTATACTTGCATTGAATCCCAACATTAAGTGTTCAACATTATTATTCATAATATACTACATCAAGTTTTTGGCACTGTTGTAAAGCGGAGTCAACTTTACAAATTTTATACAACTATATTTTTTGGGATAAAGTTTTTGGCGTCGTTGCCGGGGAAGGTAATAGTAAATTAAATATATTTGATAAATTAGGAAATTTAGAGACAATATATAAAAAATAACATATATATATATATATATAAGAGTATTTTTAAGAAATTTTTCCTTGCTTTTTATATTATTTATGCGAAATATTGGATCTGAAGGTTTAGTACCTTATGATTCGGAATTAAACGTACTATTAGAAAAATTCTAAAACAACGAAAAGCAATTAAAAATTTTAATGAAATGGCAAATGACTTAGATAATAAAATAAATGAAGATCGACAAAGACATTTAAAATATTATGTTAATCCGACAGCAGATGAACTTCACTTAACTATTCAAAATTATGGTGTTGCTGCTAATTCATTTGAGCTTAAACTTGTTATTATCCAAATGGTATAAAATAATCAGTTTGGAGGATCACCTACTGAAGATCTAACTTATATCTTGCTAGTTTTCTTGAAATTTATGCTACTTTTAAATATGATGGAGTGTCTAATTTTTTCACTAAGGGATAAAGCTAAAGGTTGGTTAAATTCATTAGCACCTGGATCTGTCAGAACTTGGTGAGAACTGTCACAAAAATTTTTGGCTAAATATTTTCACCCTAAAAAATTGCTAAGCTTAGAAATGATATTACATCTTTTTGTCAGTTTGAAGGGGAATCGATATATGNATGCTTTTTCATATTACAAAACTTCCTCACATAAACATAGTTTAGTAGTTATTATTTTAAACTTTGCATTTAAATATTGCTAGTAGTTAATAATTTAGTTCTGATAGTATCTCAAACATTCAAAATTTGTGACAATACTTTTGTTTTATTTTTGTAAATTTTCTAGTTAATTTATCATTTCAAATTTAAACCTTCCTCGTGGGATTGATAATTGGGACTTAAATAGAAAGTCTTATATTACTTGATAACAATACGTATACTTGCATTGAATCCCAATATTAAGTGTTCAACATTATTATTCAAAATATACTACATTAAGTTTTTGGCATTGTTGTAAAGCGGAGTCAACTTTACAAATTTTATACAATTATATTTTCTGGGATAAAGTTTTTGGCGCCGTTGCCGGGGAAGGTAATGGTAAATTAAATAGATTTGATAAATTAGGAAATTTAGAGATAGTATATAAAAAATAACATATATATATATATATAAGAGTATTTTTAAGAAATTTTTCCTTGCTTTTTATATTATTTATGCGAAATATTGGATCTGAAGGTTTAGTACCTTATGGTTCGGAATTAAACGTACTATTAGAAAAATTCTAAAACAATAAAAAACAATTAAAAATTTGAATGAAATGGCAAATGACTTAGATAATAAAATAAATGAAGATCGATAAAGACATTTAAAATATTATGCTAATTCGACAGCAGATGAACTTCACTTAACTATTTAAAATTATGGTGTTGCTGCTAATTCATTTGAGCTTAAACTTAATATTATCCAAATGGTACAAAATAATCAGTTTGGAGGAACACCTACTAAAGATCCTAACTTATATCTTGCTAGTTTTCTTGAAATTTATGCTACTTTTAAATATGATGGAGTGTCTAATTTTTTTACTAAGGGATAAAGCTAAAGGTTGGTTAAACTCATTAGCACCTGGATCTGTCAGAACTTGGTTAGAACTGTCACAAAAATTTTTGGCTAAATATTTTCGCCCTCAGAAACTGCTAAGCTTAGAAATGATATTAAATCTTTTTGTCAGTTTGAAGGGGAATCGATATATGAAGCTTGGGAAAGATTTAAGGACCTCCTTAGAAAATGCCCACACCATGCTTTACCAGATTGGTTAATAATTCAAAATTTTTACAATGGAATAATAGGATCACTTAGATATGTTATAGATGCTGCTGCAGAAGGATCACTTATATCAAAACCTTTTGATGAAGTATACTCTTTAATAGAAAAAATGGCTACTAAAAATTTTCAATGGCCCTCTCAACGGGTAAATCCTAAGAGAGTAGCTAGTATTCACGACACTGATGTAATGTCTATTCTAGCATCTCAAATTGGTGTTATATCAAAAAATATTGATCAAATTGGAGTGAACTATTGTCAAATGCCACCAGTATTAGAGAAAAATTCACTATGGTAGATAATTAATACTCAATCATTTTATGAAACTTTTAAAGATATAACTAATCGTAATAACAATCCCTATTCTAACTATTACAACCCTGGATGGAAAAATCACCCTAATTTTAGTTGGAATAATTATAACAATTCAGTGAACCCCTTAGGAAATTTAAACGACCAAGGAAATCCTAATTATCAACCTTATTATCCTCCTAGATTTAACTCTAACGCTAACCCACAAGTTAAGCAAAAGAAGTTGATGATGGAAGAAGTAATGTTGAATATGGGAAATAAAATACAAAATCAAGGGGCTACTATTAGAAATATTGAAAATCAATTAGGACATATTGCTACTGCAATGAGTAACAGACCTTCAGGAAATCTTCTGAGTACTGTGGAAGTTAATCCAAATGATCAAAATAAGCAGCAAATTAAAGTTATTCAATTAAGAAGTTGAAACAAAAATCCATGAGGAAAAGGAAGAGATAGAAAGTGACAGTAATGAAAATGAACAAATACAAGATCTCTTAGAAAAACCATTACCTCCATTTCCTCAACGACTGAAGCAGAAGAATAAAGACAAACAATTTAAAAAATATTTGGAAATCCTTAAAAAGTTAACAATAAACATTTCTTTCATTGAGGCTTTGAAACAATTGCCAAGTTATGTGAAATTTATGAAAGAAATACTAAACAAGAAAAGGAAGTTTTTAGATCATAAGAACGTTGCACTCAGTGAAGAGTGTAGCGCTATTATTCGGAAAAAGCATCCTAAAAAATTAAAAGATCCTGGTAGTTTTACTATACCTTATGCAATTGGTGAAAAGTTTTTTTAGAAAAGCTTTATGTGATTTAGGAGCGAGTATCAATTTTATGTCTCTATCAATTTTTAAACGTATATATTTAGGAGAGATTTCCCCTACTATTGTAACTTTTCAGTTAGCTGATGATCAATAACTTATCCTAAAAGAGTTATAAAAGATGTATTAGTAAAAGTGGATAAATTTAGTTTTCCTGTAGACTTTATAGTATTAGATATGTAGTAAGATAAAGGAATTCCTATTATAATGGGGAGACCATTTCTTGCAACATAGAGAGTTGTGATAGTTGTGCAAAAAAGAGAATTAATAATGAGAGTTAATGATCAGGAAGTAATATCTAATATTGCAAAAGCTATGAAATATCCTCCAATAGAGAAAGATAATAAATGTTTTAGGATGGAAGTTACTGATTATCTAAGTAATGATCAATTTAAGAAAGAGTTAGAAGAAAAATTAAGGCATGAAGAATTTAGTGAGAACAAGAATGAAATAAAAGAAGAAAATTTATATTATATTCAGGATAAATTTGAAATTTTAGATTTATTCGAAAATGATAATAAAAATCTTATTCCTTCATGTTTTAAACCACCTGAACTTGAACCAAAAATATCACCTGCCCATTTAAAATATGTGTTTTTAGGAGCTCATCTACATTGCCTATTATTGTATCTACTGAGTTAACTGAAATTAAAGAACAAAAATTAATAAAAATGTTTAAAAGATATAAAAAGACTTTTGGATGGACTTTAATAGATATTAAAGTTATTAATCCTTCAATTTGTAAGTACAAAATTCTATTAAATGATCAATACAAACCTAAAATTGATCCTCGGAGGAGATTGTCGGCAGTAAAAAGTTGAGGAGTTGCCCATTGGAAGTTTTTGGCTGTCATAATTAAAATCTCGTCGCCCGCTTCAAAAAGGCATTTAATTTCCATATATATATATATATATATATATATATATATAATTTAGAAAAATATGAAATCAAACTGACCTCATATTTTTTATAGTTTAAATGAAAGAGTATTATACCTCAAACCCTATATCTATCCCGAAGGATAAACACAAGACTGGAGGATAAGGCTTGATCAAATAAACAAAGAAATATATGACGTCCATTTGTTCTAGGAAATAATTTTTATTTGCCGACAAGTTCCCTTATTTAATATAAAGAATTAAATAGGTTTTATATTAAGTTGGGTTCAAAAAAGCTTTCTATAATGGTTGGCCCTTATAGTTAACTACAACTTAGATAACCGAACTTACCCAAGAAAACTCTCGATAAATATCAGGGAATATTATCTTCAAAGAGGTCAAAAGAATAGGACTTTTCAACGAGATCGGACAAAGAGGTGTGAAAGGGTAATTGCTCAAATTTGGAATATTTTGTTTTAGAATCCAAAGGAGGAAGAATTAGGGGATGTCATAGATCCGAAGAAAAACATCGATGAATTCCCAGTCTATCCTATTATTTGGCTTTAATTTTGAGGAGAAATTATTTGAATGTTTCATCCTACCAATTTTATTAATTTAGGGCTTACATTTGTGTGAAACGATCACACAAATAGCATGGAAGATGTGAGGATTTAGGTCATGACAAACGACAATCTCAGAATTCTAAGACGAATTAGGGCTTATATTGTAAAGCAGAGCTGTACAAAGGCCTAATGATGAGGTGAGAATTTATGTTGCATAAGCAAACAACCTCTAAATCCTATAGCATTTTTGTTTAATTCTAAAGAAGGAATGGTTTAACTAAGGAAGACATATTTTGCTATTAAAGATGGTCGTGCTGCCCACAATGCTAGCTCCAAACTCCTTGTTGTGACAAATTTAAGTTTTCTAATGTGTTAAGTTATGATGTCAAATCAAATGTCCCTATGATTATGGTTCTTTTAATATTAGGAGGGCATATTAAAGCTAATTAGAGTGACACCGGTTAGGATCCTATGGTTCCCTCGTTCTGGTATCACTATTTTCTATTGGATTCATTTAGTCTAAATGAATTTACAAAACTCAACTTAATGAATTCTGTACTTTCATTTAGACCATGGGAAGTCTAGTTAGCAACCGTAGGTTACCTCTTCCGAGGGATTCCCGATCAATCGATAGGGACGTCTTAATTTAGTTGAAATTTTTGTTTTATGATGTTTGTGATTAAATTTTGAGTTTTCTTATATTTTGAATATTGTGGCGATAAATTTCATCTTGGTTGATTTTAGTTTTAATTTTGGTTTTGGTGGCTATCCTAGCAGTTTTTGTTTTCATGCAGGGTAACGTCGTTATTTAACATGCAAGTTTTATAAGCATAAAAGTATGGGGCAGAAAATATAAGAAAAGACGGTATTGCAAACTGTAAAAGCATACCTTGTGAGTTTTCTCATTCCACCACTTGAAAGGTCAGTACTTGTAAGATATGTAAGTAATGTTGCAGGAAAGTTTAAATTGCAAGAGTAGATGAAGGTTTAGCTACCAAACCTCAGGCTATGATTTTGTTGGATCTTGGAAGATCCTAATGGATAATTTTAGAACAAAATATGACAAGTTCAATTTGCTCTTCAATATATCTAGAAGATTTCAACGTGTAGAGCGAATGACCCAGAAGTTCTTTGAGGCACTTTTGAATTATTTCGAGTTCATTTTTAACCTATCATATTGTTCCATTAATCATCTCAGGTCGAAGTGTGACTACTCTGTTGCTCAGTAAAACTTGATAATTTGATTATCCCTTGGATAGGATACTCGACCAGTCAATTGATGTTTCATTTAAGAGTTATGTGTGTGAGTGCCCTTGAGGCGAGTTTAGGTCATTTAAAGATTATGGTGCCCAATATTAAAGTCAGGTTTGTAGTGTTTGTCGATGTTGATTTCCAATCATATCATTTTCTAAATCCAATCAATTGAGTTTAGATATTGAGCCTAGGTCACTACCAAGCATTTCACAATCATAATGGGTGAAATGGTGGTCATCAAACTTTTGATTTTAAATAATGTGCATTCCTATCAAATAATCAAATCATCCTCAACTTTGGGCTTAAGAGAAATAAATCATCTTTCTGTCTTAAGCCCCTTACTTAAGAATCATTTGGTTTTGATTGACTTCCAAGTCATGAAAATTAGGAGATTTATAATCTTATTGACATTGTGCAAAGGTGGCGAGTGGGTTTCTACCTTTTAATCCCATTGTGTTTCAATCATCCGAACATATTTGTTAAGATCAAGATTACCCATTTTACCTTGGTTAATCCTAAATTTTGATTAAGGCACCAAAGTCTAAAATTACCACTTTGCCCTTGGGGCACTTCACCTCATAACTCATTAAAAACAACTCAAATGACTTTGAGGGTTTAACATGTCATATCCATGAGGTAATTAAGGTATCAGAGGAGAATATCTAGATTTTCAAAATTTAATTTAATTTAGATGATTATTTAGAAAATAGGATTTTCAAAAGTAAATTTATCTAGGTTTTCAAAAAAAAGTTTTTATTTATAGAAAAATTATTAGAGATTTCCTAAGGTTAGAGAAACACATAAGCAAGATTTCATGATTTTTTTGAATTAAATTATTATTATTATTATTTATTTTTTAATCAATTTCAATGATTAAATTAAATATTAAATAATACTTTATTTACAAAAAATCATTTTTACATTTTTAATAGACTTCTCTAAGTTCAAGAAACTCAGAAAATCAAATTTTATATTTTTTGTGATTTTTAATTTACTTATTATAATTATTTCAATGGGAAAAGATGAAAAATTTATTTTTAAGCCTTTAAAATTCATTTTTTAACTTAGAAAATATTAGGAAAAATGTTCTAATGAATCCTAAGTGATCAAGGGACACTACCACTCATTTTGAACTTTTTTAATTTTTTTGAAAATTTTGATTATTTTAATTATTTTTAATTCAAAATATATTCAAAAAATGAAGTATTTTCATAAAAAAGGGTCTTATTTTTATAAAATGCCCTTGATCACAAGGAGCTCAAAAAAATAACTTTCATAATTTTTCTAAGTTTATCTAATTTAATATAATTATTTTATACAAAAATACAAGGTTTCCTTGGAAAATCCATTTTAGTGCTTAAACTTAATCAAATAAATTTAAAAATTTTTACAATGAATAAACATGATTTTTATGAACAGTGTGGGATTGATTTTGTCAAATTTTTATAGTATTTAATTTACATAAATTAATATAATGTATATGCAATTAATTAAGTATAGAAGTGTGCAAGATGATTCAAAGCATCACAATATTTTTCCTAGACTTATCTAACCACAAGAAACCTACTAAAATTATTTCCATAATTTTCCAAGTGATATTTTGATTTATATAATTAAAATAGCCAAAATGGTTACCTTAGCTTGAAAATTAGGGCTAGAAGCATAGGAATGTCTTTTGAACTGGGAAAAATCAGAAGACATAGTCCCTGTCATGAGGAACAAACTCTCAAATTTTCAAGCCAGGGTGAAATGTTTTAAGTCATGGAGAATTAAAATACCACAGAGGGTATTTAATTAATTAAAAATCATGGAGTAAGAAAATAATTTTTATTTTTAGTTCACATTATTCTCCTTTATTCACTGAGTAAGAAGGTTATTTTATTTTATTTTTATATAGAGAAAGATATGGATTTTTGAAGTTTAGGCATTAAAAATAATTCAAAAATCCCATATTTTTCTAACTCATCCTCGTCTGCTCCGAAGTCTCCACTCAACGCTCTGCCATTTAACATCACCAGCCACGTAGCTGCCATATTAGCCCACTATTCACGCATTATATCCTTGTTCAGCTTCATCAGAATCGTTCACTGAATAAATGCACGATCGGACGACATCCGTTCATCGTCCCTAAGTGACCTAACCCGTAAGTTGTTCACACTAAAACCTTAAGATCTTCGTCTAAAGTCAACCAAATTATATGTGGTTTATTTCTAAACCTTCATCTACTCAAGACGAACACATCCATACAGTTAATCATGTATGAAATCAAGCCATTACAAATGGAGAATCAAAATAAGCTCAGGCTAGGGTTGGAGTTTAATACCTTTGTCTGAGAGGGGAGGCCTCAATCAGATGGTTTTGGTATCTTGGATTGGACCCAATAAATCTCCAGATGAAGTTTCAAGCCCAGGTGAATTGTCTATGTATGAATTTGATCGAGGTGGATTTCAGGTGTTTGTCTAGAACTATCCTAGAGGCTGTTTCAAAGGGTAGTCTGATGGGGAATCACCTCCTCTTGCTCTAAGGATGGTGTGTGCACAATTAATTTGAGTTTGGTGGATTTTGGAGAGATTTCCTAGTTTGAGCTAAAAGTTTGAGCTCAAAATTGGGCTCCCACAGTGGGAATCAGACGGAGAAGATGATTGGCTTGAGCTTAGGGATGCTTGGAGAGTCTCTGGTGAGATTTTGACAGAGTTTCCCCAAGGATTTCTTCACACACCTCCCTTTGTCCATGGAGGAGCTGATTAAATAAAGGAGCTTAGAGGGAAGCTCAAGGCCAATTGACGGGTGCAAAGAGTTTCTTAGGTGGAGGTCTGAGAAGCTCTAAAGAGCCATTAGGATGAGGTGGCTTCCATGGTTGAAATTGAGTTTGATTTAGGGGTGGTGGCTCTCAATTTTGGCATTTTCAAACCACTAGGCCTACCAGGAGGGCCAGGGGTGGTGGTCAGGTGGTCAGGGGAGCCAGGGGGAGAGTTAATTTTGATTAACCTTCAAGGGAAAGTGATGACGAGGGAGATAGTTTGGTTAAGGCCCATAAATGGGATAAAATCCCTTAATTTAGAGACCCATTGGTCTATATCTTTCTTGGGTGGATTTAATATGGTTTAGCTTTGTCTAAAGGAGGAGCTTAGTGGCTGTGGAAACCTTAATTTGGTGACTTTAGGATGGCTAAGTCAATTTTGGTGCATGGGTCAAATTTGGGTCCAAATGGCCAAAGGTTGGGTTTAGGTTTGACTAGTCATGACATTGAACCTAATTGATTGATCAACTATATGTATATGATAGTCATGAAGATTTTTGGTGAAGGATTGAAGTAATTTTGAGTTCAATTGGAAACTCAATTTGAAGGATTTTGGGATTTTGGTCAATTTTGGAATGTTGGACTAGACTTGAGTCTAGATTGGGCGAAGGTTGGGCTAAGTCCAAATTGATAGTTGAGAATGGTCTATAGGAATGTCATGAAGAGTTTTAAACATCAATTGGGTGTCAATTTTGGGTTTAGGGCATTCAATTTGGTGGAATTTGGAGACATAGCCAATTTGGGGAAAATTTGGGGATTTTTGGATTTGGGTCAAAAATGAGTGCAATTGAGGCTTTACCAAGGCCAATTGAGGGTTCAATTTCATGTGTAGGACTGTTATGGATTTTTTAGGATTCAAATTGGGGCAAATTAAGTAGGCTATGGGGTTCAATTAGGTGAGATTATGTCATAGGACCAAAATTGGGGGTTTGACTTATATCCATATTAAGCTCAAAGCATGAGCTAACTAGGCAAAGATTTTGTTTAGATTGGTTATGTGAAAAATTAATTTGAGTTTAGAATTAAAATTGATGGGAATTGGGCTCAAATTGATGGACATTTGAGGTGAATTTGGGAAAATTGGGCCTTTAAAGGTAATTTGGGGGTTTTGGTCAAAATGGTCAAATTGGCCAAATTGTGTCCAATTAGAGGGTCTAAATTGGTTTTGGAGACATTTGGAGTGATTTTAGATGTTTTGGAACAATTTGGGGTGCCAAGGGTATTTTTGTAATTTTGGCAATTTGGGGGTGGTATTTTGGTAAACTTGGAATTTTTGGGTGGTTTTGGTTAATTTGTGTATTTTCAAATGGTTTGAAATAATTTTTGAACTAATCTGAGTATTTTGGGTGAATTTGAGGATTTTGACCAAATTTAGGGTTTCAAGGGTATTTAGGTAATTTGGGTGGATTTAGGGGCAATAGGCCAAGTTGGATATTTTGCTAGAATTGGGGTACCAACCACCCTATATGAGCTATGGACCAGTGAAATCCCTATTTGGGTCCTCTATGTACTGTTCTTAGCTAAACCCTAGCCTAGGGCTAGTGGTTCTAGGGGACCATCTACATGAGTTTCCCAAAGGATCAATGGATCAAAGTCAATAATTTAAGTTTTAGGATTGTGAGAGATTGTGGGCGATAGTTAGTGTAGTGAGTGTAGTGAGTGAACTAGCTCCAGACCAACACCCAGAGCCAACCCTAAGGTCAGATAGCCTTATGGGAACTCTCCTTGAGCTCCCCCATAGTGACCCCACCTACTAAGTGCTAGAGTTTAGGATCAATATGTAGAGCTTCAAGTTGAGCAAAGAGGAGTCTAGAGTTTCTAATGGTGAGGGATCATTTTCTAGTTTTCTAGGATTAGTCAATAGGAAAGTCTTATGGCCAGACCCTAGGCTATTAAAGAGGGAAAACTAAACCTCAACTAAAACTGAGGTCAAAAGAGATTAAACCCAATAATGAAAGAAGTTAAAAAAGAAAACTTAAAATTATTAGATGTTGAAATTATATATTTTATTTAAGACAGTGCTTCGGTAGCCCAATTCATTGTGTTCCAAAGAAAGGAGTGATCGTTGAAGTAAATGAGAAAAATGAATTAATTCCAATAAGACAAGTTACTAGTTGGCAAATTTGTATAGAGTATAGAAAATTAAATGTGGTCACCAGGAAAGATCACTTTCCTTTACCCTTTCTAGACCCAATGTTGGATAGATTGGTTGGAAACAAATATTAGTACTTTTTATATGGATATACCGGTTATCATCAAATTTTAATTTCTCCTGAGGATCAAGAGAACAACATTTACAAGCTCATATGGAACATTAGCTTCCATAGAATGTCTTTTGGACTATGCAGTGCACCTGTGACATTTCAAAGATGTATGATGTCAATTTTTAGTAATTTGATTAAACATGGAATGGAAGTATTTATGGATAATTTCTCTATATTTGAGACTTCATTTGAATTATATTTAAATAATTTAGAAAAAGTTCTGGAATTATGTGAAAAAATCAACCTAGTACTGAATTGGGAAAAATGTCAATTTATTGTTCAGGAAGAATTGTACTTGGGTATAAAATTTCTAAAAATGGCATGGAGGTAGATCCTACAAAAATTCAAGTTATTTAACAATTACCACCTCTTACTACGATTAGAGAAGTAAGAAGTTTTCTAGGACATGCTGGTTTCTACAAGTGCTACATAAAAAAGTTTTCAAAAAATAATTAAGTCATTATGCCAACTTTTAGATAAAGATAAAAATTTTGATTTTAATGAGGAATGCATAAAAGCATTTGATATATTGAAAGAAAAATTAATTGCTGCACCTGTAACAGTCCCACCTGATTAAGAGAAACCATTTGAAATATTGTGAGATACTAGTGATTATGTTATTGGACTTGTTTTAGGACAAAGGCACAACAAAGTTTTTAAAGTAATATATTATGCTAATAAAACTCTAAATGATGTTTAAATTAATTACACTATTACTGAAAGACAGTTATTAGATATTGTATATGTCTTTGATAAATTTAAATCTTACTTGATTGGAACCAAATGTATAGTGCATACAGATCATTCTGCTATCACATACTTGATGCAAAAGAAGGATATTAAACCAAGATTAATTTGATGGATGCTTCTATTGCAAGAGTTTGATTTTATTGTAATTGATAGAAAGGTAAACGATAATCAAATAGCTGATCATTTGTCTAGACTAGAAAAAGAAATATTAATTAATTTTGCAAATGAAATTTTAGAAAATTTCCTTGATGAACAATTATATAATATTGATAAAATAAATATATTGTAGTATGAAGATATAGTAAACTATATTGTAAGTGACATTCTACCACCAGATATTAAGAATCAACAATTAAAGAAATTTATATATGATTCAAAATTCTATTTTTGGGATGACCCATACTTATATAAATAATGTAAAGATCTGATTATTATGAGGTGTGTGCCTTATGAAGAAACTTAACAAATAATTGAAAGATGTCATGATTCTGAATTTGGAGGACATTTTGGAACAAATATAACGGCATATAAAATTTTGCAATCTGGATTTTATTGGCCTAATATTTTTAGAGATGTTAATGAATACACTAAAACATGTGATCGATGTCAGCGAGTAGAAAATATTTCTAGAAGAAATGAAATGCCTCTAAATTACATAATGAAAGTTAAAATTTTGATGTGTGGGAATTAGTTTTATAGGACCATTTATGTCTTCATTTGGAAATTTATATATATTACTTGTTGTTGATTATATGCTCAAATGGATTGAAGCTATTGTTGTACCTAAATGTGATGCTCGGAGTGTTCCTAAATTTGTAAATAAAAATATTTTTACAAGATATGGAATGCCGAGAGTAATCATTACAGATGAAGGATCCCATTTTAGGAATAAAAGAATCGAGAAATTGATTAAAAACTATGGTATTATGCATAGACTCTCTACTGCTTATCATCCTCAAACCAGCGGTCTAGCAGAAATATCAAATTGTGAAATAAAATGAATTTTAGAAAAAGTTGTAAATCCTTATAAATTGAATTGGTCTGCTAGATTTGATATTGCATTATGGGCATACAGAACTGCTTTTAAGACTCTTATTGGAATGTTCCCATGTAGACTTCTTTTTGCAAAAACATGCTACTTACAAGTAGATTGGAGCATAAAGCATTTTTTGCTATTAAAAATTTAATTTTAAGCTAAAAGATGCTTGTGAAAAAAGATTATTGCAACTCAATGAACTAGAGAAGATTGGAAATAAAGCATATGATAATGCAAAAATCTATAAAGAGAAAATGAAAATATGGCTTGATCGGAAGATTTTTTAAAAGAAGTTTGAACCTGAATAAGAAGTTTTATTATATAATACAAGATTGAGATTATTTCCAGGAAAACTGAAATCCAAAAGGTTGGGACCATTTAAGGTGATTAAAGTCTATCATTATAGAATTGTTGTTATTAAAGATCCTAAAACTGGAAAGATATTTAAAGTTAATGGGCATCGATTGAAGCATTATTATGATGGACACATGCCACAATTTAAAGAAGTTTTGATGTTAAGTCATCCTGATTAAATAATGGTATGTCGGGCTGATGACATTAAACTAAGTGTTTTTTGGGAGGCAACCCATATATAAATCTATATATATCTATATATTACTATTTTGTTTAATAATTGTATTTATATATTAGGAGATAATAATATTTTTGAATCCTACACAATTTTACATATCTTAAATTAAGACAAATATTAGTATTAAAGGAAAATTTGGAATCGAATTGAACAAAAAAATAAAAGAAGTAATGTTGGCCTCTGGCGCCAACGTCAATAGCCTATATAGACCATGGTGCCAGCAACGCCATCGGGAGCGCTGACAGCATTCCGAGCAGTTGCGAAAAAGAGACTTTTCAAGGAGAGAGGCTTTGTCAATCACTGATTGAGTAATCTAAGTTCACAGATTGAGAAAATCATTGTACAAAGATGTTGGGAAGTTCTGTGCTACACTAACGATATAGTTATTGTACCAGTGGTAAAGGAATTCTATGTTAATTTACATGGAATTACTTAAGGAGTCGTCTTTGTTCGTGCTAAGGGTGTAGCATTTACTCCGGCTTAAATTAATGATTTGTATATGATAACAAATGATCTAATCTGTCATTATATAAATTTTATCCCAACGAGAGATATGATGCAAGATGTATATAATTTTTTGAATGAAAATGATAATTGGGAAATCAGAGATGAGGGATACGTTAGTTTCTCTACTTCACTGCTTAATCCAATATCAAAATAATGGCATTTCTTCATATCTGCAAAATTACTCCCTACCATGAAGATTAGTAGAGTTACAAGAGAAAGTGTCATTTTAAACTATTGCATTCAAATGGAAAAGCCCATTGATGTGGGATCGATTATTTTCAAATTTGTTATGGGTATTATTATGAATGGGCCAATATACGAGATGGGGCTTCCTTCCACAATTTTCTTACTTTGTAGTCAATCTCAAGTGCCATAGGAAAGTTGGGAGAAAGTATTATTACCTTGGGAGCCCATGATTCCTATTGATGATAATTATATTGGGAATGGAAATGAAGCATTAGATATTATTTTGGATCATTCATCAAATGCTTCAACACCATTGATGCCACAAATAGTTGGAAGTTCAAAAGATTTATAGAAGAAAATGAAGAAACTAGAAAGAGAACTTCAGAGTATTATGAATGCAATAGGAAATCTCGACTACCTTTTTGAACACCCAGATTAGAGGATTAAGGAGAACTTTGATCATACTGGAACAATTGAAGTAGGATTGGTGCAGATATTCAAGAAAAATGGATGGATCCATGAAAATTTGACTGATCAATTCCCGTACCAACCTTTTACAATTTGTACATCCATTACCTGTCTATGGGAGATATTAGAGGAGGAGAAAGTACGAAAGATGAAGCAGAATAATTGAAGAAGTTGGACTCTCTACTAGTTTAAAGTAATTATGTTCTTAATGTAATTGTGTGGATTTGATTTACTTTACTTTAGAACTCTATTAAATTTGATTGAGTGTATAGTTTTGTGTCAGCATTCTAGTGTTGTGGCTTGATTTCAACGCTGAATTATAATTAAGTTTGTTTTATGTATATGAAAGTGTGATTAGAAAAATGTATTTGTAAAAAGTGTATTTTTATATATAAAAGCTAGTTTGATGTTGTTTGTGAAAATGTTTATTAGTGAATTATTTTAAGATGAAAATTAGTGTTCAAAAATACTAAATAGACTTTGGAGTAAATTGAAAGAAAATTGAAATTTGCAAAAAATAGAAAAATGAATTTTTTGGCCATTGGGGCCGGCATGGGCGCTGATAGCGTCCTCGACCTGAAAACCACCCAAACCCCTTAAAATTCACAATTTGCATAGTAAAAAAATGCCATTTTTACCTTTTAGTCACCAGCAACCTCTAGTTTTTTCCCCAAGGTTTATTATTGCTTAGATTTGAGGCGGTTTTAAGGCAAACAAAGTTTGGATTTCATCTTCTCTATGAAAGAGCTACACTTTGAACTCAAAATTTTTTATTTTCACCAAGGATTTATCTTACATTGTCGAGATCCAAAATTTTGACAATTTTTTAGAAGATTTTGAGAAAATCCATTGGTGAAGAACTCTTACTTAGTAGATTTAAGTTTTAAACGTTCCACATTTTGATTTTCAAAATTTTTGGGAATCCATTTGGATTTTATCAAATTTTTGTAGATTACCATGGCACCAAAAATGAGCAAAGGAAAGAGAAAGGTGGATTTTAGTGATCAAAAGTTTCTAAATTACAAAGCCAACATTTGTTTCAATGGTCTACTTACAACTAAAAAAGTAATTTTGGATCGAGGATTTTAAAATCCGGGTGGAGAAGTTGAAAGAATAATCAATGCTCGGCAGTGGGAGAATTTTTGTTACTTGGGAGAATTTTTGTTACTTTACTATCGAGGCTATTATAGGTGTAGTGATGGAGTTCTATGCCAATTTTAAGGAGACTTCTGAGGACTACGTGTTTATTCGTGGGAAAATGGAGGAATTTACTCCAAGGAAAATTAATGAATTTTATCAGTTAGAGGATGTGTACAGCTGTCAATATAAATCATTTTCTGCTACAAATGAGGCCTTAGAGGAAGTTATTTCTTTTCTTATTGATGGAAGAGGAGCTTGGAAGAAGAAGAATGGTGTTAAGGTAAACCTTCCTTTTTCTATGTTAAATGTAGTATCTAAGGCCTGACACTACTTTATTTCTGGTAGAATGATACCAACAAATCATCATAGTGAGATTACAAAGGATAGAGCCATCTTGAACTTCTATATCCAGCAGATGAGAAGGATAGATGTAGGCTCTATTATTTATAGAAACTCTTGATCTATGCTTTGAGAGAGACTACTGGTGGTTTAGCACACCCTGCCTTGATCTTCACACTATGTGAACAGGCAGGAGTTGATTTTATAATGGATAAGGAGAGGATTGAACCTCTAAAACCTATTGGGTCTACCAATATAAGGACTTATGAATCTCATGTTGGGTGGAGATCTAGAAGTAGGACCAGGGATATTCCTTTCACTTCAAGTACAACTTCTTGTACCCCTACTATCCAGGAACTTATGGAGCAGATGATGATCCAACAGGGAGATATCTTGAGAATGGAAAGTAGAATGGAAAATATGGAGGCTAGAAATGTACACAATGATGATTTGACCAGATAGAAGTTTGAATATGATGTTGCTTATGATGATGTGATGGTCAGATACATGAGGG
>JXCR01147267.1:97969-114505 GCA_002079205.1 Phalaenopsis hybrid cultivar
TTAAAATTTAAACCTTCTTCATGGGATCGATATTTAGACTTAAATAAAAAGTCTTATATTACTTGATAACAATATGTGTACTTGCATAGAATCCCAACATTAAGTGCTTAACATTATTATTCATAAAATACCACATCAAGTTTTTGGCACCATTGTAAAGTGTGTCAACTTTATAAATTTTACACAAATATATTTTCCGGGATCACAACTTCTTGGCAGGGTGATGAGAGTGATGCAAAGGATTAGGATGATTAGACTAGATTTATAGTTTTGTTTGATTATTAGTTTATGTATTGATGTGAATTATTGATGGTGCAGGTATTCAGTACTTTTTGTTATGTTTTCAGTTGTGATTGTTGAGATTGTTAGTTTTTGATGTGCTTTGTTTAGTAGACACTACTGTGATGTATTTGCATTTTTTGTGAGTAGTTATTATGTTTGTGTGGTAGTAATTGTGTTAATTGTGTTGTTTGTTGTAGTTAGTTAGTTTTTTTCTGAACTTAATTCTATATCTTAGAAGGTTTAAAATATAGCTAACTTTTTACTTAAAAGCTGCATGTTTAAAATTTTCAATTTACTACCAGATATTTTTATTTATGTTGCAATTGTGTATGTTTGTTAGTGTGTTTGTTTGTTTTCATGTTATACTCCACTACGTAGAAGTCTAATGAATCTCTATATGTTAATCTAATTAAAATTTGATCAATTTAATTTTTACTCATGTTTCTAGTTTTTGTACTTGCATATTTAGGATATGAAAATTTCTGCAAGCATGTTATATTTAGTTTTCATTTCTGCTTATTTATATGTGATGCTAAAATGTTTTCTTTATTAAAAATTTAAGTTTGAGGGAGGGATAAAAAATTTTCTAAAAACTTGAAATTTATTTGTTCTCAAATGTATTTCAAATAAATTTGATTTTGATTTAAAGAAAAATGACCATGTAGATGAAGTTATATTAGAGAAGTAAAATTTTGAATATAAAAATGAGAAAGAAAATTTAGTTAAAATTTATAGTAATGAAGAAAAATTTTAAGTTAAAAATTTTTAGTGTGGAAAATACTAAATAAAGTGTAACTATCTTTAGTAGGGAAAATTGTATTTTTGAAAAATTTAGAAGATTTAGACTTTTATTTTCAAAACTTAAATTTTTTTTATTAAAACTAATTTTCAAAATTATTATTATGTTTTTAAGTAAAAAATATATATCCACTCTTTGCTNGATGAAGTTGTATTAGAGAAGTAAAATTTTGAATATAAAAATGAGTAAGAAAATTTAGTTAAAATTTATAGTAATGAAGAAAAATTTTAAGTTAAAAATTTTTAGTGTGGAAAATGCTAAATAAAGTGTAACTATCTTTAGTAGGGAAAATTGTATTTTTGAAAAATTTAGAAGAATTAGACTTTTATTTTCAAAACATAAATTTTTTTATTAAAACTAATTTTCAAAATTATTATTATGTTTTTAAGTAAAAAATATATATCCACTCTTTGCTTTAGAAAAGGAAGAGTGGAATTTAAAATCATTAAAGGCCTATCCAGATATACTAATCCTTGCCACAAAAAGAAAAATTAAAAAGAGAAAAAGAAAAAGAAGACAAAGAAAGAGAGAAAAAGAAAAGAAAAGAAATAATCGAAAAAGGGAGGAGAAGCTTGAAATTAGTGTCTAATCAAAAATTGTTTCCACATATGATCTTTCTAAAGTATAAGACTTAAGAAACTCTTAAGCTTAAGGATATAATATGGTAAGTAAAATTATGCTTAATAAAAATTTTTAAGAAGAGATTATAGATTGCCTAAAGTCTATATTTGGAGAATCTACAATATTTTCGAACTAGATAGAAACTCATATTTTCATATTTCTTNTAAATAATTGAAAAAGGGAGGAGAAGCTTGAAATTAGTGTCTAATCAAAAATTGGTTCCACATCTGATCTTTCTAAAGTATAAGACTTAAGAAACTCTTAAGCTATAATATGGTAAGTAAAATTATGCTTAATAAAAAATTTTAAGAAGAGATTATAGAATGCCTAAAGTCTATATTTGGAGAATCTACAATATTTTCGAACTAGATAGAAACTCATATTTTCATATTTCTTAACATTAAAAATTTTTAAACTCTAAGTTGGTCTCATTTTCTAATATTTTTTCTAAATTAGACTACTATATTTCTACATCAAAATTTTAGTAACTCCCAAAGAAACTCATATACATAATCTACTTATTTAGTTTTTAAAATATCGAAAGGTCACTTGAGGACAAGTAACATTTTAAGTTTGAAAGATTTTGATACACGTAAAATATATAGTATTTTTATACACATTTTTATACTAATTTTTGAGATATTGTGCTNTATTGAAAGGTCACTTGAGGACAAGTAACATTTTAAGTTTGGAAGATTTTGATACACGTAAAATATATAGTATTTTTATACACATTTTTATACTAATTTTTGAGATATTGTGCTTTAATGAAAGATATTTGTATGTTTTTCTTTCAGGTACAATCAAATAGATGAAAAATGCTAAAATGAGTGAAAAAGAGTCAAATTTGGAGCAAAAATGATGAAGGTGCAAAAATGAACTGGGGTGCCCAAGCGTCAATTATTTAGAGAAAACCGTGCTTAAGCATCAGGTACCCTACGCTTAAGCGCTATAAGTGGTTATTTAATGATTTATTGAATTTTAATGAATTTTTGAAGAGTTGTTTGAAGCATCCCTTGGTAAAAATGTGGGAAATAGTCCATGGACACAAAAATTCATCTAATTGGCTTTTAAAGGAGGAACTTCTATAAGATTCATTGAATGGAGACACATTTTAAGGAGACACCAAGGCACCTTTTGAATTTTCATAAAAAAAAACTTGGATCATCAAAGAAAACAGGTCAGCCATTAGACATCCACAACCATCATTCATCTAAGTAACCGACGCCNTAAGCGTCAATTATTCAGAGAGAGCCGCGCTTAAGCATCAGGTACCCTACGCTTAAGCGCTATAAGTGGTTATTTAATGATTTATTGAATTTTAATGAATTTTTGAAGAGGTGTTTGAAGCATCCCTTGGTAAAAACGTGGGAAATAGTCCATGGACACGAAAATTCATCTATTTGGCTTTTAAAGGAGGAACTTCTATAAGATTCATTGAATGGAGACACATTTTGAAGAGACACCAAGGCACCTTTTGAATTTTCATAAAAAAAGACTTGGATCATCAAAGAAAACAGGTCAGCCATTAGACATCCACAACCATCATTCATCTAAGTAACCGACGCCGCTGCCGCCGGCCACTTTCTTTTTATTTCGAGTGTTAGCTTGTATTGTGAGTGAAGGAAGAGATTTCAAAGGAACTTATTGATATTTGGTGGAGAGGATTTGAGATAAGTGTTTATTTTTGTGACTACAATTGGTTTTAATTTAGATTTATGTTTTTGTGCATGATTTCTACTTTTAAACTCATGTGTGATTGTGTTTTCTCCATAGATTCTGAGTAGTTTTATTTATNGTTGGGGGAGAGGATTTGAGATAAGTGTTTATCTTTGTGACTACAATTGGTTTTAATTTAGATTTATGTTTGTGTGCATGATTTCTACTTTTAAACTCATGTGTGATTGTGTTTTCTCCATAGATTCTGAGTAGTTTTATTTATCTTTCTCCTTAAAATGATAAGTGATTAAGTATTTAAAGGAAGTTGTGTGAAGTATTAGACTTTAATGTTGGAAGAAGTTGTGATGATTTGAAACCTTGTACTTCATTTACTTCTTGATTTGGCCAATTTAGATGTTAATACTTGTTGTGAGAACATGTAAGATCCGAGATGGAATTATCTCAGTCAACAAATGAATAGAATCACATATTAACTTCATGGATGAGAATGTAGTTCATGGGGTTGAGTGCAAATAAATAGGAAAATAAACTTTTCAAGGGTGTAGAATTAGCCCCAATTTGACTTATAATTTTTTGTTTTGATATAAGATGTTAGCCCCCAGGTGGAAGGAGAAGAGGGAACTCTAGAGTGAAAGCTAGTATCTTCCCTACCTAATCGGTCTTCAAGACAATTCAAACCATATATTAGTCAATGTTCTTTATCACATCTCTAGTAAGGGTAAAGAATATTATTGCTCCTATTTGACACAACACATTTAGCATACTTCCACAACAGAATTTCTATACTTATTGCTAATTTGTGCTAAGGAAAAATATATTTTACTTATATTACCTTCATCTTGCAAATATTTAGTTGAGTTAATTAGTTGTTTACTTTATTTTTATAAATCAAAAATTTATAAAAAAAAATCAAATTTTCATTCCTATTATAACACCTTAAGTTATAGTAAGAATATTTTTCTAAGTGGATTTTTGTTATCTAAACTTTCTAGCTTTATAAAGTGCATATTGTCAGTTTCTTTGTGGCAGGGCTTAATCAAAAAGTCTTATATTGCTTGATAACGATGTATATACTTGTGTAGTATCCCATATTTAAATATTATAACTGTATTATTATTTTCTTCATAGTGAGGATTTTACCTAGCTTTTGCTTGGGATCAAGTTTTTGGTGCTGTTGTAAATGAGGAATCACTATTAAGGAAATTAAGCATGTAATCACATACATCACATTTTACATCTATAAAGAAAGTCAGGATTAATTATGTCTCAATTTTGTATGATTATATCTAACATAGAAATTAGGAAGATGATTTAAAGCTAGTTCTAGTCTCTCAGCAATCTTTGGTATTTTGTTAATCATATGTCATAAATCGACCCAATTATCTTCAGGGAGAACTTGATTTTATTACTCTATTTTTAAATAAGGCATTTGTATTCCTTCTAAATGGATGATTGTGGACTAGAAACCTTTGATGGAAATCATATCAAGAATTTTTTCATCTATGCTTTTATGTGAATGCCTTAGACAAATTCATGTGGTAAGGACAAGCCAATTTTTCAGTAGTGCTCCAACCAGATAGTATTCCAAAAGCCAACAAATCACTAATTGTCTACATAAGACCAATTTTAAGCTAATAATTCTTGTAGCAATATAACAAGTAAACACATATGCTTCCTATAATATTTTAAGCTCATCAATTAGAGGTTGTAGTAAACAACAAATTTTCTTCTTGGGCTATGTGGATCTGGTCTGATCAGTGTCAGAAATAAAAATGACACAATCATGCACATATCAACGGTCAAATTACATGGGGTTATAATCATTTTCTACATGAGTAGGGTATTGTTTCATGACTGTATGGTGTGAACCCATCTCCACCTAAGCCAAGCCTAATATTGTGTAGTTCAGTTGTAAAGTCAATATAACTTTAATAGAAGTGTCTTTAGGTCTCTCCATCTAATGAATGACTCAAATAATTACTATCAACATTTTTAATATTGTGTCCTGCCATGTGAAGAACTATACACATCAAAGCAAATAGCCTCTAAAGTTGGGTATGAGCGGCAAATAGAAGTGATGCTTGTATAGAATTTTTTTTTTTTTTATTACTTTCTTCCCCTTAGTTTGAATCTCTCAACACGAAAAAATCTATATTTCATCACCATTGCATCAATCTTATAATAAAATATGGAACCATCAAAATAGTAATCTATCTTCTCAAATATTAACCCTAATTTTGATATTAACTTTTTATTGCCACTTGATTGAATCATTCTTTGAGCATGTTAAAATTAAATTTGATGTTCAACATTCTCAACATCACTGATAAATTTATATTTGTAGTGCTACATTCTCATAAAGGTTGTTGTGTAGCATTCAGTAAATCATAAAATTATTGTACTTCACTGCTTTATGTTTGTTCATCATCAGGAACACTCCCAACAAAATGACACATACAACATCAATTTTTTTTTTTTTATGTATCAGGATCATATTTCATTGTAGTGCCATAACTTGATGAGACACCAACATTATCATATAGAACATCTGGTTCATACTCACAATATGTAATCCAATACCAATAAGTCAATTGAAATCCCTTACGACACAGATCCAAATTGTTTTCTTCATGTGCTAGGCTTGCTTGAATTTTGTGCTTCGCACAAGGGCAACAAAAATTAACTTTTTGAAAGGTAAATGGACAGTTATATAATGTCATTTGCACAAATTCCTCAACATCATTCAACTCAATGATAATATCATTTCTTTGGGGATAGAATCTATTATACATCCATGATCCAGATTTATAGATTTATGTATTTAAACTGCAGTAGTACATACATTTTATATATATTACATATCTAACACCCAATCTTCAATCTTCACATACAAACAATACAATCCTATGTATTACATTCAAACAATTCACACAAGTGTTATACATGACATATCTAACGCCTAAGCTTTCAATTTCTACAGACAAACTACACAATTCTTATGTATTGGATACATACAATCCACACAATTCTTATGCATTACATACCTAAATCCAAAACTTCAAATTATACATGCAAATCACACAATTCTTATATGTTGATTAAGTACAAAACACACAATTCTTATTTAATGAATATCATACATATAAACCTCACTTTCTACATACGAAGTGCATGACTCTTATGCATTACATATCTTACACCTAAACTTCAATCTCTACAATACATACAAATCACACATTTCTTATGTATTACATATCTAACCCTAAACATTAATTTTTACATCAAAACCAAAAAAAAAATTATATATTATTTATCAAACACCCAAAATTTAATATTTACATGCAAACCTCACATCACTTATGCATTACATAACTTAAACCTAAATATCAATCTCTATGCACAAACCACATAAGTATTATGTATTGCATTTGTAAACATAAACTGCAATTTTCGCATACAACTCACACAATTCTTACTTATTATATATGTAAGTCTAAACTTTAATATTTACATAGAAACCACACAACTCTTAGGCATTACATATCTAACATCTAAACTTCAATTCCCACGTAATAACCACACAATTCTTAGGTATTACATATCTAACACCTAAACATCAATTCTACATAAAAAATAATACAGGTTTTATGTATTATATATATGATACTGTAACTTCAATTTTTACATATAAAATATTAAAATACATGGAACAGTGAGAAGAGAAGGCTGAAGAGAGGAGAATTGTACCTAAAAGTCAAAAAGGAGGGCGCCGCGATTTTGCCAGCGCAAATGCCCCTAACATACCGGCCACTCGGTGGATAAGGGAGGTCTTCGGAGTCGTCAAAGCCCTATGCAATGAAATTGTGGGAATGCAAATGAGAATTTCTTGCGCGCGATTAGAATTGTAGGGTATATGCGTTAAACTTGAGTCGGCATCCTGTGATGCTAATTATTTAGCATCGGTCACACCGTAAAAAATTTAAATACTGTTAACTGATTATAATGCGTTGAAAGATGGTTGATGCAAAGTTGGACACAAACAGTTNAATTATCTCAGTCAACAAATGAATAGAATCACATATTAATTTCATAGATGAGAATGTAGTTCGTGGGGTTGAGTGCAAATAAATAGGAAAATAAACTTTTCAAGGGTGTAGAATTAGAGGACTTTAGAGTGACATGCTAAAGCCCCCAATTTGACTTATAGTTTTTGGTTTTGATATAAGATGTTAGCCCCCAGGTGGAAGGAGAAGAGGGAACTCTAGAGTGAAAGCTAGTATCTTCTCTACCTAATCGGTCTTCAAGACAATTCAAACCATATATTAGTCAATGTTCTTTATCATATCTCTAGTAAAGGTAAAGAATATTATTGCTCCTATTTGACACAACACATTTAGCATACTTCCACAATAGAATTTCTATACTTATTACTAATTTGTGCTGAGGAAAAATATATTTTACTTATATTACCTTCATCTTGCAAATATTTAGTTAAGTTAATTAGTTGTTTACTTTATTTTCATAAATCAAAAATTTATAAAAAAAATCAAATTTTCATTCCTATTATAACACCTTAAGTTATAGTAAGAATATTTTGCTAAGTGGATTTTTGTTATCTAAACTTTCTAGCTTTATAAAGTGCATATTGTCAGTTTCTTTGTGGGTTCGATATTCAGGGCTTAATCAAAAAGTCTTATATTGCTTGATAACGATATATATACTTGTGTAGTATCCCATATTTAAATATTATAACTGTATTCTTATTTTCTTCATAGTGAGGATTTTACCTAGCTTTTGCTTGGGATCAAATTTTTGGTGCGGTTGTAAATGAGGAATCACTATTAAGGAAATTAAGCATGTAATCACATACATCACATTTTACATCTATAAAGAAAGTCGGGATCAATTATGTCTCAATTTTGTATGATTATATCTAACATAGAAATCAGGAAGATGATTTAAAGCTAGTTCTAGTCTCTCAGCAATCTTTGGTATTTTGTTAATCATATGTCATAAATCGGCCCAATTATCTTCAGAGAGAACTTGATTTTCTTACTCTATTTTTAAATAAGGCATTTGTATTCCTTATAAATGGATGATTGTGGACTAGAAACCTTTGATGGAAATCAAATCAAGAATTTTTTCTTCTATGCTTTTATGTGAATGCCTTAGACAAATTCATGTGGTAAGGACAAGCCAATTTTTCAGTAGTGCTCCAACCAGATAGTATTCCAAAAGCCAACAAATCACTAATTGTCTACATAAGACCAATTTTAAGCTAATAATTCTTGTAGCAATATAACAAGTCAACACATATGCTTCCTATAATATTTTAAGCTCATCCATTAGAGTTTGTAGTAAACATCAAATTTTCTTCTTGGGCTATGTGGATCTGGTCTGATCAGTGTCAGAAATAAAAATGACACAATCATGCACATATCAACGGTCAAATTACATGGGGTTATAATCATTTTCTACATGAGTAGGGTATTGTTTCATGACTGTATGGTGTGAACCCATCTCCACCTAAGCCAAGCCTAATATTGTGCAGCTTAGTTGTAAAGTCAATATAACTTTAATAGAAGTGTCTCTAGGTCTCTCCATCTAATGAATGACTCAAATAATTACTATCAACATTTTTAATATTGTGTCCTGCCATGTGAAGAACTATACACATCAAAGCAAATAGCCTCTAAAGTTGGGTATGAGCGGCAAATAGAAGTGATGCTTGTATAGAATATTTTTTTTTTATTTTTACACTTTCTTCCCCTTAGTTTGAATCTCTCAACACAAAAAAATCTATATTTCATCACCATTGCATCAATCTTATAATAAAATATGGAACCATCAAAATAGTAATCTATCTTCTCAAATATTAACCCTAATTTTGATATTAACTTTTTATTGCCACTTGATTGAATCATTCTTTGAGCATGTTAAAATTAAATTTGATGTTCAACATTCTCAACATCACTGATAAATTTATATTTGTAGTGCTACATTCTCATAAAGGTTGTTGTGTAGCATTCAGTAAATCATAAAATTATTGTACTTCACTGCTTTATGTTTGTTCATCATCAGGAACACTCCCAACAAAATGACACATACAGCATCATTTTTTTTTTAATGTATTAGGATCATATTTCATTGTAGTGCCATAACTTGATGAGACACCAACAATATCATATAGAACATCTGGTTCATACTCACAATATGCAATCCAATACCAATAATTCAATTGAAATCCTTTACGACACAGATCCAAATTGTTTTCTTCATGTGCTAGGCTTGCTTGAATTTTGTGCTTCGCACAAGGGCAACAAAAATTAACTTTTTGAAAGGTAAATGGGCAGTTATATAATGTCATTTGCACAAATTCCTCAACATCATTCAACTCAATGATAAGATCATTTCTTTGGGGATAGAATCTATTATACATCCATGATCCAGATTTATAGATTTATGTATTTAAATTGCAGTAGTACATACATTTTATATATATTACATATCTAACACCCAATCTTCAATCTTCACATACAAACAATACAATCCTATGTATTACATTCAAACAATTCACACAAGTGTTATACATGACATATCTAACGCCTAAGCTTTCAATTTCTACAGACAAACTACACAATTCTTATGTATTGGATACATACAATCCACACAATTCTTATGCATTACATACCTAAATCCAAAACTTCAAATTATACATGCAAATCACACAATTCTTATATGTTGATTAAGTACAAAACACACAATTCTTATTTAATGAATATCATACATATAAACCTCACTTTCTACATACGAAGTGCATGACTCTTATGCATTACATATCTTACACCTAAACTTCAATCTCTACAATACATACAAATCACACATTTCTTATGTATTACATATCTAACCCTAAACATTAATTTTTACATCAAAACCAAAAAAAAAATTATATATTATTTATCAAACACCCAAATTTTAATATTTACATACAAACCTCACATCACTTATGCATTACATAACTTAAACCTAAATATCAATCTCTGTGCACAAACCACATAAGTATTATGTATTGCATATGTAAACATAAACTTCAATTTTCGCATACAACTCACACAATTCTTGTTTATTATATATGTAAGTCTAAACTTTAATATTTACATAGAAACCACACAACTCTTAGGCATTACATATCTAACATCTAAACTTCAATTTCAACATAATAACCACACAATTCTTAGGTATTACATATCTAACATTTAAACATCAATTCCTACATAAAAAATCATACAGGTTTTATGTATTATATATATGATAGTGAAACTTCAATTTTTACATATAAAATAGTAAAATACATGAAACAGTGAGAAGAGAAGGCCGAAGAGAGGAGAATTTTACCTAAAAGTCAAAAAAGAGTAATGCTCATTGGCGCCGCGATTTTGCCAACGCAAATGCCCCTAACATACCGGCCACTCGGTGGATAAGGGAGGTCTTTGGAGTCGTCAAAGCCCTATGCAATGAAATTGTGGGAATGCAAATTAGAATTTGTTGCGCGCGATTAGAATTATAGGGTATATGCATTAAACTTGAGTTGGCATCCTGTGATGCTAATTATTTAGCATCGGTCATACCGTTAAAAATTTAAATACTGTTAACTGATTATAATGCGTTGAAAGATGGTTGATGCAAAGTTGGACACAAACAGTTTGCATCGACATATTATCAACACAAATATTTACGATCGATATAGGTCAACGCACTGAGCGTTGCTAATTAATTTTGACATAAAACGGATCTAAATTTGATGCTAAATTTTGTGTCAAAAATTTTCTGACGCTAAAGCTAATGATAAATAGCCAATTTCTTGTAGTGTTGGTGATATCTTTCTAGTCTTCATAGTTGCCTACAGTCGTTGACCTTTGTTGGNTTCTACCTCTATGAATTTTCTGGCACACAACAGAACTCGCAATTAACTTGTCAATAAACTAATAAAATAATTAATTTCAACCGAATCATGTCAACTATATACATACATAGATCATTAATGAGTTTTTTTTAATTTAATTGGGCTAGTTGAGCCTTTGAGCCCACCTCTTGAGATTATTCTGGTCATAACCAACCAATTTGCTGCATGTAGTGGTGTAAATGAGTTGAGTGGAGCTTGAGTCATGCCTAGCTCGAGCTCGACATAATCATCAACATACAAGCTCAAACTCGAGTCAAGCTCCAATGAAAATCTCAAAGTTGGCTTACAGTACTAACAACGAGCTCGTTAGCTCGAGTGATATTGTCATATGAGCTCACCAGAGAAGTCATCTAAGTGATCGATAGTAAGAGAGGAGAAGTGCCACGAAAACTCACCAAAAAAGACAACATTGTTGAAATACTACTAGGCGAGCCAACTCGTGAGGCAAAGAGCCAAGCCTTGATTCTTTGAGCACTTTAAAGAGTCATTTTCATCCATCATATGTGCCAACATCAAATTCATCAAGCTTGATAAGTAGTACCATGAATAAACTATTTTAATTTGGTATTGGACGATATTGCGTCCCTTAGGTGCTATCCATCTCTATAGAGATCGAACCTACGTCAAAGAGGTATTACGACTAACAACTCAGCTGCCTAATAATTTGTCATCTAAGGGCGCATAATATATATATATATATATATAGGGAAGTTCCGGATAACGTACCGAATTATGGCTAAAGTTTTTGCTTTGAAGGAAGTTGTTTGTAGTTTTCAATCTGATGTGACATCAGACATTTTTTTTTCCCTAGGTTGTTTCGAAGAGATTGACTTTTTTTTCTTTTATTCTTGATTGTGCGAACTGAGAAGACACAGAATTAATAAAATAAAAATTTACAGAATAGCTAATGATTGATACCCCACTGCAAAATAAACATAATCATTTACATTATCTTAATTATTTGAAGTTAATATTATAAATCATCATATCTTATTTTAATTTTAAATATCATCTACGATATTAATTAAAACTTTTAATTATTTTAATCCATTTGTAATCAAATTAATTTCTTATAATCCTCTAAAATTAGTTTTGTAGTGATTTTTATCTTTCACTTATATGTGTTTTAAAATATATATCTAAATTTATTTTTAATCATTTTTCTTGATAAAATATTACTTTAAATATTCATTTATATAATTTTTTTAATTTATATATTTACAATTTCTTTTAATTTATTTCGAAAATTTCTTTCTATCACATTAAATTTAAATATCAATAAATTTCTTATAATTTATTTCTTTAAATTCTTAGTATAGTAATAATTATTTATAATTTATTTTAAAATTTTCATTTCTATCACATTTAATTTCAAAATCAATAAGTTTCTTATAATTTAATCTATAATTCATATAATAACATAAATTAATTATATTTTCTTAAAATTTATTTATAAATCATGATAATTGATATGTTGTCAACATAATTTGTTATTTGACACGAGCTTTAACACAATCAATATGGATCTCTTAGTATTTTATGAGTAAGAAATGTTCAAACTAACACTAAAAATAATAAAAATGTATGATTTAAGCATCTACAGACTGGCTCGATGAGACAAACACAATGACATCAAAGTTGGTCCAATCTTAGTCAAATCAAACTCAGATTAANGTATAGTAATAATTATTTATAATTTATTTTAAAATTTTCATTTCTATCACATTTAATTTCAAAATCAATAAGTTTCTTATAATTTAATCTATAATTCATATAATAACATAAATTAATTATATTTTCTTAAAATTTATTTATAAATCATGATAATTGATATGTTGTCAACATAATTTGTTATTTGACACGAGCTTTAGCACAATCAATATGGATCTTTTAGTATTTTATGAGTAAGAAATGTTCAAACTAGCACTAAAAATAATAAAAATGTATGATTTAAGCAACTATAGACTGGCTCGATGAGACAAACACAATGACATCAAAGTTGGTCCAATCTTAGTCAAATCAAACTCAGATTAAGTCATTAAGCTTTTTTTAAAAGCTTCTAATGCCCAATTGCAATGTCAAATGAATACTAAATATGACAAAATCAGGCAACTCAATTAGATGAATCTAATGAGCTTAAGAACACTCAATTCGAACATCACTAAGATACTCAAATGTTTATAAAACATCANGGCCCAATTGCCATGTCAAATGAATACTAAATATGACAAAATCAGGCAACTCAATGAGATGAATCTAATGAGCTTAAGAACACTCAATTCGAACATCACTAAGATACTCAAATGTTTATAAAACATCATCTAATCTAGAGAACCTCTCTAAGACGTCTGATGGAGTGAAGTTGATTTCTTTTTTTGTTGAGAGACCTCTCTTAGACTCTATAAATAGAGCTCTACCCCTTTCAGAAAAGAGGATCTAGGCCTTCAATCGGAGAAAGAGCGGCAGCTAGAGCTGAATCAGGAGAAGGAGTTGAACTTTAGTGTTGTATAGCACCGAAGTCCCGGTGAACGCTTCTCGCTTANCATAAATAGAGCTCTACCCCTTTTAGAAAAGAGGATCTAGGCCTTCAATCGGAGAAAGAGCGGCAGCTATAGCTGAATCAGGAGAAGGAGTTGAACTTTAGTGTTGTATAGCACCGAAGTCCCGGTGAACGCTTCTCGCTTACATAGCCACCTACCACCATTGACCATTGCTCGTCGGTTTTCTTCGACTGCCCTTACGCGTTGCAATAAGACCCCTTATGGAGTCATGGCGTATGGTATGGGGTAATGAAGCACATTACAAAGTAATGACCAGCATTGTGGAGTAACGAAGCATCCTATAGAGAAAACATTTCCTAAAGGTGGTGAAACAATACATCTCGAAAACGGTGTGGTAAAGTGCCCCGCAAATAGAGTAATTATGCACCTCGAACACAATTTAGGGACGCAACCCGAAGATAGTGTAACAATGCATCCTCCAAAATTTGCTTACAATTGTCATAGTTAAAATATAGCAGCCTTTTCGGAACTCCTGAAGTTCTCTCCTCATAGTTCCTAAACACGACCTACAACCTAAATGGTTCACAACTCATGCAGCTTCTAACTCAAGTCTCAGCGTTTTATGGATTTTATCTCAACTTAGACAACATCCAAACTTCGGCTGCTTTAGCTGATGGATGTTACAATCTATGGAGCTCCTAGTTCTGGGTTTTGTGGCCTACAAATATTATCACAGTTCATGCGGCTCCCAACTCTATCGTCTAAGACCTACAAACATTATTGCAGCTCACCATTTCAGCCAAAGTGACCAATTANTTGGGTTTTGTGGCCAGGCTCCCAACTCTATCGTCTAAGACCTACAAACATTATTGCAGCTCACCATTTCAGCCAAAGTGACCAATTACG
The DNA here is from genome assembly GCA_002079205.1 of Phalaenopsis hybrid cultivar. Lineage (NCBI taxonomy): Eukaryota > Viridiplantae > Streptophyta > Magnoliopsida > Asparagales > Orchidaceae > Phalaenopsis > Phalaenopsis hybrid cultivar. Next base: position 112,722 of record JXCR01147267.1, read on the forward strand.
GCTTATGTGGATCAAAGCACCTGCAGCCTATTACGACCACGTGGCAAACAAATGCTTCTGAAACAATCATATACTGCCTTCTTTGCCAACTGCTACCACGACATTCAACTGCAGGTTCTATATCAATTCGTCACTATAACCACAATCTATAACATTCATGAAGGGCTACTATTTTTATAGCAATTGACTATAACCATTGGAGTCTGTTATACTGAGAACTACATTTATTATAGTCATAGTACAACTATCATGGATGAACTATCACTGTACATCTACGATAATCAACTTTTTAACTTCATATTCTTTATTTCTGGAGAAGAGTGTGCATATGTACTTACAATTACAAAGTAGATTATTTTAATTGGGCTAGACCCATTATTGTTTTTCCTATCCAAAGTTTTTCACATAAAAGGCCAAGATATCTTCTCCTGTTAATTTTTTTTTTTTTTATTTGTGTTATGTGCTAGAATTTTACAGATGATAAATTATTAAACTGCCACTACCAAATTTCAGGCACGCATAAATAATCAATGNTTGCAGCCCCTATTACGACCACGTGGCAAACAAATGCTTCTGAAGCAATCATATAATGCCTTCTTTGCCAACTGCTACCACGACATTCAACTGCAGGTTCTATATCAATTTGTCACTATAACCACAATCTATAACATTCATGAAGGGCTATTATTTTTATAGCAATTGACTATAATCATTGGAGTCTGCTATACTGAGAACTACATTTATTATAGCCATGGTACGACTATCATGGATAAACTATCACCGTACATCTACGATGATCAACTTTTTAACTTTATATTCTTTATTTCTGGAGAAGAGTGTGCATATGTACTTACAATTACAAAGTAGATTATTTTAATTGGGCTAGACCCATTATTATTTTTCTTAACCAAAGTTTTTCACTTAAAAGGCCAAGATGTCCTCCTGTTAATTTTTTTTTTTATTTGTGTTATGTGCTAGAATTTTATCAGATGATAAATTATTAAACTGCCACTACCAAATTTCAGGCACGCATAAATAATCAATGTCCACAAATCAAAATTTCATTTCAAATACTTTTGAAAATATTACATACTCAAAATTCTTACCAAACTCCTTGACGCCGGCGTGTTATCGACATGTGGCTTAAACGGTCCTACGGCATCTCGGGCGCTCGTGACCCGCATGCCGTCATTTGCAAGTCCGCCAAGTGTCTCCGTGGTCCCCACTGAGAAACTTAATTAAAATCCCTGCTGAATACAGTGAACATAGCGAAATATATATCACTACTAAGTTATCCTAATCAGAGTTGCAAGGAAAGGAGGAAGCCTTTTTATTTTTAAGGAAAAAATAAGGGAGATAAAAATAACATGCTCAACTGCTTATATAAATATGTATCTGTATTAAAAGAGAAAGGAAAATTGAGAGTGTGATATTCTTTTTTATGAGTCTATAATATATATCTCTACTAAGTTATCTAATCAGAGGTGCAAGGAAAGGAGAAAGCCTTTTTATTTTTAAGGAAAAAATAAGGGAGATAAAAATAAGATGATCAACTGCTTATATAAATATGTGTGTGTGTGTGTGTGTGTGTGTGTCTGTGTGTGTGTATTAAAAGAAAAAAGGTCATTCTTGTGCTCCAAATAATTCGAGTATCACACCCTCCATCGAGGGGAATCGAACCCCAGACCAGATGGGACTTACAACTGAAAAGCAAATGCCCGACCAACTGATATGAGTACGCAACGCATATATATATATATATATATATATATATATATATATAT
>JXCR01147267.1:118599-132003 GCA_002079205.1 Phalaenopsis hybrid cultivar
ATTTCACAATTCTTAAGACAAGGACAAAGATAGAGAAAACTACTCAGATCTCATGGGGAAAACACAACAAAACTCAGAATTCATATATAAAAAGAAAGACATACAAAATACAACAATAAATAAACTTATCTATAATTTCTCCTAAAGAAAACTCCTCAAAGTTCCTCTGAATCTCTTCCTTTCTTTACAACACACAGAATTCCTCTCGGCAAGGAGGAAGAAATCTCTCACTTTCCCTCTACTCTTACAATCTCTCAAAGAATTCCTCACACTCCTCGAAGTTCCTCTGAATCTCTTCCTTTCTTTACAACACACAGAATTCCTCTTCAAAGTAGCAAGGGAGAAGAAATCTCTCACTTTCTCTCCACTCTTACAATTTCTCGAAGAATTCCTCACAATTATACAAAAAAATCTCTCACTTTCCCTCCACTCTTACAATCTCTCAAAGAATTCCTCACAATCTAACCTACTCTTACAATCTCTCGAAGAATTTCCTCACAATTTTAACACTCTAGTAAACTCTCTATACACTAATTGAACCTCTCTAACCTCCAGGACCTATAGAGTCTTCAGCCTCTTCTCAATTTTTGGCCAAAATCTTCTTTTAAAGTTGTGGATGAGCTTTTTCAAGAGTTGCCTAAGCATCCATTTAAAATTTGTCCTCATCCAAAGCCTAGTTGGTCATAACCGCCGAGCTCGCCATTGCCAGCCTTGAGGGCGCCATCGGCGGACCTTCTTAATGAATTAATTCTGGAGTCTCGGGAAAATCTCGCCATCGGTGGGTTGATGGCGCCGTCGGTGCCCTAGTTCAATTCATCACATTTTGGTCCTTTTCGCTCCAAATTCGGTCCTTTTTGCATCTTTTTGCTCCAATGGCTCTAATTCATCATTCCAGCAACAAAACAACAAAAACACCTTTTGAAACATTGAAGAAAAAATTGATCACTGCTCCTATAATTGTTTCACCTGATTAGAAGAAACATTATGATCTAATGTGTGATGCAAGTGATTATACAATTGGAGCTGATTTAAGGCAAAGATATGAAAATTTTTTGAAAGTTATATAGTATGCTAGTAAGACTCTTAATGATGCTCAAATTAATTAAACAACTACTAAAAGAGAGTTATTAGCAGTTTTTTATACTTTTGATAAGTTTAGATCAAATCTAGTTGGTGCTAAATGTGTTGTGCATACTGACCACTCAGCTATTAAATATCTGATGCAAAAGTAGGATGCAAAACCAAGACTAATTGGATGGGTACTTCTGATGCAAGAATTTGATTTTTTGGTAGTCTATAGAAAAAGAACTGATAATTAAATTGCCGATAATCTATCTAGGGTGGAAAGAAGAAACACTTATTTTGGAAAAAGAAATTAATGAAATTTTTCCTGATGAACAACTTTATGTTGTTAAAGAATGGGAAATACTGTGGTATGTTGTTATTTTGAATTATATTGTTAGTGGATATATATATATATATATATATATATATATATATATATATATATATATATATATATATATATATATANGCAACCTAAGATAAATTAACCTGACCAGCCATGGGAGGGAATCTATTATGTTTAATGAGCTTGAGTATGAAAGAGATGCAGTTTCTGGTCACTTTATTAGCTGAGGAACTAGTACCCTCTAACTTAGCTTGATTCCCTGCCATCTAAATAAACCAGGAAATAATAAAAGGGATGGGTCTAGCCTTGATTGTTTCCCAGCTTCTCCAACAAGAATAGAGTTGAAGCCACTAAAAGTTAACGGTGTTCAGGGGCAGCAGGTTAGTGACTACCCTCCAATCCTCTTAAGAAAAGAACCATTCAAAAAATAATTAGTTGATAGACTCCTCAGCAGCCAAACACAACCAACATCTTGTGTACCTCTCAGCCCTTTCATTTTGAGGATATCATCAGTAGGGAGTAGCTTGTGGAAGGTCCTCCAACTAAGGAAAGGCATTGAAGGTGATAAATAATTGTTCCAGATAACACCTCCCCAAGGCACAGTGTCTCATCTGTAGAGATTAGAATATATGTTTTCGGTAATGCTCTAAATAAAGTAAGCTTTCCAAATAATTCTATCTTTTCGCTTTGGAGATATTCATAGCAGAAGAGTCAGTCAAGAGAGTTTACAGAATAGACATAGACCATTGATCTCCATCCCAACAGTCAGCCTCTTTAACATGGAGGATCTGGTCAATAGATTTAGTTTTCAATATCCCTTTAGGACACCAATTATCAAACCATAAGTGAACATTCCCTCTGCCTAGATCCCATAGGAACAGATCTTAAGCCATGTTTCTTATTTTCAACATATGAGACCAAAATCTGGAATCCCTCAATTTTCTGGAGACTAAATTGGAGTGGATATCCCTGCAATATTTCCCTTGCATATAATTAGCCCACAGTGAAGATTGTTGCCTGAATTTAATCTAAAGTTTACATAAATTGACTTGCTGCAACTGTTATAGTCCCTTGAAGCAAATGTCCCCAGCAAGAGTAGGTTTAGCCAACTTCTGCCAACTAGCCAAATGAAATTGCTACCTCTAACCAGACCATAAGAACCTGTTGAATAACATTTCCATCAAAATTTGAGTGCTCTTCTTCATGGTAGTCATCTGTAGGATGTAGGAAGGGAAGGTGTTAAGGATGCTTTTAAGTAAAATAATTTTGCCTCCATTAGAAAGGAATGAGTGTGTCCAGCAAGAGAGTTGGTCTGAAATTTTTCCCAAGACCTCCTGAAATTGAATAAGCTTAGACCTGCCCTAGAAAAAACAACATTTTCAAAAAAATTCATTTCAAGCAATGTCACGTCGTGTAGTATATCTTCAAATATTGGTCATTAACCGACAACACAGGTTTTTCACCTCGAAAATCCATAAGTTGGTAGATCCTCCTCAATAGACCTTTTGTATGATAAATAGTCCCTCCCAAATGTGTTCAAATTTTCTACCTATCTTGTGATGTGAAAGCATAGGTCTTTTGAGAACAAGTACGAGGTCACCCACTTTGAACGCCCTCGGGGGGACAAATTTGTCATGAGCCTGCACCATCCTTGCTTGGTAGAGCTCTAAATGTTGTAATGCTTCTAATCATTTTCCCGTGAGACTTTCATATTCTTCAAGTCCGAGTTTTGCACTTTTTTCTGCAGTGATTTTATTGGCGATGACAACTCTAAAATATGATGCCTGGACTTCTGGTGACAACACGACCTCAGACCCAAACACAAGTGTGTAGGGTCTACATTAAGTGGGAGTTTTAAACGTTGTCTGGTAGGCACACAGAGCTTCTAACAGTTTATCATGTCACCTTCTTTTGTTCTCATCTAATATCTTCTTTAAGATATGCTTAACCATTTTATTGAAGGCCTCAACTAGGCCGTTTGCCCCGGGATAGTAAATTGTAGAGTATCTCCAGTCTATCCCATGTCGTTTGATAAATTTATTAATCTTTGTGCTCTTGAAGGTTGTTCAATTATCTGAAATTACTTTGTCTGAAACACCGAAATGATAAGCAATTTGACTCTTGAAAAATTCTAGAACATGCTGTGTTGTAAACTCTCATAAAGGCACTGCTTCTGCCCACTTGGAGAAGTAATCCATAACGGCAAGGATAAATCTGTGTCCCTTAGAGGATGGATGGTCTATTGGACCTAATATTTCCTTCAACACCATGAGGCAACAGTTGGGTGTAGCACATTCGGAGGTTGGTGTAAGACAACACCATGCACTTGACAAAGGTGACATCTCCTAGCTATATTCATGCAATCAAATATCATTGCTGGCAAATAATATCTGAGTATTTTAATCTTTATTTTCATCTTTGAGCCCTGACTGGTGAGCTCCACACAATCCGACATGTACTTCTTTAATGATATTCTATGATTCGGCTCTGCTTAAATATCTCAGCAACATCTGATTGAATGATCTTCTGTAGAGTACATCACCCACTATCATACGACATAGCTCTTCATGTGATGTGATATGCTTCAAACTTATCTTCTCGCAGCTTTCCAGTTTGCAAACATTCTATTAATGGCTTACATCAATTTTCGTTGATGTCAGCAACTGCAATCATCATTTCTTCTTCTTTCTTAAGCTTGTGTAAATTATTAAGGTCGATCTGAGACAAAACTTGATGTCCTTGTACTGTAATTTCAATAGATTTCTCCGGCGGACACGCCAGTTTCTTAGCAAGTTTTGCTAGAGCGTCGGCATGGGCGTTATCTCCCCGAGGAATCTGGTATCGGGTCACATTAGGGATCTATTCCAGTAGTTTCATTTTACACTGATGGTATTCTGCTAGACTTGGTTTCAAAATCTTATATTTTCCGACAACTTGTTGGATGACGAGTTGTGAGTTGTCATAGATGACGATGTCTGCTATATCCATTGAGATTGTGAACTCCAACTCGGTGATTAGTGCTTCATATTTGGCTTCATTGCGTGTACTTGGCTCTGTCAGGTGATAGGAGAATCTCAACATACCCTTATCTAACATGATGAAAATCAGACCAATTCCTACTTTGCCTGGTATAACTATCTCTGACCCTTCAACTTTTCTGGCTGATGAAGCCCTATCAAACTACATTTTCCACTGTATGGCATTGAACGGTTCTATTTGTAATGTATGTTCATCGGGCAGCTCATCATTGAGATGGGACCCAGTTGGAAGTGGGTGCGTCGCGAGAAAATCTGTTAAAATTTGTCCCTTGATAATGCAGAGGGGAACAAAAGTTATATCGAATTGTAATAAAATCATTGATCATCTTGCTAGACGTCCGGAAAGTGTTGGTTGGGTCATCAAGTATTGCAATGGATTAACTTTCGAAATAAGAATAATTTTATGAGAAAGCATGTAATTTCTAAGCTTTTGGGTGACAAAAATTAAAGCTAGACAATGCTTCTCAATAGGTAGATACTTTACCTCCGTAAGTATTAGATGGTGACTTAATTAGTAGAGTGTGTTTTCCTTACTCTCATCATTGGCCTAAGCTAACAAGACTCCGAGAGAGTTGTCTAAGGCCACAGTATAAAGTATCAACGGTTTTTTTGGGATAAGGGCTGCCAAAATAGAAGGTATCATTAAATATTGCTTAATGTCCTCAAAGGCCCGTTGGCATTTCTCTTCCTAAATGAATTTGGTGTCCTTTTTAATTAATGCCGAGAAGGGCTGACACCTACCTAAGAGAATAGAAATAAAGCGTCTCAGATATACCAACTTTCCTTGGAAGGAATGTAGTTGTTTCAAGATTTTGGGAGGAGGCATTTCTAAGATAACTTTAATATTATCTGGTTTGATCTCGATTCCTTGATGACAGACAACGAATCCTAGAAATTTTCCGGAGGTGACGCTGAATGCACACTTTAAGAGATTCATCTTGAAATTGTATTGTCGTAATTGTTCAAACATAACCCTCAAATCGTACAAATGGTCTATTTTCTATTTACTTTTGATGAACAAATCATCCATGTAGTATTCTACCTGGTTGTGAATGAGGTCATCAAAGTTCTTCGTCATCACTCGTTGATATGTTGCTCCGACGCTCTTTAATCCGAATGCCATTATTGTGTAGCATAAAATCCCAACCGGCGTTCTGAATGTTGTAAGTGTCGCATCCTTTGGAGTCATCTTGATTTGTTTATATCCTGATGATCCATCAATGAAGGAGAAAATCTCATGTTTCGATGTAATTTCCACCATTAATTCTGGTATCGGCAATGGGAACTCATCTTTTGGACAGGCTTTGTTTAAATCCCTGAAGTCGACACAAACATGGATTTGTCCAGTTTTCTTCTTAACTGGCACAATGTTGGTTAACCATGTAGGGTGTTGATCTTCTCTTACAAAGTTTGTGTCTATTAAATTCTTTACCTCAACAATAATTTGTTGCTCTATCTTGAGGCGCATCCTTCTTGGAGTTTGCTTTACAGAGGTCATATCTTTGTCCACTCTAAGTTTGTGAACTACAACTTCTGCTGAGAGCCCTGACATTTCATCATAGCTCCATGCAAAGCAATCTTTAAGTTCTAACAATAACTTTATCAATTATGTGGATTCTTCTTCATTGAATAGAGAACTTATAAAGGTGGGTCGTGGCTGCTCCTCATTCCTGAGGTTGATTTCTTTCAATTCATCCACTATTGATTTACTTTATTATTCAAATTCCGATGAGGCATCATCTATTAACTGATTCTCAGAGTCATCCTCTATATTGAGGCAATCCTCTCCCAGTTTGCTAGTAACAACCATACAAATTCCAAGTCATCGACTGGTCCTACAGTACCAAATCTGAGACCTTCTTTTGAGTTAGGAGTTTGACATTTAACATTCCACAATTTCTTAAAAAATTATAGCTTATCCTCTGGAAATTGCTTTGGCACATATCCCTGTTGAATTAACTTTTGTACACAAGGAAAAAAGTAACTAAAAGGTAATTCCATTAATTCATTAGAATCCTCTTCCAAATTTACATGATTTTCAGAATTAGTAGAAGGGGAAGTACGGTAAAACTTGATCAGCTTTGAACCAACACTACGGACTTCCTTGACCTCTAAACTCTCAGACTTTTGAGAGTGGATTGGTATAAGGGTCATGGCATTCACATAGTGGTTGATCTGATGTATATCTAATCATATTCACTTTTCTTTATATCTTCCAGGAAATCTCGTACTGAGGTTTCTTCTATTTTATCATCATCATTTCTTCCTCAGAGCTTTTTTCATCAGATCTTTCTTCCATGTCGATGTTGATGGTCGGCCTAGTCCATTCAACAATCGTGTTGGTTCATCCTCGTCCACGTCCCCGGCCTTGATCTCGGGTGTATGTGCTAAAAAAATCTTTACCAGCTCGTTGTGAAGAAATGGTAGTAGATCGTTGAAGCGGAGTTGAATGGCCTCTTCTTTGGGATTCTTCTGAATCTTCCACTCCGTTTGCCACAATTTCACGGGAACAGACATTTTTCTTTGGAGGTGCGTAATAGGCGGCATCTTCATGAATGCCCACTTCATAAACTGAGAATGGTTGTAAATCTCCTTTAATGCAATGTTCTTGCCCTTCTTTAAAATACTTTATGCACTGGTGTAAAGATGACGGGACCACATTATGCTCTTGAATCCATAGTTGTCCAAGTAAAGCATTCAAAGAGGTCTCTGCGTCGATGATATGGAATTTTGCGGTTATTACTTGTTCTCCAACTTTCATTAATAGTGTAATCGATTTAAGAGCTCTTTCTCCATTCTGGTTAAATCCCCTTAACATCAATTTATCAACTGTAAGCTCTTAAGTTTCAATATCAAAATATGTTAATGTCTGTAGACTCATTAAGTTAAGTGACGCTTCCAGATCTACCAGAACTCTGGGCAACACAAATCTGTCAATGTTAACAGAGATGTAGAGTGGTCAGTTATGATCGGTGGTGCCGAGCAACAAGTCTTCATCTGTGAAAGTTATCCCAGATTGTTCTTTTAATGAATAAACTACATCTGATGATGTGATGGCCAACTGAGCTAAACAAATCTCTGGGTCAAGCAAAGCTGTAACCAGAGACTCTCTCATCTCTTTTGACAGGATCAAAGCATTATAGATGCTTATTTTGGTTAGAAACTTCCTAAGATGAGCTAACACGTTATAATCCACTTTATATAATCCACCAATCTTTACCTGGTTAGGTGTCTCTTCCACTAGCAGAAGTGGAGGTTGTTCTTCTTGAGTGACTGGTTGTTTTCCTTTATCAACTGGAGCTGTTCTTGGAAGTAATACCTTCCCACTTCTTAGACTTATTTATGTGATCTCTTCTTCTTGAGATGTTGTAAGAAAGATTTCCGATGTCTCTTCTTCATCGGAGAGATCCAAATTGATGGCAATCGGTGTACCATGGTACTCGAGGACTGGCTCCTTACTCCTGATGCTATCGTAACTAATGTTGTTGATATCTTCTTCATTCTTGTTAACGGGTTCATTAGATATAAGTACGATTTGAGGATTGGTTTGGGAATCAAGATCAGAGTTAGATTGACCAAAATTAGTTAAGTTATCACTAGAAACAATTAGAACATAGCCGAAATCATAATCATTATATTCATAATACCCCGGTGGGGAAAAAATAATCATACATGGTGAGGGGTTCGAAGATTTTCTTCCCTAACTCCGAGATAACCAATCTAATAGAGGCAGACCCTATCCTATCCCCCACACTATTGGTCTTCGTGACGTCATTCTTCTCTTTCTCTAGTTACAGTGATTTCTTTGGAAAAATTTCTAACTCGGGCTGGACAGGTTGTAGACTCTGAATGGTTGCATGTACTAAAGTAGTTTGAATCTAATCCAGTATCTTGTTGGATGACTTGCTCCAAGTTGTGCTCCATCCATCTTCCTATGAATATGGATCTATCAGAGTGATTGACTCAATCGAGATCATATTTACAGAACCATTTTCAGTTTCTTTTAAATATTCTTTTGGGATTGTTATATTTCCTTCTTTAAAGTTCCTCTCGAGCCAATCTCTTCGGAATCCATATGTTTAACTTCCTATTGTATACTTTTGGCTTAGCTTAACAACTTCTCAAAGGACTTGATGATGAGTCCCTTAAGCATGAAAGCTACCGACCCATGGATGCTTTTGAATAGAATCTCAATCGCATGTTGTTCCTGTAGTTGAGGCTCACATTTCATGCTTAGGTTTATCTACCTCAAGATATAGCCTACTAAAGTCTCATTAGGCTTCTGTCCTTTTACTATGAGATCTCCGATAGAAACATGATACTATACTCCAACAAACCTATTTACAAACAACTGTTCTAATTCAACAAACGTCTTGATTGATTCGTTGGGTAGCTCGGTGTATCAATCAAATGCTATTCCTGATAGGCTGCTGACGAATTGACGGAAGAGTAAGGCTTCATTACCTCTTGTGTTGCCACAACTGGCTCAAAAATGTGCTACGTGCTATCTAAGATTTCTGGTCCCGTCAAATATCTTAAAGTTTGGTGACACAATACCCTTATGGTAGGGCACGACATCGAATTCCTCCAGGTAATTTTTACCCTTTGAAATCAACGCACCACACTTAGATTGGGTTGAGGCCTCCCAAACTTGTTGTTCGACCAGCTGTTTAATATCTTTCTATGGTATTATACATGGTGGGAAGTCCTTTTTTTTCTGATCATCTCGGTTGGCGAAGGCAACTTCTCTCCTTTCATTGATAATATGAACTAGAGAAGCCAACTGTTGTGATTGGGACTGTCTATGAACTGTAGCCATGACGGCCATCTTCTATTCTCTTTTCCATCTGATTAATTTGGTCATTTCTTAATAGAACAACTCTATGCAAATCATCTATGACATTCCCTTCAACGACAGGTTGGGCATCATGCGCAGATGTGGCTGTTCTACTCTCGATGACATGAATATCCATAAAATCTTCATCAAGATAATCGTTAAAATCAAAATCTTCATCATCATCAATGGCTACTCCGTGCTCTTTGGCTAATTTGGAAATCTCAGCCCCAAGCTTTTTAACTTTCTCTTCAATTATTGCTTCTTGAACCATTTTGAGATCTGGAGGACTTTCCTGAACATCCTCCGCTTGTTCATCAAACTTGGTAGCAATAGCTGCAATGATGACTGATACTGCGGACCTTTGCTTCATGATACACAAAAATAATATACTATTTTAGTACTTATTTTATGCTTATTTTTTGTGATATTGCACTTTAAAGCATGTCATTTTTGAGTTTTTGTTTCAAGTATATCACTTTTAGGCATTTAGAGTAAGAATGACAAAAAGGATGAAATTCGGAGCCAAAACAACCAATTTTGGGATTCTAGTGTATCATGCGCCAAAATCTAGAGAGCTGACGCATGATGCAAATTTTCAAATCAAGGCGGTTCGAGACAAATTTTGCTTGAATTTTCAAAGAGACACTTATTCTGCACACCTCTTGGAGTAAGTCAATGCATCTAGATACTTTTGAAGGTTCTTTTATGAAGGGATATGACTCTTGGATCAAATAGCATATCTTCTGAATTAAAAAGAACTAAGTTTTGGAAGGAATTTTGGAGAGAATTTTGGATTCTTTTTCAAAGGAGTTTGCCCAAAATAAAAGAAAAAGACTTCATAGAGTTTGAGAGGGGCTTTTGTGTGTGACTTGAGGGAGAGAGAGAAACTGGTGTGAGTTAGAGAGAGAGAGAGAAGAGGAGATTTTCTTCTAGTGTTATAAGAGGAGAGGGAAGATGAGAGATTTCTTCTTCATTACACTTCTAAGAGAGAATTGGGAGCGATTTAAGAGAGAAAGGCTTCGAGAGAACTTCTAGGGAATTGCTTGGGAAGGATTGTGAGATAAGTTGTATTTTTGTTCCTTATGTTTTGTAAACTTGTTTTTATATATGAAATTTGTGTTTTGTCGTATACTTCTCATGAATTCTGAGTTAGTCTTATTTATCCTTCTCCTTTCTTTGAAGATATAGTTTTGTGAAGAATAGATTTTGTTTTTCATGGTTTTAAATGATAATAATTTGAACTTCAATCTTCATTTACTTTTCGATCTGGCCAATTGAAATGTTAGAACTTGTTGAGAGACATATGTTCTTAAATGAGACATGATTTCTACAACATGGGGATAATCACATTTGATTTCATGGGAGAGTATGTCATCCATGGGATTAGGTACAAATAAATAGGGAAATATACTTTGTTGGATGCAAAATTGGAGATTTTAGGGTGATAGATTAAAACCACCAATTTGGTTCAGTTGATTGGAAACTAATGCGAGATTGTTAGCCCACAGGGGAGGGAGTACTGAGAGCTCTAGAGTGGCAGCCACTATCCTCCCAGCCTAACCATAGAATTAGGAACAAAACTCTAGATTATTTAATGTTCTTTATAGCACTCCGAAGAGGGTTGTCGGCACTATTTTTGGTATGGGGTTTGCCCGTAAGAAGTTGTCGGTCATCGGAATTGAAATCCCGTTGNTTATCATCCCAGCCTAACCATGGAATTAGGGACCAAACTCTGGATTAGTCAAAGTTCTTTATAGCACTCGGAAGAGAGTAAAGAGTAGAATTGCTCCTATTTGGCACAAAACAATTTTTATTATATATTTTTGAATGATTTCATTTTCTTCACAAACCATATACTCATTGTAAAGGGGATGGATGCTTTCTTAAATTTGAACTTTTCGTCACAAAAAAAAACATTTTTTAATTTTTGCAATTTTACTTTTAAAAGTTTATTATTTAGTTTAGTTTAATTTAAGTAGACTTACATCTGCATTTTAATTAGCATTCACCTGAGTAGTCAATTTTCAAACTTTACACTTTACTTTTATTTTTTGTTTTTGTTCTAAAATAATTTTCATAATTTACTTTATGATTTTCAATTTTCCTGTGGGATCGATATCTAGGACTCCATTAGAGACCTTTATTACTTAAATGATACACATACTTGCGTTGATATTAAAAGAGATTTGGTAGTTTAGAAAGAGTTCTAAAATATAAATTATTTTTATAAAAAGAATTTTTTATGGGAATCAATTTTGCATATACAAAATCTTGTATCAAGTTTTTGGCATCGTTGCCGGGAAAGTAACAAAAAATATTAGTATTTTATTTTATTATATATATATATATATATATATATATATATATATATGAGTGTTTNGAATTTTTTATATTTTTAGTTGTGTAAACATGATTTTTATACATAGTGTGGAATTGATTTTGTTAATTTTTTATTAAAATTTCATTTACATAAATTAAACAAAGATATATACATTTAATTAACTATAGAAATGTACGAAGAAGTCAAATCATCATGACATTTTTCTAAAGTTTTTCTCACCATAGAAATCCTACTAAAACTATTCCCATAAATTTCCAAATGTTATTTTAATTTATGTAATTAAAATAATTAAAAATAGCCATCCTAGCTTGAAATTTTAGGTTAGAAGCATAGAGAAGCCCTCCGACCTCATAGAAATCAGAGAACATTCCCTCTATCACAAGGAATGAACCCCAGAAGTTTCAAGCCATGGTGAGCAGTGCTTGATCATAATGAATTAATAATGCTACAGAGAGTATTTGTTTCATTAAAAATCAGAGAGTTAACAAATAATTTTAATTTTTTGTCCCCATTTTTCTTCTCTATTCATTGAGAAAGTGGGTATTTTTATTTTATTTTTATGATTTTTCTAGAGAAAGATATGAATTTTTGAAAATCAGGCATTTAAATAGTTCCAAAAAATCCATATTTTTCAACTTAAACATGCGACGCCTTCTCATCCTCCTCAGCGTCAAACTTTAAACACGACGCTCTGCTATTCGACGCTGTCAGTCACCTCAGCTGCCACATGGCCGGCCTTTTAATTCCAAGCATTCATCCGGCTTGATCTCCTTAATCCATTGAATAAACGTGCGATCAGACAGCTCTCCTTTGATACACCAAAATAATATACTATTTTAAATATCTATTTATATTTATTTTTGGTGATATTGCACTTTGAAGAAGAGTATTTTTGTGTTTTTATTGAAGGGATATCATTTTTAGGTATTTGGAGCAAAAATGACAAAAATGACAAAATTTGAAGCAAAAGGAGCCAATTTTGGATTCTGGTGCATCATGCACTAGATTGACGCATGATGTCCCAAAATCTAGAGAACTGACGCATGTTACGCCAGATCGGAGCATGATGCACCAATGATGATTTTTTCAAATTAAGGCAGTTTGAGATATATTTTTGTGTGAATTTCAAATGGACACTTGTTCTACAAACCTCTTAGAGTAATTCATTGCATCTAGACACTTTGAAAGGTCCTTTTATGAATAGATAGGACTCTTGGATCAAATGACACATCTTTCAAATTCAAAAGAGTTGACTTTTGGATGGAATTTTGAATTCTTTTCTGAAGGAGGCGGCCCAAATAAGAAACTTCTCATTTGTGTGTGTGTGACATGAGAGAGAGAGAAAGTGGTGTGAGTTAGAGAGAGAGAAAGAGAGAAGAGGAGATTTTCTTCTATGGTTGTAAGAGGAGAGGGAAGGTAAGAGATTTAATCTTAAGTACATTTCTAAGAGAGAATTGGGAGTGATTGTAAAGAGAGAAAGGCTTAAAAAGAACTTCTATGAATTTGCTTGGGAAGGATTGTGAGAAAAGTTGTATATGTATTTCTTTTTTTTTTGTAAACGTATTTNTTGTGATTTATTAAAATTAATTGAAGTTCTGGGGACTTTAAGAAAAATAAAATATTTTATTTATTGAAAAATATATTTTATATTTTTGGAAAATCTCTCTAAGGTCAAAGAACCCAGAAAAATTTATTTTAAATTTTTCTGATTTTTATTTGTTTTTCTAGAATTATTTTGGTGAAAATTCTATTTTTAAACCTTAAAAATCATTTTAAG
>JXCR01147267.1:133282-218039 GCA_002079205.1 Phalaenopsis hybrid cultivar
TAATTAAGATCTCTATCTATAGATCTCCTATGTCTTTGGAAAAATGCTCAAATTGTTCACCTANGCGAAGGCTCTGTAGAGTAAGGGAGGTTATACCTTTTCTTCGAGAAGTTTAGCCTCAATCAGAGATTCTTCACACCTTTGTTATACTCCAAAGAGCTTATGGATGGAGTCCCTGGCTCTGGNACCAAAGAGCTTAGGGATGGAGTCCCTGGCTCTGGTGTAAAGCCTATGTGTGATTTTGACCACATCCGATTTTGGGTGTTGGTTGAGAGCTATGGTAGAGGCTCTGTGGAAGGGAGATTTGATGGGGCTTTGGCTTCTTTCACTCTTGTGAAGGTGTAGAACCAATTAATTTGAGGTGGGGAATTTGATGGGGCTTTGGCTTCTTTCACTCTGTGAATGTGTAGAGCTAATTAATTTGAGGTTTTGTGTTGTGTAGGTTGAGATTGGATTTTGTCTTGGTTTCGGGCAAGAATTCAGGCTCAAAATTGGATNGAATTAATTGATTTGCAAGAATAGTTGTTGGAAATTTTTAAAAGAAATAAGAAAGTCTTTGAATGGACATTGACTGATATTAAATGAATCAGTTCTTCAATTTGTATGCATAGAATCTTATTAGAAGATACACTTGATCCAAGAGCTGATCCTCAAAGGAGATTAAATCCTATGATAAAAGAAGTAGTAAAGAAATAAATTTTTAAATGTTTAAATGTTGGAATAATATATCCTATTTCAGAAATTGCTTGAGTTAGTCCAATTCATTGTGCTCCAACGAAAGGAGGTGTGACTGTAGTGACAAATGAGCATAATGAATTAATATCAACAAGACAATTCACTAGTTGGTGAATCTGCATAGATTATAGAAAATTAAATTCTTCCACCAGGAAGGATCATTTTTCTATACCTTTTTGGACCAGAAGTTGGATAGGTTAGTTGGGCATAAATATTTTTGTTTTGTAGATAGATATATCGGTTATAATCAAATACCTACTGCTCCAAAGAATCAAGAGAAAACAACATTTACTAGTCCTTTTGGAACTTTTACTTTTTGGTGAATGCCTTTTACATTATGTAATGCACCTTCAACATTTCAAAGATGTATGATGTCAATTTTTAGTGATTTCATTGAAAAAGGGATTGAAGTCTTTATGGATGATTTTTCTGTATTTGGAACTTCATTCAAAATAGATCTAAATTATTTAGAAAAAGTTCTAGAACATTGTGAAAAGTCTAATCTTGTATTGAACTGGAAAAAATCTCAATTTATGGTTGAGGAGATGGTATGGAAGTGGATCCTGCAAAAATACAGGTTATATCAAACCTACCTCCACCTACCAGAATAATAGAGGTAAGGAGCTTTTTAAGACATGGTAGATTTTATAGGAGATATATTAAAGATTTTTCAAAAATTACTAAACCNAGATCCTGAAAAAATACAGGTTATATCAAACCTACCTCCACCTACCAGAATAATAGGGGTAAGGAGCTTTTTAAGACATGGTAGATTTTATAGGAGATATATTAAAGATTTTTCAAAAATTACTAAACCTTTATGCCAACTTTTGGAAAAAGATACAAAATTTGATTTTAATCAAGATTGCCTTAAGGCCTTTGAAACTTTAAAGGAAAAAAATTGATCACTGCTTCTATAATTGTTTCACCTGATTGGGAGAAACTTTTTAAATTAGTGTGTGATGCTAGTGATTATGCAATTGAAGTTGTATTAGGGCAGAGATATAATAAGATTTTTAAATTTATATACTATGCTAATAAGACTATTAATGATGGTCAAATTAATTACCCCACCACTAAAAGAGAGTTATTAACTATTGTTTATGCTTTTGATAAGGTTAGATCATATTGGATTAGAGCTAAATGTGTTGTGCATACTAACCATTCGACTATTAAATATTTGATGCAAAAGAAGGATGCTAAACAAAGATTAATTTGATGGGTACTTCTGATGCAAGAGTTTTATTTTGTAGTTGTTGATATGAAAGGGATTGTTAATCAAATTGCTGATCATTTATCAAGGCTAGAACAAGTTGAAATGCCAGATATGGAAAAAGAGATTAATAAAACTTTTTCTAATGAATGACTTTATGTTGTAAAAGGATGAGAAATAACTTGGTATTTGGATATTGTAAATTAGATTGTTAGTGGTATTTTACCATATGAATTAACAAAACAACAGGAAAAGAAATTCATTCATGATGCAAAATCTTATTTTTTTGGATAATCCTTATTTATATAAGTAATGTAAAGATTTAATGATGAGACGATGTGTGCCTTATGAAGAAATTAAAGAGATTATTAAAAAATGTCATGATTTTGAATTTGGAGGACATTTTGGGAATGATAGAACTATTCAAAAAATTTTATAATCTGGATTTTATTGGCCAACNCGAGACGATGTGTGCCTTATGAAGAAATTAAAGAGATTATTCAAAAATGTCATGATTCTGAATTTGGAGGACATTTTGGGAATGATAGAACTATTCAAAAAATTTTATAATCTGGATTTTATTGGCCAACTCTATTTAAAGATGCTAATATATATACCACAACATGTGATCAGAGTTAGAGAGTAGGTAATACTCCAAGAAGAAATGAAATGCATCAAAATTTTAATTTAGAAATTAAAATATTTGATGAGTGGGGATTGAATTTTATGGGACCATTCATACCCTCATTCAGAAATATATATAAATATTGATTGCAGTGGATTATGTTTCAAAATGGATTGAAGCAATCACTTTACCTCATTCTGATGTTCAGAGTGTTTCAAAATTTTAAATTAAAAGTATTTTTATGAGATATGGAATGCCGAGACTGATCATTACAGATGGAGGATATGATTTTAGAAATGAAACAGTTGCAAGATTGATGGAGAAATATAATATAATACATTAAATTGCAACTGTTTATTTTCCCCATACTAGTGCTTTAGCAGAAATATCTAATCATAAAATTAAGATAATTTTGGAAAAGAGTGTTAATCCTAGCAAAATGGTATGGCGTACTAGATTAGATTTTGCATTATGGTCATATAGGACAACCTATAAGACACCTATAGGAATGTCCCCTTATAGATTAATTTTTGGGAATATTTGTCGCTTATCAGTTGAATTGGAGCATAAAGCTTATTGGGCTATAAAGGAATTCAATTTTAATTTGAAAGAAGCTGGTGAGAAAAGATTATTGCAATTGAATGAGCTTAAGGAAATTAGGAATGAATATTACAATAATTCGAGGATTTAAAACAAAAATATGAATTATTGACATGATTGGAAGATAATAAAAAGAGAATCTAAACCTGGACAAAAAGTTTTATTATACAATATAAGATTGAAATTATTTCCTGGAAAATTGAAGTATAGGTGGAAAAGGCCATTCATAGTTATAAAAGTCTGTCCCTATGGGGCAATTAATATTGAAGACCTCAAGACTAGAAGAATATTTAAAGTGAATGGGCATAGATTGAAATCATATTTCGATGGTGAAAGACCAGCTTTTAAAGAGAAAGTAATGTTAGGTCACTCAAAATAAGACTGGGAACTCGGGCAGACAAGATTAAACCAAACGCTTTGTAGGAGGCGACCCATATGTGTCGTTGTTTAGTTTGTTTTTGACTTTATTTTATTTTAGATATTATACATATATTTATGTTTAGGTCTTTAAGTAGTTCATGTATTTGATACAATATTTAGAAATATCTTTATTTGCCTTATTTTATGGAAAATATGAGAATTTTTTGGATCGAAATTGAAATGGCAAAAATTTTGGAACTGGCGCATGATGTACCACTTTCCAGAGAGCTGGTGCATGATGTGCTAGATCAGCGCATGATGCGTCGTGGGTTTGGAAATGTTTAAAACATGTCAAATGGTGGTTTTTGGTGGTTTTAGGTGGCTTATTCTCCTTAGAACTCCTAAAACCAACTCCAAACCATATTTTAGGAAGAGTCACCACTTTTTAATTCCTATGGCTTCCTACTCTAGAAACTTTGCTAGATTTGAAATTTTTGACCAGAAAAAGTTCATCAGTTTTGATGCACAAAAATTACATGATCAAGTTCTAGTGAAGAAGAGGCTTGTCAAAGAAAGGGGATTTATGAATCAAGGATTCAACATGCCGAATACTCGGGTAGAAGAGACTATTGCACAGAGGTGTTGGGAAGTTCTTTGCTACACTACTGTCACTGTTTTTGCTCTTGTAGTAAAATAACTTTATGCAAATTTTCATGGTATCAACCAAAGCATCATAAACATCCTTCAAGAATAAATGAGATGTTTATGATTGAAAATGTGTCTATCTGCCGTTATGCAAAGCTTACCCCCACAAGAGAGAATAAGAATGAACTCTAGCGCTACTTTATGGATGAAGATGTGAATTGGGAGACCAGAGATGATGGAAATGTAAGTATTCCTTTGTCAGTTTTAAATCTAGTTTTAAAATCCTGGCACTTATTTATTGCATCAAAATTACTGGAAACCATGAAAATCAGTAAGGTCACCAAGAAGAGTGTCATTCTGAACTACACTATTCAAAACAGAAAATCTATTGATGTTGAAGCTATTTTTGTGAAATTAGTTTTAGTTTAATTGTGAATGGATCTGCAACTAGACTGGGACATCCATCCACTATTTTCCTACTTTGCAGTCAATTGCAAGTACCTTATAAAAGTTGGGAAAAAGTGCTACTTCCTTGAAAGCCAATGGATCCAGAAGTCTACTGCAAATGTATTAGAACGTGAGATAAAAATGATATGAATGTACTGATGTATCAAGGATCTCTGAATTCATGGGTTGTTCAGCCTTATAACAACTCGAGTACACTTTCAAAGAGGATCTTGAAGATAGAAAAAGATGTGCAAAAGCTGAAGCACGTAATTGAGAATATTACTGAAATGTTGGATCATTTGGATTGGAGACTGATGGAACTTTTTGAACGTAGAGGGCATATTAAAGATGGATTGGAACGTATGTTCAAGAAACTTGCTTGGATTGAGGAGGAAATGTCAACTGATGAATTTCCATTTCGACCCTTTTACAATCTATATGTGCACAATCAATCAAAGGGACATATCCAGGAGGACAAACAAAATGTTTTGTTTGGTATTGTTTGTTTTAGTTTATTAAGTTAGATTTCATTTCNAAAATCTTTAATTTAATTATTTATTGATTTTTATGATTTAGATTGAATGGAAAAGATATTTTATTTACAAATTNTGATGTCAGAGAGTAGATAATATTTAAAAATGAAATTAAATGCTTTTAAATTTTAATTTGAAAATTGTAATTTTTGATTCATAGGAATTGGATTTTATGAGACGATTTATACCTTCATTTGCAAAAGTTTATATATTAAGTGTAGTGGATTATGTGTCAAAATGGATTGAAGTAATTTCCTTTCCTTGATGTGATGCTCAGAGTGTTCCAAAATTTTTAATTAAAAATATTTTTGCAAGATATGGAATGCCAAGAATAATCATACATGCAGGGTGACATAAAACATTCAAGAAAGAAACAAGAGGTACAAAAAATTAAGTGCAATAACTTAAACGCATACCTATCGATTCTTCCCGCTTCTCCACTTGAAAGGTTAGCTTTGACAACTTGTATATAATTTTTCAAGGAATTTAAATTGTGGGAGTAGATGAAGGTATAGCTACCAAACCCCTAGTTATGACTTTATTAAGTCTCAGAAGATCTTAATGGATGATTTTAGAACAAAATATAACATGTTTAATTTGGCTTTCAAAATATTTAAGAGATTTCAAAGTGCTCGGAGCATAACCTTGAAACACCTTGAAGATTTCTTGAAATATTTTGAGTTCATTTTGAACATATCATGTCATTTTATTAATCATCCAAGGTTAAGCTAAGGTTATCCCATTGCTAAAGGAAACTCGATGTTTTATTTATCCCAAGGTTAGGAGACTCAATTAATCAATCGATATTTCATTTAAGAGTTATATGGGTGGGTTCTCCTATGACAAATGTAAGTAAGTAAAGGTTTTGGTAACTAAAGTTGAAATCGGGCTTGTAATGTTAAAAGGTTTTAATCATCAATCATGTTACCTTCTAAATCCAATCAAATGAGTTTATCTGTTAAGCCTAGGTCACTAACAAACCCTGAACAATCATAGTAGGTGAAATGGTAACTTAGCAAAATTTTGATTTAAGTGACAAGCATTCTTATTGAAATATCACATTTTCATCAATTATGGGCTTAAAATAATGAAATATTATCTTCTTAACTCAAACCAATCATTTGAGAATCATTTAATTTTGATAGATTTCTAAGCCATGATAATTAAGGAAATCTTAATTTTGTTCTTATTATAGAAAAGGTGGTAAGTGAGTTCCTACCTTTTAATCTCATTATTTTTCAATCATCTAAACATGTTCTTAGGATCAAAATTACCCATCTTCCCTTTTATTAATCCTAAATCTTGATTGAGGCACTAAAATCTAAAGTTACTCCTATTCCTTTGGGGCCCTTCACCTCATAACTCATCAATCAAAATTCAACTGACTTTGAGAATTTTTTAGAGAGTCCTATCCTTGGGTCAATTAGAACATCAGAGAAAACGTGGATTTCAAAATTTAATTTAATTTAAATAGTTATTTAAATTTAGAAAGTAGCACTTTCAAAATTGATTTACTTAACTATCCAAAATAAAGTTTTTATTTATGAGAAAGTTATTAGAGGTCCCCTTAAGTCTGAGAGACACTTAGACAAAATTTTATGATTTTTTTGAATCAAATCTTTAATTTAATTATTTATTGATTTTTATGATTTAGATTGAATGGAAAAGATATTTTATTTACAAATTTTTTTTATATTTTTATTAAAACTCTCTAAGTCCGAAGAACTCAGAGAAATAAATTTTCTATTTTTATGGTTTTAAATTTATTTCTTATAGATATTTTAATGAGAAAATAAGAAAAATTCATTTTTAAGCTTTTAAAAATTTATTTTTAACTTAGAAAAATTAAGAAAAATATCCTAATGAGTTCTAAGTGATTAGGGAACAAGTAGACACATTTTAAAATANTAAAATAAGAAAAATTCATTTTTAAGCTTTTAAAAATTTATTTTTACCTTAGAAAAATTAAGAAAAATATCCTAATGAGTTCTAAGTGATTAGGGAACAAGTAGACACATTTTAAAATATTTTAATATTTTTAGAATTTTAAATTATTTTTAATTCAAAATAAAGCTAAAAAATAAATTTTTTTCTCAAACATAAATTTTATTTTTTCTAAATGCCCAGTCACAAAGAACTTAGAAAAACACTTTCATAGTTTTCCCAGATGTATTTAATTTAATATAATTATTTTTGTACAAAAATACAAGGTTTCTTAGAAAATCAAATTTAATGCTTAAACTTTGTCAAATAATTTTTTAAATTTTTACGTGTGTAAACATGATTTTTATACATAGTGTGGAATTGATTTTGTCAAATTTTTATTAAAATTTCATTTACATAAATTAGACAAAGATATATACATTTAATTAACTATAGAAATGTACGAAAGAAGTCAAATCATCATGACATTTTTCTAAAGTTTTTCTCACCATAGAAATCCTACTAAAACTATTCTCATAAATTTCCAAGTGGTATTTTAATTTATGTAATTAAAATTATTAAAAATAGCCATCCTAGCTTGAAATTTTAGGTTAGAAGCATAGAGAAGCCCTCTGACCTCATAGAAATCAGAGAACATTCCCTCTATCACAAGGAATGAACCCCAGAAGTTTCAAGTCATGGTGAGGAGTGCTTGATCATGATGAATTAAAATACTACAGTGAGTATTTGTTTCATTAAAAATCAGAGAGTTAACAAATAATTTTAGTTTTTTGTCCCCATTTTTCTCCTCTATTCACTGAGAAAGTGGGTATTTTTATTTTATTTTTATGATTTTTCTAGAGAAAGATATGGATTTTTGAAAATCAGGCATTTAGTCAATTCCAAAAAATCCATATTTTTCTACTTAAACATGCAACGCCTTCTCATCCTCCTCAGCGTCAAACTTTAAACATGACGCTCTGCTATTCGACGCTGTCAGCCACCTCAGCTGCCACATGGCCAGCCTTTTAATTCCAAGCATTCATCCGGCTTGATCTCCTTCGTCCATTGAATAAACGTGCGATCAGACAGCTCTCCTTTGATACACCAAAATAATATACTATTTTAAATACTTATTTATATTTATTTTTTGTGATATTGCACTTTGAAGAAGAGTATTTTTGTGTTTTTATTACAGGGATATCATTTTTAGGTATTTGGAGCAAAAATGACAAAAATGACAAAATTTGGAACAAAAGGAGCCAATTTTGGATTCTGGCGCATCATGCACTAGATTGGCACATGATGTCCCAAAATCTAGAGAACTGGCGCATGTTGCGCCAGATCGGAGCATGATGCACCAATGATGATTTTTTCAAATTAAGGCAGTTTGAGACGAATTTTTGCGTGAATTTCAAATGGACACTTGTTCTGCAAACCTCTTAGAGTAATTCATTGCATCTAGACACTTTGAAAGGTCCTTTTATGAATAGATAGGACTCTTGTATCAAATGACCATCTTTCAAATTCAAAAGAGTTGACTTTTGGAGGGAATTTTGAATTCTTTTCTGAAGGAGGCGGCCCAAATAAGAAGACTTCTCATTTGTGTGTGTGTGACATGAGGGAGAGAGAGAAAGTGGTGTGAGTTAGAGAGAGAGAAAGAGAGAAGAGGAGATTTTCTTCTATGGTTGTAAGAGGAGAGGTAAGGTAAGAGATTTCATCTTAAGTACATTTCTAAGAGAGAATTGGGAGTGATTGTAAAGAGACAAAGGCTTAGAAAGAACTTCTATGAATTTGCTTGGGAAGGATTGTGAGATAAGTTGTATATGTATTTCTTTTTTTTTTTTTGTAAACGTATTTTTATTTATGAAATTTGTGTTTTATTATATCCTTCTCTCGACTTTGAAGATATGGTTTTGTGAAGAATAGATTTTGTTTTTCCACAGTTTTAAATGATAATAATTTATGATGATTTAAACTCTGATCTTCATTTACTTTTTGATCTGACCAATTGAAATGTTAAAACTTATTGAGAGACATATGTTCTTAAATGAGATATGATTTCTGCAACATAGGGAGAATCACATTTGATTTAATGGGAGAGTATGTCATCCATGGGATTGGGTGCAAATAAATAGGAAAATATACTTTTTTGGATGTAGAATTTGAGATTTTAAGGTGATAGATTAAAACCACCAATTTGGTTCAGTTNAGGACTCTTGGATCAAATGACACATCTTTCAAATTCAAAAGAGTTGACTTTTGGATGGAATTTTGAATTCTTTTCTGAAGGAGGCGGCCCAAATAAGAAACTTCTCATTTGTGTGTGTGTGACATGAGAGAGAGAGAAAGTGGTGTGAGTTAGAGAGAGAGAAAGAGAGAAGAGGAGATTTTCTTCTATGGTTGTAAGAGGAGAGGGAAGGTAAGAGATTTAATCTTAAGTACATTTCTAAGAGAGAATTGGGAGTGATTGTAAAGAGAGAAAGGCTTAAAAAGAACTTCTATGAATTTGCTTGGGAAGGATTGTGAGAAAAGTTGTATATGTATTTCTTTTTTTTTTGTAAACGTATTTTTATTTATGAAATTTGTGTTTTATTATATCCTTCTCTCAACTTTGAAGATATAGTTTTGTGAAGAATAGATTTTGTTTTTCCACAGTTTTAAATGATAATAATTTATGATGATTTGAACTCTGATCTTCATTTGCTTTTTGATCTGACCAATTGAAATGTTAAAACTTATTGAGAGACATATGTTCTTAAATGAGATATGATTTTTNTTTTTATTGTAGTGTGTTTGCTTATTTTTAATTACATGCTTTATTCAGTTTATACATAGTGTAAGATTTAAAAATTTAGTACCTTATGACACTGAGTTAGCAAGAACTGTTAGAAAAATTTGGAAACAACAAGAAGAAACAGATCGGTTTAACAAAATGGCTTGTAATTTAAAGAAGGTTGGAAATGAAAATGAACATCATCAGAGACATATAAGAGACTATGCAAAATCCTACATCAAATGAAATTCATTTGAATATACAAAACCCTATTGTAGATGCCAATTCATTGAACTTAAACTTGCTATTATCCAAATGATACAAAATAATCAATTTGGAGGAACACCTACTGAAGAACCTAATTTACACTTTACTAGATTTTTAGAACTATGTTCCATATTTAAATATGATGGAGTGTCCAATGATGTTGTTAGCCTTAGAACTTTTCCTTTTTCACTAAGCGATAAAGAAAAGATGTGGTTAAACTCATTAGCACCTGAACCTATCAGAACGTGGGGAGATTTATCACAAAAATTCTTATCTAAATATTTCCCACCTTCAAAAACTACTAAGCTTAGAAATGAAATCACATCTTTTTGTCAGTTTGAAGGGGAATCAATTTATGAAGCCACGGAAATATTTAAAGAACTGCTTAGAAAGTGTACACACCATGCATTGCTAGATCAATTAATAATTCAAACATTTTATAATGCGTTGGTTGAATCTCTTAGATTGATAATTGGCGTTGTTGTTGGTGGATCATTAATCTTAAAACTATTCGATGAAGCATATTCATCAATTGAAGAGATGGCTACTAATAATTTTCAATGGCCCTCTAAAAGTATAAATCCAAAAAGAGTTGTTAGTATTCATGATTCTGAGGTTATTTAT
This sequence comes from Phalaenopsis hybrid cultivar, assembly GCA_002079205.1. Classification (NCBI taxonomy): domain Eukaryota; kingdom Viridiplantae; phylum Streptophyta; class Magnoliopsida; order Asparagales; family Orchidaceae; genus Phalaenopsis; species Phalaenopsis hybrid cultivar. The sequence continues at coordinate 144,031 of JXCR01147267.1, forward strand.
ATTTTAGCTGCCCAAATAACAGCTATATCAAAGAAGATAGACCAATATTTGAATTATTCTTAGACAACACCTGTGCTTGCGGAAAACTCATTGTAACAAATGATAGAATCTCAATCTTCTTTTGAGACTTTAAATACAATAAATAATCGTTCTAATAAACCTTATGTCAATTATTATAAACCTGGTTGGAAGAATCATCCAAATTTTAGTTGGAGTAACAATAATTCTAATGCTACAAATCTACAATGGGGAAACAACACTACAAACCCATTGGAAAACTCCAAAAATCAAGGGAACCAAACTTATAAACCTTATTACCTCCCAGGTGTTAATAATTTTCAATGTAAGGAGAAAAAGTTATCAGTGGAAGAATTGATATTGCAGATGGGTAGTCAATTACAAAGTCATAAAGCTGATATCAAAAACATGAAAAATCAATTGGGATGTATTGCTACTGCACTTCGCAATAGACCTCCAAGAACATTGCCTAGTAATGTTGAAGTAAATCCTAAAGATCATAACAAAGAGCAAATTAAAGATATTTATTTGAAGAGTGGAAAAAAAATAGAAAAAAAGGTTCAATAAGAAGTTGAAGTAGAAAAAGATGAGGTGGAAAATGAAAAATTTGGTNAATTGGAAACTAATGTGAGATTGTTAACCTTTAGGGAAGGGAGTATTGGGACCTCCAGGAACATTTCCTAGTAATGTTGAAGTAAATCCTAAAGATCATAACAAAGAGCAAATTAAAGCTATTTATTTAAAGAGTGGAAAAAAATAGAAAAAAAGGTTCAATAAGAAGTTGAAGTAGAAAAAGATGAGGTGGAAAATGAAAAATTTGGTGAAGATTTTCATTTTGGGTCAGAAAATCCAATTAAGCCAACGAAAATTGCTATGGAAAGACAACCAAATCCATTTCATCGAAGATTGAAGCAGAAATATAGAGATAATCAATTTTTGAATTTTTTGAAAATTTTGCAGAAATTAACGATAAACATTCCATTAGTTGAAGCTTTGGAACAAATGCCAAGCTATGTTAATTNTAACGAAAATCGCTATGGAAAGACAACCAAATCTATTTCATCGAAGATTGAAGCAGAAATATAGAGATAATCAATTTTTGAATTTTTTTGGAAATTTTGCAGAAATTAACGATAAACATTCCATTAGTTGAAGCTTTGGAACAAATGCCAAGCTATGTTAATTTCATGAAGGATATACTTAATAAAAAAAGGATGTTTGAAGATAATGAGACTGTTGCACTCAGCGAAGAGTGTCGCTCTATAATTTAGAAAAAGCTTCCTGAAAAACTTAAAGAACCTAGAAGTTTTACAATTCCTTGTGCTATTGGTGAACAATTTTATGGAAAAGCTTTATGTGATTTAGGAGCCAGTATTAATCTTATGCCGTTATCTAGTTTTAGAAGGTTGGGCTTAAGAGATATTTCACCTACAATTGTAACTCTGCCGTTAGCTGATCGTTCGATTACCTATCCTAATGAAGTTATAGAAGATGTTTTGGTAAAAGTTGATAAATTTATCNGTTGTTATCAAGTTTTAGAAGGTTGGGCTTAAGAGATATTTCACCTACAATTGTAACTCTGCCATTAGCTGATCGTTCGATTACCTATCCTAATGAAGTTATAGAAGATGTTTTGGTAAAAGTTGATAAATTTATCTTTCATGTGGAATTTATTGTATTAGATATGGAGGAAGATAAATAAATTCCTATCATTTTAGGAAAACCATTCCTAGACATTAGAAGAGCTTTGATAGATGTGCAGAAAAAAGAACTATATATGAGAGTTAGTGATCAAGAGGTTACATTTAATATTACAAAATCAATGAGATACCGTGCAAAAGAGCAAGAGATTGAATGCTTCAGAATGGATATTAATGAATATTTACGCCATGAATATTTCAAGAAAACTTTTGAAAGAGGATTTAAAAAGGAATATATGGAATATCAAGATGAGGATANGAACTATATATGAGAGTTAGTGATCAAGAGGTTACATTTAATATTACAAAATCAATGAGATGCCGTGTAAAAGAGCAAGAGATTGAATGCTTCATAATGGATATTAATGAATATTTAAGCCATGAATATTTCAAGAAAACTTTTGAAAGAGGATTTAAAAAGGAATATATGGAATATCAAGATGAGGATANCAAATGAGCATAATGAATTAATATCAACAAGATAATTCACTAGTTGGTGAATCTGCATAGATTATAGAAAATTAAATTCTTCCACCAGGAAGGATCATTTTTCTATACCTTTTTGGACCAGAAGTTGGATAGGTTAGTTGGGCATAAATATTTTTGTTTTGTAGATAGATATATCGGTTATAATCAAATACCTACTGCTCCAAAGAATCAAGAGAAAACAACATTTACTAGTCCTTTTGGAACTTTTACTTTTTGGTGAATGCCTTTTACATTATGTAATGCACCTTCAACATTTCAAAGATGTATGATGTCAATTTTTAGTGATTTCATTGAAAAAGGGATTGAAGTCTTTATGGATGATTTTTCTGTATTTGGAACTTCATTCAAAATATGTCTAAATTATTTAGAAAAGTTCTAGAACATTGTGAAAAGTCTAATCTTGTATTGAACTGGAAAAAATCTCAATTTATGGTTGAGGAGATGGTATGGAAGTAGATCCTGAAAAAATACAGGTTATATCAAACCTACCTCCACCTACCAGAATAATAGGGGTAAGGAGCTTTTTAAGACATGGTAGATTTTATAGGAGATATATTAAAGATTTTTCAAAAATTACTAAACCTTTATGCCAACTTTTGGAAAAAGATACAAAATTTGTTTTTAATCAAGATTGCCTTAAGGCCTTTGAAACTTTAAAGGAAAAAATTGATCACTGCTTCTATAATTGTTTCACCTGATTGAGAGAAACCTTTTAAATTAGTGTGTGATGCTAGTGATTATGCAATTGAAGTTGTATTAGGGCAGAGATATGATAAGATTTTTAAATTTATATACTATGCTAGTAAGACTATTAATGATGCTCAAATTAATTACCCCACCACTAAAAGAGAGCTATTAACTATTGTTTATGCTTTTGATAAGTTTAGATCATATTGGATTAGAGCTAAATGTGTTGTGCATACTAACCATTCGACTATTAAATATTTGATGCAAAAGAAGGATGTTAAACAAAGATTAATTTGATGGGTACTTCTGATGCAAGAGTTTTATTTTGTAGTTGTTGATATGAAAGGGATTGTTAATCAAATTGCTGATCATTTATCAAGGCTAGAACAAGTTGAAATGCCACATATGGAAAAAGAGATTAATAAAACTTTTTCTGATGAATGACTTTATGTTGTAAAAGGATGAGAAATAACTTGGTATTTGGATATTATAAATTAGATTGTTAGTGGTATTTTACCATATAAATTAACAAAACAACAGGAAAAGAAATTCATTCATGATGCAAAATCTTATTTTTTTGGATAATCCTTATTTATATAAGTAATGTAAAGATTTAATGACGAGACGATGTGTGCCTTATGAAGAAATTAAAGAGATTATTCAAAAATGTCATGATTCTGAATTTGGAGGACATTTTGGGAATGATAGAACTATTCAAAAAATTTTATAATCTGGATTTTATTGGTCTACTCTATTTAAAGATGCTAATATATATACCACAACATGTGATCAGAGTTAGAGAGTAGGTAATATTCTAAGAAGAAATGAAATGCATCAAAATTTTAATTTAGAAATTGAAATATTTAATGAGTGGGGATTGAATTTTATGGGACCATTCATACCCTCATTCGGAAATATATATAAATATTGATTGCAGTGGATTACGTTTCAAAATGGATTGAAGCAATAACTTTATCTCATTGTGATGTTCAGAGTGTTTCAAAATTTTAAATTAATAGTATTTTTTTGAGATATGGAATGTCGAGACTGATCATTACAGATGGAGGATATGATTTTAGAAATGCAACAGTTGCAAGATTGATGGAGAAATATAATATATGCATTAAATTGCAACTGCTTATTTTCCCCATACTAGTGCTTTAGCAGAAATATCTAATCATAAAATTAAGATAATTTTGGAAAAGTGTTAATCCTAGCAAAATGGTATGGTGTACTAGATTAGATACTGCATTATGGGCATATAGGACAGCCTATAAGACACCTATAGGAATGTCCCCTTATAGATTAATTTTTTGGAATATTTGTCGCTTATCAGTTGAATTGGAGCATAAAGCTTATTGGGCTATAAAGGAATTCAATTTTAATTTGAAAGAAGCTAGTGAGAAAAGATTATTGCAATTGAATGAGCTTAAGGAAATTAGGAATGAATATTACAATAATGCGAGGATTTAAAACGAAAATATGAAATAATGACATGATTGGAAGATAATAAAAAGAGAATTTAAATCTGGACAAAAAGTTTTATTATACAATATAAGATTGAAATTATTTCCTGGAAAATTGAAGTATAGGTGGAAAAGGCCATTCATAGTTATAAAAGTCTGTCCCTATGGGGCAATTAATATTGAAGACCTCAAGACTAGAAGAATATTTAAAGTGAATGGGCATAGATTGAAATCATAATTTGATGGTGAAAGACCAGCTTTTAAAGAGAAAGTAATGTTAGGTCACTCATAATAAGACTGGGAACGTCGGGCAGACAAGATTAAACCAAACGCTTTGTAGGAGGTGACCCATATGTGTCGTTGTGTAGTTTGTTTTTGAGTTTATTTTATTTCAGATATTATACATATATTTATGTTTAGGTCTTTAAGTAGTTCATGTATTTGATACAATATTTAGAAATATCTTTATTTGCCTTATTTTATGGAAAATATGAGAATTTTTTTGATCGAAATTGAAATGGAAAAAATTTTGGAACTAGCGCATGATGCACCACTTTCCAGAGAGCTGGTGCATGATGCGCCAGATCAGCGCATGATGCATCGTGGGTTTGGAAATGTTTAAAACAGGTCAAATGGTGGTTGTTGGTGGTTTTAGGTGGCTTATTCTCCTTATAACTCCTAAAACTGACTCCAAACCATATTTTAAGAAGAGTCACCACTTTTCAATTCCTATGGCTTCCTACTCTAGAAACTTTGCTAGATTTGAAATTTTTTACCAGAAAAAATTCATCAGTTTTGATGCACAAAAATTACATGATCGAGTTCTAGTGAAGAAGAGGCTTGTCAAAGAAAAAGGATTTATGAATCAAGGATTCAACATGCCGAATACTCGGGTAGAAGAGACTATTACATAGAGGCGTTGGGAAGTTCTTTGCTACACTACTGTCACTGTTGTTGTTCTTGTAGTAAAATAATTTTATGCAAATTTTCATGGGATCAACCAAAGAATCATAAAAATCCTTCAAGAATAAATGAGATGTTTATGATTGAAAATGTGTCTATCTGTCGTTATGCAAACCTTACCCCCACAAGAGAGAATAAGAATGAACTCTAGCGCTACTTTATGGATGAAGATGTGAATTGGGAGACCAGAGATGATGGAAATGTAAGTATTCCTTTGTCAGTTTTAAATCTAGTTTTAAAATCCTGGCACTTATTTATTGCATCAAAATTACTGGAAACCATGAAAATCAGTAAGGTCACCAAGAAGAGTGTCATTCTGAACTACACTATTCAAAACAGAAAATCTATTGATGTTGAAGCTATTTTTGTGAAATTAGTTTTAGTTTAATTGTGAATGGATCTGCAACTAGATTGGGACATCCATCCACTATTTTTCTACTTTGCAGTCAATCGCAAGTACCTTATAAAAGTTGGGAAAAAGTGCTACTTCCTTGAAAGCCAATGGATCCAGAAGTCTACTGCAAATGTATTAGAATGGGACATGAAAATGATATGAATGTACTGATGTATCAAGGATATCTGAATTCATGGCTTGTTCAGCCTTACAACAACTCGAGTACACTTTCAAAGAGGATCATGAAGATAGAAAAAGATGTGCAGAATCTGAAGCACGTAATTGGGAATATTACTTAAATGTTGGATCATTTGGATTGGAGACTGATGGAACTTTTTGAACATAGACGGCATATTAAAGATGGATTGGAACGTATGTTCAAGAAAATTGCTTGGATTGAGGAGGAAATGTCAACTGATGAATTTCCATTTCGACCCTTTTATAATCTATATGTGCACAATCAATCAAAGGGAGATATCCAGGAGGACAAACAAAATGTTTTGTTTGGTATTGTTTGTTTTAGTTTATTAAGTTAGATTTCATTTCCTTTCTAATGAACACTATTTATATTTATGTTTTGAATTTTGATGTTTATATTTCAGTGTTAGGATGTTGGTTTGCTTTAGAACAAAAAACTTGATGTTGGTTGGCTTGAAAAATGTTAGTTTGTAATAGCACGGATTTTATATATAAATGTGAGTTTTGTGTTGTTTGTGAAGGTTATATGTTAGTGTGATGCTCATAGATGCTTGGAAAGCCTTATTTGAGCTCTGGTGTATGATGCTCCAACTTACAGAGCCTTGGCGCATGATGCGCCAAAGGTCCAAACACACTATATTGCCTAGAAAAACTCAAAATCATACTGACAAACTTCATTTTTTTCTACTGGAGTCATCTTCTACCGCAAGACCTTCGTTTAAGGCATCACATTGTGGGAGAAAGAGAAAGATTAAGAGGCTAAAAACTATAGATTTCATCTTCTCTTGGTAAGANCTTGATGTTGGTTGGCTTGAAAAATGTTAGTTTGTAATAGCACGGATTTTCTATATAAATTTGAGTTTTGTGCTATTTGTGAAGGTTATATGTTAGTGCGATGTTTATAGATGCTTGGAAAGCCTTATTTGAGCTCTGGCGCATGATGCTCCAACTTACAGAGCCTTGGCGCATGATGCGCCAAAAGTCCAAACACACTATATTGCCTAGAAAAACTCAAAATCATACTAACAAACTCCATTTTTCTACTCGAGTCATCTTCTACCTCAAGAGCTTGGTTTAAGGCATCACATCGTGGGAGAAAGAGAAAGACTAAAGGCTTAAAACTATAGATTTCATCTTCTCTTGTAAGAGCTTCACTTTAACTTATAAATTTTTTATTTTCACCATGGATTTTGGGAGATCAAAAGAATAGGATTTTTGATGAAAATTCTTGAAGAAAAATCATGGTGAAAAGTTTCTTACCAAGCAACCTTGCTTGAAGAGTTAGATTTTTTAATTAGTAATTTATTTTGATTATATTTGGACTTTCATAGAATTTTCTAATGTCCCCTCCCAATTTAAGAGAGGAAGGCCGTCCGAGGACTTCGATGCACAAAGATTTGTTAGTTTCAAAGCCAAACATAGTTACAATACTCATATGGAGACCAAGAGAATGATCCAAGAGCGGGCATTTGGAAACATGGGTGGCGAGGTTTAGAGACTAATTCTTTCCAAAAATTGGGAAAGATTCTGCTACTTCACTCCAGTAGAAATTGTTCCGGTAGTTTGGGAGTTTTATGCAAACTTGAGATTCGCTACTAATGATCACATCTTAGTGAGAGGTAAGCTAGTTGAGTTTTTTGCCGAAAGGATCAATGTTTTTTATGGGCTTAGAAAAATATATCATGACAAGTACACTGTCTTTGTAATAACAGATTCATCATTGGAGGAAGTGATTGCATTTTTAACTGATGGAAGAGGGGAAAGGAAGATTAAGATTAACAAGATAGTTAACTTCACTTATTCCATGTTAACTATTCACTTAAAAATATGGCACCACTTCATTTTTATCAGACCTTTGCCAACAAATCATTTGCCTAATGTTACTAAAGATAGAGTTGTACTCAACTTTTGCAATCAAAACGTGATGAAATAAATGTTGGTGCACTTATAGTTCAACATGCTCGAAATATAGCTAGTAGTTCTGTGGCTGGAGGATTGGGATACCTTGCCTTGATTTTCACTCAATGTGAATAATCAGGAGTAGAATCCCATAGAAATGAAGAGACATTGCAACCACAAAAATCTATTTGGGAGACATATGAGTCAGAGAGTATCATCATTTTTTGAGTCTAGAAGTGGATAATGGGATAGGACCTCTACATCTGCTGCAGGGGCATCTACTTCTAGATCTACATCTCTTGAATGTATTATGGACCAACTTATGATTCAACAAATGGATTTAGTTAACATTAAAACTTAGTTTAGTAAAATGGGAGCAAGGAATGCATATAAGGATGAATATCAACAGAGGAGATTTTAGCATGATATCGAGTTTGAAAATGTCATGGTAAGACTCCTTAGGGGTGAACCTAATGTGGACTTTCCTGATTGCCCTAGTTTCACTCCCTATGCTCCTACTCATCAAGAAGAAGAAGAAGAAGAAGAAGAAGAAGAACAAGAAGAAGAAGAAGAAGAAGAAGAAGAAGAAGAAGAATAAGAAGAAGAAGAAGAAGATAATGAAGAGGAAGGACAAAAAGATTGATGTTTTATGAGTCTTGTTTAGTTGTTTTGATGTCTGTTTGTTTTTTATGTTTGTATTGGGATGTACTTTCATTTGGAAAACTTGTTATAGTAAAAGGCATTTTATGTTGTGTTGTGGACTTGCAATTAGTAATAGTAATTATGGACTTCCACTTTTGCTGCATTTTTAGTAATTTACGTTTTATTTTTCGGTTTTTCTATTTATGTTTTTAATTCTTAGCGAGTTCTCTAGAATGTATTATGTATTATTCAATGCTTTAAAGCCTGTATGTAGTTTTACAGTTAGTACTTGTANTAATTAATTGATTTGCAAGAACAGTTGTTGGAAATTTTGAAAAGATATAAGAAAGTCTTTAGATGGACATTGACTGATATTAAATGAACCAGTTCTTCAATTTGTATGCATAGAATCTTATTAGAAGATAAACTTGATCCAAGAGCTGATCCTCAAAGGAGATTAAATCCTATGATAAAAGAAGTAATAAAGAAATAAATTTTAAAATTTTTAAATGTTGGAATAATATATCCTATTTCAGAAAGTGCTTGAGTTAGTCCAATTCATTGTGCTCCAAAGAAAGGAGGTGTGACTGTAGTGACAAATGAGCATAATGAATTACTATCAACAAGATAATTCACTAGTTGGTGAATCTGCATAGATTATAGAAAATTAAATTCTTCAACCAGGAAGGATCATTTTTCTATACCTTTTTGGACCAGAAGTTGGATAGGCTAGTTGGGCATAAATATTTTTGTTTTGTAGATGGATATTTCGGTTATCATCAAATACCTATTGCTCCAAAGAATCAAGAGAAAACAACATTTACTAGTCCTTTTGGAACTTTTACTTTTTAGTGAATGCCTTTTACATTATGTAATGCACCTTCAACATTTCAAAGATGTATGATGTCAATTTTTAGTGATTTCATTGAAAAAGGGATTGAAGTCTTTATGGATGATTTTTCTGTATTTGGAACTTCATTCAAAATATGTGTAAATTATTTAGAAAAAGTTCTAGAACATTGTGAAAAGTCTAATCTTGTATTGAACTGGAAAAAATCTCAATTTATGGTTGAGGAGATGGTATGGAAGTGGATCCTGCAAAAATACAGGTTATATCAAACCTACCTCCACCTACCAGAATAATAGAGGTAAGGAGCTTTTTAAGACATGGTAGATTTTATAGGAGATATATTAAAGATTTTTCAAAAATTACTAAACCTTTATGCCAACTTTTGGAAAAAGATACAAAATTTGATTTTAATCAAGATTGCCTTAAGGCCTTTGAAACTTTAAAGGAAAAAAATTGATCACTGCTTCTATAATTGTTTCACCTGATTGGGAGAAACTTTTTAAATTAGTGTGTGATGCTAGTGATTATGCAATTGAAGTTGTATTAGGGCAGAGATATAATAAGATTTTTAAATTTATATACTATGCTAATAAGACTATTAATGATGGTCAAATTAATTACCCCACCACTAAAAGAGAGTTATTAACTATTGTTTATGCTTTTGATAAGGTTAGATCATATTGGATTAGAGCTAAATGTGTTGTGCATACTAACCATTCGACTATTAAATATTTGATGCAAAAGAAGGATGCTAAACAAAGATTAATTTGATGGGTACTTCTGATGCAAGAGTTTTATTTTGTAGTTGTTGATATGAAAGGGATTGTTAATCAAATTGCTGATCATTTATCAAGGCTAGAACAAGTTGAAATGCCAGATATGGAAAAAGAGATTAATAAAACTTTTTCTAATGAATGACTTTATGTTGTAAAAGGATGAGAAATAACTTGGTATTTGGATATTGTAAATTAGATTGTTAGTGGTATTTTACCATATGAATTAACAAAACAACAGGAAAAGAAATTCATTCATGATGCAAAATCTTATTTTTTTGGATAATCCTTATTTATATAAGTAATGTAAAGATTTAATGATGAGACGATGTGTGCCTTATGAAGAAATTAAAGAGATTATTAAAAAATGTCATGATTTTGAATTTGGAGGACATTTTGGGAATGATAGAACTATTCAAAAAATTTTATAATCTGGATTTTATTGGCCAACTCTATTTAAAGATGCTAATATATATACCACAACATGTGATCAGAGTTAGAGAGTAGGTAATACTCCAAGAAGAAATGAAATGCATCAAAATTTTAATTTAGAAATTAAAATATTTGATGAGTGGGGATTGAATTTTATGGGACCATTCATACCCTCATTCAGAAATATATATAAATATTGATTGCAGTGGATTATGTTTCAAAATGGATTGAAGCAATCACTTTACCTCATTCTGATGTTCAGAGTGTTTCAAAATTTTAAATTAAAAGTATTTTTATGAGATATGGAATGCCGAGACTGATCATTACAGATGGAGGATATGATTTTAGAAATGAAACAGTTGCAAGATTGATGGAGAAATATAATATAATACATTAAATTGCAACTGTTTATTTTCCCCATACTAGTGCTTTAGCAGAAATATCTAATCATAAAATTAAGATAATTTTGGAAAAGAGTGTTAATCCTAGCAAAATGGTATGGCGTACTAGATTAGATTTTGCATTATGGTCATATAGGACAACCTATAAGACACCTATAGGAATGTCCCCTTATAGATTAATTTTTGGGAATATTTGTCGCTTATCAGTTGAATTGGAGCATAAAGCTTATTGGGCTATAAAGGAATTCAATTTTAATTTGAAAGAAGCTGGTGAGAAAAGATTATTGCAATTGAATGAGCTTAAGGAAATTAGGAATGAATATTACAATAATTCGAGGATTTAAAACAAAAATATGAATTATTGACATGATTGGAAGATAATAAAAAGAGAATCTAAACCTGGACAAAAAGTTTTATTATACAATATAAGATTGAAATTATTTCCTGGAAAATTGAAGTATAGGTGGAAAAGGCCATTCATAGTTATAAAAGTCTGTCCCTATGGGGCAATTAATATTGAAGACCTCAAGACTAGAAGAATATTTAAAGTGAATGGGCATAGATTGAAATCATATTTCGATGGTGAAAGACCAGCTTTTAAAGAGAAAGTAATGTTAGGTCACTCAAAATAAGACTGGGAACTCGGGCAGACAAGATTAAACCAAACGCTTTGTAGGAGGCGACCCATATGTGTCGTTGTTTAGTTTGTTTTTGACTTTATTTTATTTTAGATATTATACATATATTTATGTTTAGGTCTTTAAGTAGTTCATGTATTTGATACAATATTTAGAAATATCTTTATTTGCCTTATTTTATGGAAAATATGAGAATTTTTTGGATCGAAATTGAAATGGCAAAAATTTTGGAACTGGCGCATGATGTACCACTTTCCAGAGAGCTGGTGCATGATGTGCTAGATCAGCGCATGATGCGTCGTGGGTTTGGAAATGTTTAAAACATGTCAAATGGTGGTTTTTGGTGGTTTTAGGTGGCTTATTCTCCTTAGAACTCCTAAAACCAACTCCAAACCATATTTTAGGAAGAGTCACCACTTTTTAATTCCTATGGCTTCCTACTCTAGAAACTTTGCTAGATTTGAAATTTTTGACCAGAAAAAGTTCATCAGTTTTGATGCACAAAAATTACATGATCAAGTTCTAGTGAAGAAGAGGCTTGTCAAAGAAAGGGGATTTATGAATCAAGGATTCAACATGCCGAATACTCGGGTAGAAGAGACTATTGCACAGAGGTGTTGGGAAGTTCTTTGCTACACTACTGTCACTGTTTTTGCTCTTGTAGTAAAATAACTTTATGCAAATTTTCATGGTATCAACCAAAGCATCATAAACATCCTTCAAGAATAAATGAGATGTTTATGATTGAAAATGTGTCTATCTGCCGTTATGCAAAGCTTACCCCCACAAGAGAGAATAAGAATGAACTCTAGCGCTACTTTATGGATGAAGATGTGAATTGGGAGACCAGAGATGATGGAAATGTAAGTATTCCTTTGTCAGTTTTAAATCCAGTTTTAAAATCCTGACACTTATTTATTGCATCAAAATTACTGGAAACCATGAAAATCAGTAAGGTCACCAAGAAGAGTGCCATTCTGAACTACACTATTCAAAATAGAAAATCTATTGATGTTGAAGCTATTTTTGTGAAATTAGTTTTAGTTTAATTGTGAATGGATCTGCAACTAGACTGGGACATCCATCCACTATTTTCCTACTTTGCAGTCAATTGCAAGTACCTTATAAAAGTTGGGAAAAAGTGCTACTTCCTTGAAAGCCAATGGATCCAGAAGTCTACTGCAAATGTATTAGAACGTGAGATAAAAATGATATGAATGTACTGATGTATCAAGGATCTCTGAATTCATGGGTTGTTCAGCCTTATAACAACTCGAGTACACTTTCAAAGAGGATCTTGAAGATAGAAAAAGATGTGCAAAAGCTGAAGCACGTAATTGAGAATATTACTGAAATGTTGGATCATTTGGATTGGAGACTGATGGAACTTTTTGAACGTAGAGGGCATATTAAAGATGGATTGGAACGTATGTTCAAGAAACTTGCTTGGATTGAGGAGGAAATGTCAACTGATGAATTTCCATTTCGACCCTTTTACAATCTATATGTGCACAATCAATCAAAGGGACATATCCAGGAGGACAAACAAAATGTTTTGTTTGGTATTGTTTGTTTTAGTTTATTAAGTTAGATTTCATTTCCTTTCTAATGAACACTATTTATATTTATGTTTTGAATTTTGATGTTTAGATTTCAGTGTTAGGATGTTGGTTTGCTTTAGAACACTAAACTTGATGTTGGTTGGCTTGAAAAATGTTAGTTTGTAATAGCACGGATTTTCTATATAAATTTGAGTTTTGTGCTATTTGTGAAGGTTATATGTTAGTGCGATGTTTATAGATGCTTGGAAAGCCTTATTTGAGCTCTGGCGCATGATGCTCCAACTTACAGAGCCTTGGCGCATGATGCGCCAAAAGTCCAAACACACTATATTGCCTAGAAAAACTCAAAATCATACTAACAAACTCCATTTTTCTACTCGAGTCATCTTCTACCTCAAGAGCTTGGTTTAAGGCATCACATCGTGGGAGAAAGAGAAAGACTAAAGGCTTAAAACTATAGATTTCATCTTCTCTTGTAAGAGCTTCACTTTAACTTATAAATTTTTTATTTTCACCATGGATTTTGGGAGATCAAAAGAATAGGATTTTTGATGAAAATTCTTGAAGAAAAATCATGGTGAAAAGTTTCTTACCAAGCAACCTTGCTTGAAGAGTTAGATTTTTTATTTAGTAATTTATTTTGATTATATTTGAACTTTCATAGAATTTTCTAATGTCCCCTCCCAATTTAAGAGAGAAAGGCCGTCCGAGGACTTCGATGCACAAAGATTTGTTAGTTTCAAAGCCAAACATAGTTACAATACTCATATGGAGACCAAGAGAATGATCCAAGAGCGGGTGTTTGGAAACACGGGTGGCGAGGTTTAGAGACTAATTCTTTCCAAAAATTGGGAAAGATTCTGCTACTTCACTGCAGTAGAAATTGTTCCGGTGGTTTGGGAGTTCTATGCAAACTTGAGATTCGCTGCTAATGATCACATCTTAGTGAGAGGTAAGCTAGTTGATTTTTTTGCCGAAAGGACCAATGTTTTTTATGGGCTTAGAAAAGTATATCATGACAAGTACACTGTCTTTGTAATAACAGATTCATCATTGGAGGAAGTGATTGCATTTTTGACTGATGGAAGAGGGGAACAAAAGATTAAGACTAATAAGATAGTTAACTTCACTTATTCCATGTTAACTATTCACTTAAAAATATGGCACCACTTCATTTCTATCAGACCTTTGCCAACAAATCATTTGCCTAATGTTACTTAAGATAGAGCTGTACTCAACTTTTGCAATCAAAACGTGAATGAAATAAATGTTGGTGCACTTATAGTTCAACATGCTCGAAATATAGCTAGTAGTTCTGTGGCTGGAGGATTAGGATACCTTGCCTTGATTTTCACTCAATGTGAATAATCAGGAGTAGAATACCATAGAAATGATGTGACATTGCAACCATGAAATCTATTTGGGAGACATATGATTCAGAGAGTATCATCATTTTTTGAGTCTATAAGTGGATAAAGGGATAGGCCCTCTACATCTGCTGCAGGGGCATCTACTTCTAGATCTACATCTCTTGAAGGTATTATGGACCAACTGATGATTCAACAAATGGATATAGTTAACATTAAAACTCAGTTTAGAGAAATGGGAGCAAGGAATGCATATAAGGATGAATATCAACAAAGGAGATTTTAGCATGATATCGAGTTTGAAAATGTCATGGTAAGACTCCTTAGGGGTGAAACTAATGTGGACTTTCCTGATTGCCCTTGTTTCACTCCCTATGCTCCCACTCATCAAGAAGAAGAAGAATAAGAAGAAGAAGAAGAAGAAGAAGAAGAAGAAGATAATGAAGAGGAAGGACAAAAAGATTGATGTTTTATGAGTCTTGTTTAGTTGTTTTGATGTCTGTTTGTTTTTTATGTTTGTATTGGGATGTACTTTCATATGGAAAACTTGTTTCAGTAAAAGACATTTTATGTTGTGTTGTGGACTTGCAATTAGTAATAGTAATTGTGGACTTCCACTTTTGCTGCATTTTTAGTATTTTCAGTTTAATTTTTGGGTTTTTCTATTTATGTTTTTAATTCTTAGCAAGTTCTCTAGAATGTATTATGTATTATTCAATGCTTTAAAGCCTGTATGTAGTTTTACAGTTAGTACTTGTAGAATACTAGAGCCCATTTTCATAGTCACAAATCCTCTGCCGATCAGTTTTTATTTTTCATGCAGTTATTGTTTTCTTTCACCTACTAAATTTTATATTAAAAACATTATTAAAATAACTTAAAATCTTAAGTTTGGGGGAAAGAAAAATTTATTTTGAAAGGAGTAAACTAAATTTTATTTATCTTTATGTAACCATATTTTTTAAAATTAATTTTAGGTCAATATTTAAGGTCAATTCTAAGTTAAATAGTTANCACTTTAAAACTTATGTTTGGGGGAAAGAAAAATTTATTTTGAAAGGAGTAAACTAAATTTTATTTGTCTTTATGTAACCATATTTTTTAAAATTAATTTTAGGTCAATATTTAAGGTCAATTCTAAGTTAAATAGTTATATAAAATTTAGTGAAGGTCAATTCTAAGTTCTCTAGAATGTATTATGAAAGAAAACTCAGTTTAGATATTAATATTTAACTTTAAATAACTATTCTTCTGTTTATAAATATTGAGGAAAACTTAGGTAAAAAATTTTTAATATTGAAGGTCAATTCTAAAGTTAAAGTTATTTAACTTGTTAAAATTATGTTTTTAACAATTCTAGACTATGTTTTAAATGTAATGGAAATTGTATTTTTGAAGATCAATTCTAGACTATGTTTTTCTATTGAAGGTCAATTCTAGACTATGTTTTTCTATTTAAAGTAATGGAAATNTGTGAAAAGTTTTTAATATTGAAGGTCAATTCTAAAGTTAAGGTTATCTAACTTGTTCAAATTATGTTTTTAACAATTCTAGACTATGTTTTAAATCTAATGGAAATTGTAATTTTGAAGGTCAATTCTAGACTATGTTTTTCTATTGAAGGTCAATTCTAGACTATGTTTTTCTATTTAAAGTAATGGAAATTGTATTTTTGAAGTGTTAATAATTTTAGAGTTTCATGTAAGAAGAAAAAAATGAGAGTTTATGAAAAATCATAAACTAATATGAATTTATAAAGTTTAGAAAGGTCAAGAGTTTTAACTTTAAGAAGATGATAGTGAACTTCAAAATTATTAAAGACCATCCAGACATAATAATCCTCACTTAAAAAAGAAAAAGAAAATGAAAAAGAAAAGAAATGATTGAAAAGATCCTAAAAGAAAAGAAAAGGGGAGGAAAGAAAAAAAAAAGAAAAAAAAAGAAAATAAAGTGAGGAGAAGCTTGAGGAGATGCCTAATCAAAAATTGGCTTCACTTGAATCAACTTAAGGAAGGAATTTTATTACATTTTCTTAACTTGTATTGGATGATTAATAACATTCCTAGTAAAGTTTTTATGAAGTTCTCTTTCATATGAATGTTTTAAATGTCCTTAATATGACAAATTGCAATTCTTCTTGAAATGAATAAAGATTCAGAAATCTAAAATTTGATTACTAAATATTCCTGGACTTAGAGTTTGAATCTAAGCTATTAAAGGGTTTTTCTTAAATTTTACCATTCTATTTATTAAACTAAAGAGTAGAAGTTATAAGTTAATCTCCTCTTAAGTCGTATGCTTTTATGTAATAAAAGTTTCACTTGAGGACAAGTAACATTTAAGTTTAGGGATTTTGATACACCAAGATAATATATTATTTTAAATACCTATTTTATGTTTATTTTTTGTGATATTGCACTTTAAAAAAGGGTTTTTTTTCGATTTTTCTTACAGGTATATAATTTTTAATCATTTGGAGGAAAAATGGCAAAAAGGACGAAATTTCGAGCAAAAAGAGCCAATTTTGGATTCTAGTGCATCATGCCCCAGATCGGCGCATGATGCACCAAAATCCAGAGACCTGGCGCATGATGCACCAAAATCCAGAGAACTGGCGCATGATGCACCAGATCAGTAATGATGCGCCAAGGATGCCTTTTTCAAAAAAAGGCGGTTCGAGATGATTGTTTGCACAAATTTCAAATGGACACTTGTTCTATACACCTCTTGTAGTAATTCAACGCATCTAAACACTTTAGAAGGTTTTTTTATGAAGGGATAGGACTCTTGGATCAAATGACACATCTTTTGAATTCAAAAGAGTTAACTTTTGAAGGGTATTTTGGAGGGAATTTTAAACTCTTTTTAAAAGGAGGCAACCCAACATTATAGAAGAAGACTTCTCATTTGTGTGTGTGTGACATGAGGGAGAGAGAGAGAAAGTGGCATGAGCTAGAGAGAGAAGAAGAAGAGATTTTCTTCTAGGGTTGTAAGAGGAGAGGGAAGGTGAGAGATTTCTTCTTCATTACAGTTCTAACAGAGAATTAAGTGTTACTGTAAGGAGAGATATGCTTGGAGAAAACTTCTAGGGATTGTTTTGGGAAGGATTGTGAGATAAGTTGTGTCTTTTATTTCTTTTATTTTGTAAACTTATTTTTATATAATGAAATTAGTGTTTTGTCACATCCTTCTAATGAATTCCGAGTAGTCTTCTTTATCCTTCTCCCTACTTTGAGATATGGTTTTGTGAAGAATTGATTTTATTTTCTACGAATTTAAATATTAATAATTTGTGATGATTTGAACTCCGATCTTCATTTACTTTTTGATCTGGCCAATTGAAATGTTAAAACTATTTGAACAACATATGTTCTGAAAAGGGATATGATTTCTAAAACATAGGGAAAGTCACATTTGATTTCATGGGAGAGTATATCATCCATGGGATTGGGTGCAAAAAAATAAGGAGATATACTTTTTTGGATGTAGAATTGAAGATTTTAAGGTGATAGATTAAAATCCCTAATTTACTTCAGTTGATTGGAAATTGATACGAGATTGTTAGCCCTCAGGTGAGGCAGTAGTGGAAGCTTTGGAGTGGAGGCTTGTATCCTCCCAGCCAAACCAGAACATTAGAGACCAAACTCTGGATTAGTCAATGTTCTTTATAGCACTTGAAAGAGGGTAAAGAATAGAATTGCTCTTATTTGGCACGAATAGTTTTTATATATATTTTCAAATTATTTAAATTTCTTCACAAACCATATACTCATTGTAAAGAGGAAGGNTCAAGGTCATCTATTGGCCATGGACGAGATGGTTGAAATAAAGGGGCTTGGGGTGGAGCTCAGGGCTTCAATTCAGGTGCAATTGGGTGCTTAGGTGGAGGGCAGAAAAATACCAAAGACCAATTATAGCTAGCCAGCTTGGCTGGGTTAGATTGGGTTTAGATCATGGCATGGGCTCTTGATTTTGGTGTTTTTTGGTGACCATGGTGGCTGGACAGAGCAGGGGAGGTGGTCAGGTAGCCAGGTGAGCCAGGGGGGTTTAATTATGCTTAGCTCCTAATGGCATGGCATGGCATGATGGCAAGTATTTCTTTTTTTATGCCCAAAAAAGGACAAAATCCCATAAATCAATGGGACCATTGGTCCATGGCTTCCAGAAGGTGGGTAAATTGGTCACTAGGATCGATTTGGTGACTGTGGTGTCATTAATTGGGTCACTTTGGCATGGCTTAGTTAATGTTGGTGCATGGGTTCAACTTAGGTAAAATTATCTTGAAGTTGGGTTTGGGTTAGGATAGCCATGAAATTGAGCACAATTGATTGATCAAGATGATATAGATGATTGTTACAAAGAGTATGGAAAATAATTGGAGTGATTTTGAATTGATTTGGAGGGTCAATTTGAGGGATTTTGGGCATTTGATCATATTGGTGATGTTGGGTTAGACATGGGTTTAGGTTGGGCTAGATTTGGGATAAGTCCAACTTAAGACTTCAAAATGGTCTAGGTGAATGTTATGAAGAGTTCTCAACCATAATTGGGTGTCAATTTTGGGTTTAGGGCATTCAATTTTGTGGAATTTGGGCACATGGCTAAATTGGGATAAATTTGGGAATTTTGGATTTTGGTTAAAATTGAGTAAAATAGAAGCTTTACCAAGTTCAATTGAGAGTTCCATTTGGTGCATGGAGATGTTTCAAAAAGTTCATGATGTATAGTTGGGGCAATTGGAAGGATTTGGGGGTTTAGTTAAGTGGGATTTTGGTTTTAGGCCAAATTGGGCCTTTTTTATTTGGGTTGAAATTAGACTTGAATGTGTGTCAGATGGGCTTGGATTTAATTTTAATTGAGTTTTATTAGGATCAATTTGAACTTAAAATTGAAATTGCGCAGAATTGGAGTCAAATCGATGGACATTTAGGGTGAGTTTGGGGAAATTGAGCATTTAAGTGCAATTTGGGGCTTTTGGTGAAAGTTGGTCAAATTGATCAAATTGGGTCTAATTGAAGGTTTCAAATTGGTTTTGGAGACATTTGAAATGATTTTGAGGGTTTTGGGAAAGTTTGGGTCACTAGGCCTTTTTTTGTAATTTTGGCAAAATTTGGGGGTACTTTGGTAATTTTGAAAATTTTGGGAGGTTTTAGGAAATTTGGGTAGTTTCAAATTGTTTGAGATGATTTTTGAACAAATTTGGGTATTTTGGGTGAAATTGGGAANCAGAAAGGTCAAGAGTTTTAACTTTAAGAAGATGATAGTGAAATTCAAAATTATTAAAGACCATCCAGACATAATAATCCTCACTTAAAAAAGAAAAAGAAAATGAAAAAGAAAAGAAATCATTGAAAAGATCCTAAAAAAAAGAAAAGGGGAGGAAAGAAAAAAAATAGAAAAAAAAAGAAAAGAAAGTGAGGAGAAGCTTGAGGAGATGCCTAATCAAAAATTGACTTCACTTGAATCAACTTAAGGAAGGAACTTTATTACATTTTCTTAACTTGTATTGGATGATTAGTAACATTCCTAGTAAAGTTTTTATGAAGTTCTCTTTCATATGAATGTTTTAAATTTCCTTAATATGAGAAATTGCAATTCTTCTTGAAATGAATAAAGATTCAGAAATCTAAAATTTGATTACTAAATATTCCTAGACTTAGAGTTTGAATGTAAGCTATAAAAGGTTTTTTCTTAAATTTTACCATTCTATTTATTAAACTAAAGAGTAGAAGTTATAAGTTAATCTCCTCTTAAGTCGTATGCTTTATGTAATAAAAGTTTCACTTGAGGACAAGTAACATTTAAGTTTAGGGATTTTGATACACCAAAATAATATATTGTTTTAAATACCTATTTTATGTTTATTTTTTGTGATATTGCACTTTAAAGAAGGGTATTTTTTGATTTTTCTTACAGGTATATCATTTTTAATCATTTGGAGGAAAAATGGCAAAAAGGACGAAATTTCGAACAAAAAGAGCCAATTTTGGATTCTAGTGCATCATGCACCAGATCGGCGCATGATGCACCAAAATCCAGAGAACTGGCGCATGATGCACCAAAATCCAGAGAACTGGCGCATGATGCACCAGATCAATAATGATGCGCCAAGGATGCCTTTTTCAAAAAAAGGAGGTTCGAGATGATTTTTTGCACAAATTTCAAATGGACACTTGTTCTATACACCTCTTGTAGTAATTCAACGCATATAAACACTTTAGAAGGTTTTTTTATGAAGGGATAAGACTCTTGGATCAAATGACACATCTTTTGAATTCAAAAGAGTTAACTTTTGAAGGGTATTTTGGAGGGAATTTTAAACTCTTTTTAAAAGGAGGCAACCCAACATTATAGAAGAAGACTTCTCATTTGTGTGTGTGTGACATGAGGGAGAGAGAGAGAAAGTGGCATGAGCTAGAGAGAGAAGAAGAAGAGATTTTCTTCTAGGGTTGTAAGAGGAGAGGGAAGGTGAGAGATTTCTTCTTCATTACACTTCTAACAGAGAATTAAGTGTGACTGTAAGGAGAGATATGCTTGGAGAAAACTTCTAGGGATTGTTTTGGGAAGGATTGTGAGATAAGTTGAGTCTTTTATTTCTTTTATTTTGTAAACTTATTTTTATATATGAAAGTAGTGTTTTGTCACATCCTTCTATTGAATTCTGAGTAGTTTTTTTTATCCTTCTCCCTACTTTGAGATATGGTTTTGTGAAGAATTGATTTTATTTTCTACAAATTTAAATGTTAATAATTTGTGATGATTTGAACTCCAATCTTCATTTACTTTTTTATCTGGCCAATTGAAATGTTAAAACTTTTTGAACAACATATGTTCTGAAAAGGGATATGATTTCTAAAACATAGGGAAAGTCACATTTGATTTCATGAGAGAGTATATCATCCATGGGATTGGGTGCAAAAAAATAAGGAGATATACTTTTTTGGATGCATAATTGAAGATTTTAAGGTGATAGATTAAAATCCCCAATTTACTTCAGTTGATTGGAAATTGATGCGAGATTGTTAGCCCTCAGGTGAGGCAGTAGTGGAAGCTTTGGAGTGGAGGCTTGTATCCTCCCAGTCAAACCAGGAAATTAGAGACCGAACTCTGGATTAGTGTAAGGAATAGAATTGCTCTTATTTGGCACAAATAGTTTTTATATATATTTTCAAATTATTTAAATTTCTTCACAAACCATATACTCATTGTAAAGAGGAAGGATGCTTTCTTAAATTTAACTATCGTCACAACAAAAATTTTGTTTAATTTTTGCAATTTTACTTTCGAAAGTTTAGTATTTAGTTTAGTTTAATTTCTGTAGTCTCACATCTGCATTTTAATTACCATCCACCTGAGTAGTCAATTTTCAAACTTTGCACTTTATTTTTATTTTTTGTTTTTGTTATAAAATAATTTTCATAATTTACTATAGCATTTTCCAATTTTCTTGTGAAATCGATATCTAGGACTCCATTAGAGCCCTTTAATACTTGAACGAAACGTATACTCGCATTGATATTAAAAGTGATTTGGCAGTTTAAAATNGTCTCACATCTGCATTTTAATTACCATTCACCTGAGTAGTCAATTTTCAAGCTTTGCACTTTATTTTTATTTTTTGTTTTTGTTATAAAATAATTTTCATAATCTACTATAGCATTTTCCAATTTTCTTGTGAAATCGATATCTAGGACTCTATTAGAGCCCTTTAATACTTGAACGAAACGTATACTCGCATTGATATTAAAAGTGATTTGGCAGTTTAAAATGATTTTAAAAATATAAATTATTTTTATAAAAAGTATTTTTGTTTGGATTATATTTCATATTTATTATAAATCTCTTTGCATCAAGTTTTTGGAGCATTGAGTAGTGTCAACTTCATAAATTTTCTCATATACAAAGTCTTGTATAATCCTTCATCGTCCCCAAGTGACCTTACCTGTGAGCCGTTCATACCAAAACCATAAGATCTTGAGCTAGACTCAATCAAATCACGTGGGGTTTGTTTCTAAACCTTTGTCTACTCAATATAGACATATTTATATAAATTATATGGAATGAAATAAAGTAGATACGTATGGAGAATCAAAATAGGTTTAAATTAGGGTTTACATTCAATATCTTTATCTGAGAGGGGACGCTTCCATCAACTGATTATGGCAGTTTCGATNGCATATTTATTATAAATCTCTTTGCATCAAGTTTTTGGAGCATTGAGTGGTGTCAACTTCATAATTTTTTTGATATACAAAATCTTGTATAATCCTTCATCGTCCCCAAGTGACCTAACATGTGAGCCGTTCATACCAAAACCATAAGATCTTGAGCTAGACTCAATCAAATCATGTGGGGTTTGTTTTTAAACCTTTATCTACTCAAGAAAAACATATTTATATAACTTATATGGAATGAAATATAGTAGATACATATGGAGTATCAAAATAGGTTCAAATTAGGGTTTACATTCAATATCTTTATCTGAGAGGGGACGCTTCCATCAACTGATTATGGCAGTTTCGATTGGGTCCAAAGAACCTCCAAACGAGTTCTTAGGCTATGATGAATTGTCTCTCTATGATTTTGATCAAGCTCGATTTTAGGTGTTGGTCTAGAGCTATGTTAGAGGCTATTTAGGATGGGGCTTTTATGGGGAATTAACTCCTTTCTCTGTGGGGATAGTGTGTGCATAGTTAATTAGATGTTGGTGGACTGTGGAGGTGAGGAGAAATTTGTCTTGGTTTGAGCTGAAATTTTGAGCTCAAAATTGGGCACTCACAGAAGGAACTAGAGAGTGAAAATGGTGGGCTGAGTTCTTGGAGAGTGTCTAAAAGCAATTGGGCAGAGTCTCACCAAGGAAATTTGCAAGCTCATCTATTGGTCATGGAGGAGATGGTTGAAATAAAGGGCCTTGGGGTGGAGCTCAGGGCTTCAATTCAGGTGCAATTGGGTGCTTAGGTGGAGCGAAGAAAAATACCAAAGACCAATTATAGCTAGCCAGCTTGGCTGGGTTAGATTGGGTTTGGATCATGGCATGGGCTCTTGATTTTGGTGTTTTTTGGTGACTATGGTGGCTGGACAGAGTAGGGGAGGTGGTCAGGTACCCAGGTGAGCCAGGGGGGTTTAACTATGCTTAGCTCCTAATGGCATGGCATGGCATGATGGCAAGTATTTCTTTTTTATGCCCAAAAAAGGACAAAATCCCATAAATCAATGGGACCATTGGTCCATGGCTTCCAGAAGGTGGGTAAATTGGTCACTAGGATCGATTTGGTGGTTGTGGTGTCAGTAATTTGGTCACTTTGGCATGGCTTAGTTAATGTTGGTGCATGGGTTCAACTTAGGTAAAATTATCTTGAAGTTGGGGTTTGGGTTAGGATAGCCATGAAATTGAGCCCAATTGACTGATCAAGATGATATAGATGATTGTTACAAAGAGTATGGAAAATAATTGGAGTGATTTTGATTTGATTTGGAGGGTCAATTTGAGGGATTTTGGGCATTTGATCATATTGGTGATGTTGGGTTAGACATGGGTTTAGGTTGGGCTAGATTTGGGATAAGTCCAACTTAAGACTTCAAAATGGTCTAGGTGAATGTTATGAAGAGTTCTCAACCATAATTGGGTGTCAATTTTGGGTTTAGGGCATTCAATTTGGTGGAATTTGGGCACATGGCTAAATTGGGATAAATTTGGGAATTTTGGATTTTGGTTGAAATTGAGTAAAATAGAAGCTTTACCAAGTTCAATTGAGAGTTCCATTTGGTGCATGGAGATGTTTCAAAAAGTTCACGATGTATAGTTGGGGCAATTGGAAGGATTCGGGGGTTTAGTTAAGTGGGATTTTGGTTTTAGGCGAAATTGGGCCTTTTTTATTTGGGTTGAAATTAGACTTGAATGTTTGTCAGATGGGCTTTGATTTAATTTTAATTGAGTTTTATTAGGATCAATTTGAACTTAAAATTGAAATTGCGGAGAATTGGAGTCAAATCGATGGACATTTAGGGTGTGTTTGGGGAAATTGAGCATTTAAGGGCAATTTGGGGCTTTTGGTGAAAGTTGGTCAAATTGATCAAATTGGGTCTATATGAAGGTTTCAAATTGGTTTTGGAGACATTTGAAATGATTTTGAGGGTTTTGGGAAAGTTTGGGTCACTAGGCCTTTTTTTTGTAATTTTGGTAAAATTTGGGGGTACTTTGGTAATTTTGAAAATTTTGGGAGGTTTTAAGAAATTTGGGTAGTTTCAAATTGTTTGAGATGATTTTTGAACAAATTTGGGTATTTTGGGTGAAATTGGGAATTTTGTTCAAATTTTGGGTTTGGGGGTGTTTTGGTAAATTGGGTAGATTTGGGTACAAAAAGCTAAGTTTAGTATTTTGGTGAAAGTGAGGTGCCAACCACACTATTTGAGACATGGACCAATGGAATCTCCATTTAGGTCCTCTATGTACTGGTCTTGGCTAAACCCTAGCCTAGGGCTAGTGGGTCTAGGGGACCATCTACATGAGTCTCTCAAAAGTTCAAGGGATCAAAGTCAACAAGTTTGGGTTTTAGGGTTGTGAGTGAATGTGAGTGAAAGTGAGGGATAGTGAGTGAAAATAGCTCCAGAACAACACCTAGGGTCAACCCTAAAGCCAAGCAGTCCTATGGGGACTCCCCTTGAGTTCCCTCACATTGACCCCACCTACCAAGTGCTAGTGGTCAGGACCAATATGTGTAACTTCAAATAAAGCAAAGAAGAGTTTAGGATTTCTAATGATGAGGGTTCCTTTATTAGTCCTCAAAGAGTAGTCAACAAGAAAGTCCTATGTCTAGACCCTAGGATTCTAAAGAGGAAAGAGTAGACCTTAACCAAAAGTGAGGTCAACAACTTGCCATCAGCTTTAACCATTAAAAGTCAATCATCATTAACATCCCTCTGGCTCCCCTGACTCCTCTGGTCACCATCATTGGGTTACCAGCCAGCCTAGTTACCGATAAACACCAAAATCGAGAGCCGCGCCTCTACCAAAACTCCAAATTTTTACTCTCTGAGTTGGCTCACTCCAACTGGACACTTGTGCCACTCAGCTCTCCACATAAGAAACACTTTGCACCCAATGTCCAAGCATGGTGGCNTCTGACTCCTCTGGTCACCATCATTGGGCTTACCAGCCAGCCTAGTTACCGATAAACACCAAAATCGAGAGCCGCCCTTCTACCAAAACTCAAATTTTCATTCTTTGAGTTGGCTCACACCAACTGGACACTTGTGCCACTCAGCTCTCCACATAAGAAACACTTTGCACCCAATGTCCAAGCATGGTGGCATCTCCTTCCCTATTTAAACTCCCTCTCCTATGGCCAAAGGGAGAGCTAACCAATTTCCTTGGGGAAACTCTGTCAAATTACTTTCAAAAACTCTCCAAAAACTCTTTAGCTCATGCCCACCATTTTCTTATTCTGAATCCCTCTGTGAGAGCTCAATTTNCTCTCCTTCCCTATTTAAACTCCCTCTCCTATGGCCAAAGGGAGAACTAACCAATTTCCTTGGGGAAACTCTGTCAAATTACTTTCAGAAACTCTCCAAAAACTCTTTAGCTCATGCCCACCATTTTCTTATTCTGAATCCCTCTGTGAGAGCTCTGTTTTGAGTTCAAAATCCAAGGCACCAAACTTCAAATTAACTCTTCCTTTAGCTTCCTTGAGCTAAACAAAGAAGTCTGCCTTCAAAACTCCCTTGTCCAGAGCACACCAACCCACCTCAAGACCAAGGCCGCTCCACCTTTTCACTGAACACCTACTTTAACCATTCACTAGAGGAAAAGAATACATCTAAAGGTTCATTGGACTCTACTGAAGCTTCCAAAAGCTTCTGATTGAGGCCTCCCCTCTCAGATAAAGATATAGCTCACTAACCATAATTTTGATCTCTGTTTTCACCAATTGTATAGGGAACTCGTACTTCATAGCATTGTAACTGTATAAATGAGTTATTATTGAAAATATGAAGGTGTAGGAACAAAGTCTGTGTGATTTGTTTGAGTATTGAGAGAGATATTAGGGTTTGAAGTTGAATAGTTCATGGGTTTTGGCCATTGGGGATGATGACTCATAGTCGTCTGATTGTGTGTTTATCGAATGGACGCTCATGATAACGTCGGACAAGGGAACAAAACATGAACCTCAGCGCACGTGGCAGCTAAGTTAGAAGGAGGCATCAAATGGTGGAACAATGCCTGGTCTTTTGGAACGCCATAGATTCGAGTCAGTGATACACTAAGATAATATATTATTTAGGGTACATATTTTTTGCTTTTTTTTTGATACTGCACTTTAAAGAAAGATATTTCTATATTTTGGTTGCAGGTATATCATTTTTAGGCATTTGGAACAAAAATGGCAAAAAGGACCAAATTTGGAGCCAAAATAGGGAATTTTAGGATTCTAGCACATGATGAGTCAGATCGGTGCATGATGCGCCGTTTGATAGAGAACTGGCGCATGATGCACCAGAGATGACTTTTTGCAAATTAAGGTGGTTTGAGATGAATTTTGTGTAAATTTTCAAATGGACACTTGTTCTACGCACCTANAACCTTTTCACTGAACACCTACTTTAACCATTCACTAGAGGAAAAGAACACATCTAAAGGTTCATTGGACTCTACTGAAGCTTCCAAAAGCTTTTGATTGAGGCCTCCCCTCTCAGACAAAGGTATAGCTCACTAACCTTAATTTTGATCTCTGATTTCACCAATTGTATAGGGAACTCATACTTCATAGCATTGTAACTGTATAAATGAGTTATTATTGAAAAGATGAAGGTGTAGGAACAAACTCTGTGTGATTTGTTTGAGTATTGAGAGAGATATTAGGGTTTGAAGTTGAATAGTTCATGGGTTTTGGCCATTGGGGATGATGACTCAAAGTCATCTGATTGTGTGTTTATCGAATGGACACTCATGATAACGTCAGACAAGGGAACCAAACATGAACCTCAGCCCACGTGGCAGCTAAGTTAGAAGGAGGCATCAAATGGTGGAACGATGCCTGGTCTTTTGGAATGCCATAGATTCGAGTCAGTGATACACTAAGATAATATATTATTTTAAGTACATATTTTTTGCTTTTTTTGTGATACTACACTTTAAAGAAACGTATTTCTATATTTTAGTTGCAGGTATATCATTTTTAGGCATTTGGAACAAAAATGGCAAAAAGGACAAAATTTGGAGCCAAAATAGGGAATTTTAAGATTCTAGCACATGATGAGTCAGATCGGTGCATGATGCGCCGTTTGATAGAGAACTGGCGCATGATGCACCAGATCGGCGCATGATGCACCAGAGATGACTTTTTTGCAAATTAAGGTGGTTTGAGATGAATTTTGTGTAAATTTTCAAATGGACACTTGTTCTACGCACCTATTGGAGTAAGTCAATGCATCTAGACACTTTGGAAGGTTCTTTATGAAGGGATATGTCTCTTGGATCAAATAACATATCTTTTGAATTCAAAACAGTTGACTTTTGGAGATAACTTTTGGAGGGAATTTGAAATTATTTTCAAAGGAGGCAGCCTTAAAATAAAGGAGAAGACTTCAACAAGAAGAGAGAGGGACGAGGAAGGGAGAGAGAGAAAGTTGGGGTTAGAGGCAAGTGGATAGAAGATAAGATTTTCTTCTAGGGTTGTAAGAGGAGAGGGAAGGTGGGAGTTTTCTTCTTCATTACACTTCTAAGAGTGAATTGAGTGGGATTATAAANGAAGAAGAGAGAGGGACGAGGAAGGGAGAGAGAGAAAGTTGAGGTTAGAGGCAAGTGGATAGAAGATAAGATTTTCTTCTAGGGTCGTAAGAGGAGAGGGAAGGTGGGAGTTTTCTTCTTCATTACACTTCTAAGAGTGAATTGAGTGGGATTATAAAGAGGGAAAGGCTTGGAGAGAACCTCTAGGGATTTTCTTGAGAAGGATTGTGAGATAAGTTGTGTCTTTTATTTCTTTTTTTTGTAAACTTATTTTTATATATGAAATTTATGTTTTATCGTATCCTTCTCATGAATTCTAAGTAGTCTTCTTTATCCTTTTCCTTACTTTAAGATATGGTTTTGTGAAAAACTAATTTTGTTTTTTATTATTTTAAATCTTAATAATTTTTTATGATTTGAACTGCGATCTTTCATTTCATTTTTGATCTGGCCAACGGAAATGTTAAAACTTGTTGAGAAATAAATGTTTTGAAAATGGATATGATTTCCAAAACATAGAGAGCGTCACATTTGATTTCATGATAGAGCATGTCATCTAAGGGATTGAGTGCAAATAAAAAGGGAAATATTCTTTGTTGGATGTAGAATTGGAGATTTTAAGGTGATTGATTCAAATCCCCAATTTGGTACATTTGATTGGAAATTGATGTGAGACTGCTAGGCCTTTGGTGAGAGAGTATGGGAGCTCTAGAGTGGCAGCCGGTATCCTTCTAACCTAATCACGGATTTAGGGACCAACCTCTGGATTAGTCAATGTTTTTTTATAAAACTCAGAAGAGGGTAAAGAATAGGATTGCTCTTATTTGGCACAAAAAAAAATTTTATATATGTTTTCAAATGATTTCAATTTCTTCATAATCCATAGACTCATTATAAAGGGGAAAGATATTTTCTTAAAATTGAACTTTCTGTCGAAACAAAAACTTTGTTTAGTTTTAGTAATTTAACTTTTGAAAGTTAGTTCTCAGTTAGTTAAGTTTGTTTTTCCAAGTTAATATTTGAACTTCGCACTTTACTTTTGTTTTTTTATTTATAATTCTAAAATAATTTAAAATACTTATTTAAAGGATTTTAAAACTTCACTATGTAATCGATATTTAGCACTCCATTAGAGCCCTTTATTACTTGAGTGATACGTATACTTGCGTTGATTTTAACAAGGATTTGACAGTATGAAAGATTTTTAAAAGATAAATTGTTTTCATAAAAGGTATTTTTGTTGGGATTATATTACATATTAATTATATATCTATCGTGTGTAATTTTGTAATATTGAAAAATATTTACAAAATTTACACACTAAATCGGCCCGNGATCGATATTTAGCACTCATTAGAGCCCTTTATTACTTGAGTGATACGTATACTTGCGTTGATTTTAACAGGGATTTGACAGTATGAAAGATTTTTAAAAGATAAATTATTTTCATAAAAGGTATTTTTGTTGGAATTATATTACATATTTATTATATATCTATCGTGTGTAATTTTGTAATATTGAAAAATATTTACAAAATTTATACACTAAATCGGCCCGCATCAAGTTTTTGGTACCGTTGTCGGGGAAGTAACGGAAAGTATTATTAAGTATTTTATTTCATTTTAATATATATATATGTATATATATATATATGTATATGTATATATATGTATATCTATATATATATGTATATGTATATATATATGTATATGTATATATATATGTATATGTATATATATATGTATATATATATATATATATATATAAGAGTGTTTGTAGTNATATTTGTGTATACATATATATTTACATATATATTTGTATATACATATATATATTTGTATATACATATATATTTACATATATATTTGTATATACATATATATTTGTATATATATATATATATATACATATATAGATATAAGAGTGTTTGTAGTTTAGTTTGAACATTTTCTTATTTATGTGTGTTTGCTTGTCTTAATTACATACTTTATTTTATTTATTCATAGCATGAGATCTGAAAATTTTATACCTTACGATTCTGAACTAGGGAGAACTGTTAGAAAAATTCAAAAAGAACAAAAGGAGAAAGATCTTTCTAGTGAAATGACTTGCAATTTAAATAATGTTGGAAATGAAAATGAACATTATTAGAGATTTTTACGAGATTATGATAATCCTATATCATATGAAATTCATTTAAGTATACAAAACCCTGTTGTAGCTGCCATTTCATTTGAGCATAAACATGTTATTATACAAATGATACGAAACAATCAATTTGGAGGAACACCCACTGAAGATCCTAATTTACACCTCACTAGTTTTCTAGAATTCTGTGCTACATTTAAATATGATGGAGTGTTGAATCATGTTGTCTGGCTTAGAATTTTTCCTTTTTCACTAAAGGATAAAACCAAGATGTGGTTAGCACCTAGACCTATCAGAACATGGGGAGATTTAATACAAAAATTCTTATCTAAATATTTCTCACCATTAAAAACTGCTATACTTAGAAATGATATCACATCTTTTTGTCAGTTTGAAGGAGAATCAATTTATGAAGCCATAGAAGGATTAATGGATCTCCATAGAAAGTGTCCACACCATGCGTTGCCAGATTGGTTAATAATTCAATTTTTTTATAATGGGTTGGTTGAATCTCTAAGATCATAAATTTACGCTGATGTTGGTGGATCATTAATGTCAAAATCATTCAATGAATCAAATTCATTAATTCAAGTGATGGCTATAAATAATTTTTAATGGCCCTCTAACAGGGTAAACCTAAAAAAGAGTAGTTAGTATTCATGATTTTGATAAAATGTTTATGTTAGCTGCCCAAATAGCTATTATATCAAAGAAAATAGATCAATATGGAATGAATTATTCTCAGACGACACCTATGCTTGAGAAAAACTCATTGGGACAAATTATAGAATCTCAATCATCTTATTAGAACTTTAATGCAATAAACAATCACTCTAATAACCCTTATGCCAATTGTTATAATCCTGGATGGAAGAATCATCTAAATTTTAGTTGGAGTAACAATAACTCTAATGCTCCAAATTCGCGAAACAATACACCTAACCCATTAAGAAACTCAAACAATCAAGGGAATCAAACGTATAAACCTTATTAACCCCATGGATTTATTAATTTACAAAATAAGGAGAAAAAGCTATCAATGGAAGAATTGATATTGCAAATGGGCAGTCAATTACAAAGTCAAGGAGCTGCGATCAGAAACATGAAAAATCAATTAGGATGTATTACTATCGCACTTAGCAATAGACCTCTAAGAACATTGGCTAGTAAAGTTGAAGTAAATCTTAAAGATCAGAATAAAGAGCAAATCAATGTTATTCATCTGAGAAGTGGAAAATAATTACAAAATAGATTTCAACAAGAAGTTGAAGTTAAAAAAGATGAGGTGGAAAATGAAAAACCCAGTGAAGATTTTCATTTTGAAGCAGAAAGTCCTATTAAACCAATAAAAATCACTGTAGAAAAACCACCACCTCCATTTCTTCAAAGATTGAATCAGAAACAAAGCGATAATCAATTTTCAAATTTTTTGCAAAATTTGAGGAAATTAACGATAAACATTTCATTTGTTGAAGCTTTGGAACAAATGTCAAGCTATGTGAATTTCATGAAGGATACTTAATAAAAAAAAGGATGTTTGTAGATAATGAGACTGTTACACTCAGCGAAGAGTGTAGCGCTGTAATACAGGAAAAAGCTTCCTAAAAAACTTAAAGATCTTGGATTTTTATCAATTTCTTGTGCTATTGGCAAAACATTTTATGGAAAAGGTTTTTGTGATTTAGGAACCAGTATTAATCTTATGTCATTATGAATATTTAGAAGGTTGGGCTTAGGAGATATTTCACCTGCAATTGTAACCCTTTAGTTAGTTGTTGGTTCGATTACCTATCCTAAAGAAGTTATAGAAGAAGATTTGGTAAAAGTTGATAAATTTATCTTTCTTATGGACTTTATTATATTATATATGTATGAAGATAAAGAAATTCCTTTCATTTTAGGAAGACCATTCCTAGCTATTGGAAGAGATTTGATAGATGTGCAGAAAGGAGAACTAACTATGAGAGTTAATGATCAAAAGGTTACATTTAATATTGAAAACTCAATGAGATGCTCTGCAAAAGAGCAAGAGATTGAATGCTTCAAAATGGATATTAACAAATATTTAAGCCATGAATATTTTAAGAAGACCTTTGAAAGAGAATTTGAGAAGGAATATATGAAATATCAAGATGAGGATAAAATTTACGACGAATATATGGAAGTTAGTAAAGAGTATTTGGATTATGCTCAAGAAAAATATGAAATGTTATATCCTACAGGAAGTAATAAGAATTTGATTTCATTTATTGAGAAACTTCCTGAACTAGGACTGAAAACACTTCCTACACATTTGAAGTATGCATTCCTAGAAAATTTATCTACATTACCTGTTATAATATCCTTAGAATTAACTGAAACACAAGAGCAACACTTGTTGGAAACTTTAAAAATGATATAAGAAAGCCTTTGGATGGACATTAGCTGATATTAAAGGAATCGGTCCTTCAATTTGTATGCATAGAATCTTATTAGAAGATCAACATGAACCAAGAGCTGATCCGCAAAAGAGATTAAATCCTATGATGAAAGAAGTTGTGAAGAAAGAGATTTTAAAATGATTAGATGCTGGAATAATAAATCTTATTTCAGATTGTGCTTGGGTAAGTCCAATTCAATGTGTTCCAAAGAAAGGAGGTGTGACTGTAGTGACAAATGAGCACAACGTATTAATATCAATAAGACAAGTCACTGATTGGAGAATCTGCATAGATTATAGAAAATTAAATTCTGCCACCAAGAAGGATCATTTTCCTTTCCCTTTTTTGCACCAGATGTTGGATAGATTGGTTGTGCATAAATATTTTTATTTTCTAGATGGATATAACAATTATCTTCAAATACCTATTGCCCTAGAGGATCAAGAGAGAACAAAATTTACTGGTCCTCATGGAACTTTTGCTTTTCAACAAATGCCCTTTCGATTGTCTAATGCACCTACAACATTTCAAAGATATATGATGTCAATTTTCAGTGATTTGATTAAAAAAGGGATAGAAGTCCTTATGGACGATTTTTCTGTATTTGAAACTTTATTTGAAATTTGTCTAAATCATTTAGAGGAAGTTATGGAATGCTGTGAANATAGTTTTAGTAATTTAACTTTTGAAAGTTAGTTCTCAGTTAGTTAACTTTGTTTTTCCAAGTTAATATTCTAACTTCGCACTTTACTTTTATTTTTTTATTTATAATTCTAAAATAATTTAAAATACTTATTTAAAGGATTTTAAAACTTCACTATGTGATCGATATTTAGCACTCATTAGAGCCCTTTATTACTTGAGTGATACGTATACTTGCGTTGATTTTAACAGGGATTTGACAGTATGAAAGATTTTTAAAAGATAAATTATTTTCATAAAAGGTATTTTTGTTGGAATTATATTACATATTTATTATATATCTATCGTGTGTAATTTTGTAATATTGAAAAATATTTACAAAATTTATACACTAAATCGGCCCGCATCAAGTTTTTGGTACCGTTGTCGGGGAAGTAACGGAAAGTATTATTAAGTATTTTATTTCATTTTAATATATATATATGTATATATATATATATGTATATGTATATATATGTATATCTATATATATATGTATATGTATATATATATGTATATGTATATATATATGTATATGTATATATATATGTATATATATATATATATATATATAAGAGTGTTTGTAGTTTAGTTTGAACATTTTCTTATTTATGTGTGTTTGCTTGTCTTAATTACATACTTTATTTTATTTATTCATAGCATGAGATCTGAAAATTTTATACCTTACGATTCTGAACTAGGGAGAACTGTTAGAAAAATTCAAAAAGAACAAAAGGAGAAAGATCTTTCTAGTGAAATGACTTGCAATTTAAATAATGTTGGAAATGAAAATGAACATTATTAGAGATTTTTACGAGATTATGATAATCCTATATCATATGAAATTCATTTAAGTATACAAAACCCTGTTGTAGCTGCCATTTCATTTGAGCATAAACATGTTATTATACAAATGATACGAAACAATCAATTTGGAGGAACACCCACTGAAGATCCTAATTTACACCTCACTAGTTTTCTAGAATTGTGTGCTACATTTAAATATGATGGAGTGTTGAATGATGTTGTCNTTTCATTGGTTCATAGCTCATATAGGATGGTTGGTACCCCAATTCTATCAAAATGTCCAATTTGGCCTTTTGTCCCCAAATCCACCAAAAAATTCTAAGTTCACCAAAATACCCCAAAAAATTGTCAAAATTACAAAAATACTCTTGGTACCCCAAACTTTCCCAAAACCTCAAAAATCACTCCAAATGTTTCCAAAACCAATTTAGACACTTTAATTGAAACCAATTTGTCCAATTTGACCATTTTAACCAAAACCCCCAAATTGTCTTAAAAGGCCCAATTTCCCCAAATCCACCTCAAATGTCCATCAATCTGAGCCCAATTCCCCTCAATTTCAATTCTAAAATAAAATTAACCTTTCATATGACAAATCTAAATTAAATTCAAGCCTAATTGACCCATACTTTGAGCTCAATTTTGATTTAAGTCAAACCCCCAATTTTACCCCTATGACTTAATCTCACTTAATTGAACCCCATAGCCTACTCAATTTGCCCAATTTGAATCTTAAACTCTTCATAACACTCATACACATCAAATTCGACCTTAAATTGGCCTTGGTGATGCTTCAATTTCACTCAATTTAAATCCAAGTCCAAAATCCCAAAATTTTCCCCGAATTGGCTGTCTCTAAATTCCACCAAATTGAATGTCCTAAACCCAAAATTGACACCCAATTTATGTTGAAAACTCTTTATGATAGTCTTATAGACCATTTTCAACCATCAATTTTGACTTAGCCTAGCCTTAGCCCAACCCAGACCCAAGTCTAATCCAACATGCCCAAATTGACCAAAATCTCAAATCCTTCAAATTGAGTTTGTAATTAAACACAATCATTTCAATCCTTCACAAATAATCTTCATGACAATCCTTCACCAGTTGGTTAGCACATCTTCAAATGAAGTTTTTTTGTTGAAAGAATAGTCTGGGATAACATTCATAGATGAAGACTTGCTGCTCGGTATTACCGACCATAATCATCCACTTTAAATCTCCGTTAACATCAGTAGATTTGTGTTTTCCAGAGTTTTGGTAGATCCTGGAGCATCACTCAACTTGATGAGTCTATGAACATTGGCCTATTTGTACATTGAAGCTCAAGAGCTTACGTCCGATAAAATGATGCTAGAAGGATTCAATCAAAAGGGAGAGAGAGCCCTTGGATCAATTACATTACTTATGAAAGTTGAAAAATTAGTAACAGCATCTAAGTTTCATATCATCATTGCAGAGACCTCTTTTAACGCTCTACTAGGTCGACCATAAATTCACTAACACAATATGGTTCCATCGTCTCTACACCAGTGTATTAAGTAATATAAAGAAGGACAAGAACTTTGCATCAAGGGAGATTTATAGCCGTTTTTAGTTCATGAAGTTGGCATTCATGAAGATGTCGCCTACTATGCAACTCTGAAGAAAACTGTCTTCTCTCATTAAATTGTAACAAATAAAAGTGAAGATTCAGAGGAATTACAATGGAAAGACCATTCAACTCCGCTTCAGCAATCTTCCACCACTCTTTTGCGACAAGATGGTGAGGGTCCTTTTAGTTCGCGCACTCGAGGTCGAGGTCGGGGATGTGGAAAATGAAGAACTAATTTAACTATTGAGGAGACTTGGCCGATCATCAACATTGATGAAGAAGAATGTTCTGAAGATGAAATAATGAGGAAAAAATAGAAGAAACCTCAGTACAAGATATCCTTAGAAGATACTGAGAAAAACCAATATGAGACAATGTATGATTGAATACACCACTATTTGAATGCCATGGGCCCATGACCCTTGCTCCAATTTGGGCCCAAAAGGTCGAGAGTTTAGAGGTCAAGGAAGTATGTAGCATTAGTTTAAAGCCGATCAAGTTTTATCTTGCTTCTACTTCTGTTAATCTTGAAAATCATGTAAATTTGGATGAGGATTCTAATAAATTAATGGAATTGCCTTTTGGTTACTTTTTGCCTTGTGTAAAAAAGTTAATTCAACAGGGACATTTGCCAAAAGAAATGCCAAAAGATAAATTACAATTTTTTGAAAAATTATGGGATGTTAAAAGTCAAACTCCTAACTTGAAAGAGGGTCTCGTGTTTGGTTCGGTAGGACCAGACGATCACTCAAAATTTTGCATGGTTGTTACCAGCAGGTCAGAAGAGGATTGCCTCAATGTGGAGGATGACTCTACCGATCAGCTGGTAGAAGATGCTCTGCCAGAATTTGAGGAAGAAATCAAATCAACTGTTGATGAACTGAAGGAAATTAGCCTCCAGAATGAGGAGAATCCCCGACCTACATTTATAAGTTCTCTACTCAACCATGAAGAATCTTTAGAATTGATAAAACTGTTAACAGAATTCAAAGATTGCTTTGCATGGAGTTATAATAAAATGCAAGAACTGTCAGCAGAAGTTGCATTTCATAAGCTCAGGGTGGACAAAGATATGACCCCAGAAGTGATGGTGGATATCGCTTCGACACATGAAATTTTCTCCTTCATGGGTGGATCTTCGGGGTATAACCAAATCAAGATGTCTCCCAAGGATGCAACACTTACAGCATTCAAAATGCTGATTGATATTTTTTTGCTACACAGTGATGCCTTTTGGGTTGAAAAATTCTGGAACAACATACCAACGAGCTATGATAAAGATTTTTGATGATCTTATTCACAACCAAGTGGAATGCTACATGGATGATTTGGTCATCAAAATTAAATAGAAAATAGACTAGTTGTACGATTTGATGATCGTGTTGGAATGATTACGAAAGTACAACCTTAAAATGAATCACTTAAAGTGCGCCTTTGGCGTTACCTCAGAAAAATTTCTAGGATTCATTGTCCATCATCGGGGAATCGAGATCAACCTAGATAAGATTAAAGCTATCTTGGAAATGCCTCCTCCCAAAACCTTGAAACAACTACGTTCCTTTTTGGAAAATTGACATATCTGAGACGCTTTAGCTCTAATCTATCAGGTAGGTGTCAACCCTTCTTGGTATTAGTTATAAAGGATGCCAAATTTGTTTGAGAAGAGAAATGCCAATGGGCTTTCGAGGACGTTAAGCAATATTTAATGACACCACCTATTTTGGCAGACCCTATCCTGGGAAAACCATTGATACTATATACCATAGCCTTAGATACCTCTCTTGGATCCCTATTAGCCCAAGTCAATGATAAGGGCATGGAAAACGCACTCTACTACTTAAGTCGTCGCCTAATACCGACGAAAGAAAGGTATCCACCTATCGAGTAGTATTGTCTAGCTTTAATTTTTGCCGCCCAAAAGCTTAACATCACATGTTTTCTTATAAACTTTCCCTCATTTCAAAGCTTAATCTGTTGCAATATTTGATGACCCGACCAACACTCTCTGGACGTGTAGCAAGATGGTCAATGATTTTGTTGCAATTTGATATAAATTTTGTCCCCTTTGTGCTATCACGGGACAAATTTTAGTAGATTTTCTCGCTACACACCCACTACCAACTAGGTCCCCTCTTAATGATGAGTTACTAGATGAGCAAGTATCACATATGGATTTCTCCAGTGCGCAACACTATGAGATGTACTTCGTTGGAGCTTTATCAGCCAGAAAAGACAGGATCAGGCACAGCTATACCAGGTAAAGCAGAGATTGGTCTGATCTTTATCATGTCAGATAAATGTATGTTGAGGTTCTCATACCACCTGATAGAGCCGTATACCAACAATGAAGCAAAGTATGAAGCCTTAATCATCTGATTGGAGTTGGCAATCTCAATGGATATAATGGATATTGCCATCTATGGCAACTCTCAACTCGTCATTCAACATGTCACCAGAACATACAAGATTTTGAAACCAAGGTTAGCAAAATACCACCAATACACAATGAAACTGCTCGAGCAGATTTCCAATGTAACTTTCTACCAAATTCCTTGGAGAGATAATGCCCATGCTGACACTCTAGCAAAACTTTCAAATGAATTGGCATGTCCCCCAGAGGATTACATTGATATCATAATATAAGGGAGACAGGTTTTGTCTTGAATTGACCTTGAAAATCTACACAAGTTTGGAAAAGAAAAAGAACTGATGATTGTGAATGTTGATGTCAATGAAGATTGGCGTAAGCCATTAATAGAATATTTACAAACTGGAAAGCTTCTAGAGGACAAGTCAGCAGCACACCGCATCATAAGAAGGGTTATTTCCTATGCTCTAATCGGTGATGTCCTCTAAAGAAGATCATTTGATCAGATGTGGCTGAGGTGTTTAAGCAAAACACAAGCACAAAATATTGTCAAAGAAGTACATGCCAGATTATATGGAGCTCACCAGTCAAGACCAAAGATGAAAATGAAGATCAAGAGACTCGGATATTATTGGCCGGCAATGATGTCCGGCTGCATGGATACAACTAGAAGATGTCACCAGTGTCAAGTGTTTGGGGTGGTCTTGCACCAACCTCTAAATGTACTCCACCCAACCTTTGCTTCGTGGCCATTGAGTGGTGGGGCACGAACATAATAGGTCTGATAGACCTTCTATCTTCCAAAAGACAAAGATTTATACATGTTGCTACAGATTACATTTCCAAATGGACAGAAGCAGTGTCGTTACGAGAGGTTGCAACATAGCACGTCCTTCAGTTCATCAAAAGCAAAATCTTCTACCATTTTGAAGTTTTGCACAGAATAATATCCGACAATGGGGTAGCTTTCAAATGCACAAAAATCAACAATTTTGTTAAATGACACGGGATAGATTGGAGTTAC
The DNA here is from genome assembly GCA_002079205.1 of Phalaenopsis hybrid cultivar. NCBI lineage: Eukaryota > Viridiplantae > Streptophyta > Magnoliopsida > Asparagales > Orchidaceae > Phalaenopsis > Phalaenopsis hybrid cultivar. Next base: position 183,278 of record JXCR01147267.1, read on the forward strand.
TTTACAATTTACTATCCCAAGGCAAACGGCTTAGCCGAAGTCTTCAACAAGAAACTGGTACGAATTTTAAAGAAAATATTGGATGAAAATAAAAGTGATTGGCATAACAGATTGCTAGAAGCTTTGTGGGCCTACCGGACAACTCTCAGGACTCCCACTCAGTGTACACCCTACATGCTCGTGTACAGGTCTGAGGCCATACTACCACTAGAGGTTTAGACACCATCTTTCAGAGTCGATGTCACCACTCAAATTACAACAAAAGATAGTGCAAAACTCATACTTGAATAATTGGAAAGTCTCGAAAAAAAAAGACTAGAAGCACAACAACATTTAGAACTTCACCAGGCAAAAATGATACAAGCTCATGACAATTTCGTCCGCCTAAGGTCTATTCTTGTATGCTGCAAGATAGGTGGAAAATTTAAGCCAACTTAGGAAGGACCATTTGTCATAGAAATTGTCTACACTGGTGGANGGACCCTTCAATTTGACCAATTTTGACCAAAAAAATTCATATTCTCTTTAAAGGCCCAATTTCCCAAAATCCACCTCAAATGTCCATCAATTTGAGCCCAAATCCCCTCAATTTCAATTATAAACCAAATTAAAGCCTAATTGACCCATACTTTGAGTTCATATTTGATTTAAGTCAAACCCCCAATTTTAGTCCTATGACTTAATCTTACTTAATTAAACCCCATAATCTTACAAAAATTTTCGACGTCCGCATTTGCGACCTCTGAACCCATTTATGTGGTTGGTCAGGTTTCTACGGGCTAGTCACACCCTTGACCATACCTTATCCAGTTTACCTGGCTTCGTTGAGGTTTTCTTTTAGCATTCTCTTAGCATGTCACCTCGACTACCATGAGAGGTTTTCTTTGGAGGATGCTGCCAACAAGTGCACTGTGCCTCAGTGGCGCAGCACGCTTGTTGGGGTCCTTTGTTGGCATCAATTTTTGGATATCGTAGGTGTAGGGTGTCCACGTGTGATCGACGAAAATTACTTATCACACCATGCACAAATTTGGCTCAAATTGACCTGAGCACGTGCAAGCTTATTCATATTGCCCAAAATACGAAATGGACAACACGAGTGAGTTTGGAACGTCGATTCCACTAGGAAAAGGCACTCGTTGCACCACGATTTTGCGTACGGGCTTAAAATATGCATATTATCATTTTTTTTACACGATAGTCGAAAAAATGGTCCGAACGACTCCGGAAGACCAAACGGACCACACCGGTGCGTCCAGAACATCAATTTTACCTAAGGGGCACTTTCATTTTATCGCGATGACGTGTTCGGCGAAAATGCACGGAGAGAGGTTGATTGAATAATAATTATTANATTCATGAAGGATACTTAATAAAAAAAGGATGTTTGTAGATAAAGAGACTGTTACACTCAGCGAAGAGTGTCGCGCTGTAATACAGGAAAAAGCTTCCTAAAAAACTTAAAGATCTTGGATTTTTAACAATTTCTTGTGCTATTGGCGAAACATTTTATGGAAAAGATTTTTGTGATTTAGGAACCAGTATTAATCTTATGTCATTATGAATATTTAGAAGGTTGGGCTTAGAAGATATTTCATCTGCAATTGTAACCCTTTAGTTAGTTGTTAGTTCGATTACCTATCCTAAAGAAGTTATAGAAGAAGATTTGGTAAAAGTTGATAAATTTATCTTTCTTATGGACTTTATTATATTATATATGTATGAAGATAAAGAAATTCCTTTCATTTTAGGAAGACCATTCCTAGCTATTGGAAGAGATTTGATAGATGTGCAGAAAGGAGAACTAACTATAAGAGTTATTGATAAAAAGGTTACATTTAATATTGGAAACTCAATGAGATGCTCTGCAAAAGAGCAAGAGATTGAATGCTTCAGAATGGATATTAACAAATATTTAAGCCATGAATATTTTAAGAAGACCTTTGAAAGAGAATTTGAGAAGGAATATATGAAATATCAAGATGAGGATAAAATTTACGACGAATATATGGAAGTTAGTAAAGAGTATTTGGATTATGCTCAAGAAAAATATGAAATGTTATATCCTACAGGAAGTAATAAGAATTTGATTTCATTTATTGAGAAACTTCCTGAACTAGGACTGAAAACACTTCCTACACATTTGAAGAATGCATTCTTAGAAAATTTATCTACATTACCTGTTATAATATCCTTAGAATTAACAGAAACACAAGAGCAACACTTGTTGGAAACTTTAAAAAAGATATAAGAAAGCCTTTGGATGGACATTAGCTGATATTAAAGGAATCAATCCTTCAATTTGTATGCATAGAATCTTATTAGAAGATCAACATGAACCAAGAGCTGATCCGCAAAGAGATTAAATCCTATGATGAAAGAAGTTGTGAAGAAAGAGATTTTAAAATGATTAGATGCTGGAATAATAAATCTCATTTCAGATTGTGCTTGAGTAAGTCCAATTCAATGTGTTCCAAAGAAAGGAGGTGTGACTGTAGTGACAAATGAGCGCAACGTACTAATATCAATAAGACAAGTCACTGATTGGAGAATCTGCATAGATTATAGAAAATTAAATTCTACCATCAAGAAGGATCATTTTCCTTTCACTTTTTTGCACCAGAAGTTGGATAGATTGGTTGTGCATAAATATTTTTGTTTTCTAGATGGATATAACAATTATCTCCAAATACCTATTGCCCTAGAGGATCAAGAGAGAACAAAATTTACTGGTCCTCATGGAACTTTTGCTTTTCAACAAATGCCCTTTGGATTGTCTAATGCACCTACAATATTTCAAAGATATATGATGTCAATTTTCAGTGATTTGATTGAAAAAGGGATTGAAGTCCTTATGGATGATTTTTCTGTATTTGAAACTTTATTTGAAATTTGTCTAAATCATTTAGAGGAAGTTATGGAATGCTGTGAAAAGACTAATCTCACATTGAATTGGGAAAAATGTCAATTTATGGTTGCTGGAGGAATTGTGCTTAGGCATTAAATTTTAGAAAATGATATGGAAGTAGATTCTGCAAAAGTACAGGTTAGATCAAACTTACCTCCACCTAGTACTGTAAGAGGAGTTAGGAGCTTTTTAGTAAATACTGGATTTTACAGGAGATATATTAAAAAATTTTCAAAAATTACTAAGCCTTTATGCCAACTTCTGGAAAAAGATACAAAATTTGACTTTAATCAAGATTTCCTTAAAGCCTTTGAAACTTTAAACAAAAAATTGATCATTGCTCCTATAATTATTTCACCTGATTGGGAGAAACCTTTTGAATTAATGTGTGATGCCAGTGATTATGCAATTGGAGCTATTTTAGGGCAGAGATATGATAAGATTTTTAAAGTTATATACTAAGCTAGTAAGACTCTTAATGATGCCCAGATTAATTACACCACCACTTGTTGACCTCACTTTTGGTTGAGTTTTAGTTTTACCTCTTCAATAGCCTAGGATCTAGCCATAGGACTTTCCTGTTGACTATTCCTAGAAAACTAGAAAGGAACCCTCACAATTAAAAATTCTAAACTCTTCTTTGCTCAACTTGAAGCTCTACATATTGATCCTAACCTCTAGCACTTAGTTGGTGGGGTCACTATGAGGGAGCTCAAGGATAGTCCCCACAGGACTGTTTGATCTTAGGGTTGACCCTGGGTGTTGGTCTTGAGCTAGTTCACTCACCTCCACTCACTATCACCTACATCCCGTCATAACCTTGGAACCCAAAATTTTTTACTTTGATCCCTTGATCTTTTGGGAGACTCATGTAGATGGTCCCGTATACCCACTGACCTTAGGCTAGGGTTTAGCTGAGACCCATACATGAAGGACCCAAATGGGGATTTCATTGGTTCATAGCTCATATAGGATGGTTGGTACCCCNACAGGACTGTTTGATCTTAGGGTTGACCCTAGGTGTTGGTCTTGAGCTAGTTCACTCACCTGCACTCACTATCACCTACATCCCCTCATAACCTTGGAACCCAAAATTTTTGACTTTGATCCCTTGATCTTTTGGGAGACTCATGTAGATGGTCCCGTATACCCACTGATCCTAGGCTAGGGTTTAGTTGAGACCCATACATGAAGGACCCAAATGGGGATTTCATTGGTTCATAGCTCATATAGGATGGTTGGTACCCCAATTCTATCAAAATGTCCAATTTGGCCTTTTGTCCCCAAATCCACCAAAGAAATCTAAGTTCACCAAAATACCCCCAAAAATTGTCAAAATTACAAAAATACTCTTGGTATCCCAAACTTTCCCAAAACCTCAAAAATCACTCCAAATGTTTCTAAAACCAATTTAGACACTTTAATTGAAACCAATTTGGTCAATTTGACCATTTTAACCAAAACCCCCAAATTGTCTTAAAAGACCCAATTTCCCCAAATCCACCTCAAATGTCCATCAAATTGAGCCCAATTCCCCTCAATTTCAATTATAAAATAAAATTCACCTTTCATATGATAAATCTAAATTAAATTCAAGCCTAATTGACCCATACTTTGAGCTCAATTTTGATTTAAGTCAAACCCCCAATTTTACCCCTATGACTTAATCTCACTTAATTGAATCCCATAGCTTACTCAATTTGCCCAATTTGAATCCTAAACTCTTCATAACTCTCATACACATCAAATTTGACCTTAAATTGGCCTTGGTGATGCTTCAATTTCACTCAATTTCAATCCAAGTCCAAACTCCCAAAATTTTCCCCAAATTGGCTATGTCTCCAAATTCCACCAAATTGAATGTCCTAAACCCAAAATTGACACCCAATTTATGTTGAAAACTCTTTATGATAGTCTTATAGACCATTTTCAACCATCAATTTTGACTTAGCCTAGCCTTAGCCCAACCTAGACCCAAGTCTAATCCAACATGCCCAAATTGACCAAAATCTCAAATCATTCAAATTGAGTTTGTAATTAAACTCAATCATTTCAATCCTTCACAAATAATCTTCATGACAATCCTTCACCAGTTGGTTAGCACATCTTCAAATGAAGTTTGTTTGTTGAAAGAATAGTCTGGGATAACATTCATAGATGAAGACTTGCTGCTTGGTATTACCCACCATAATCATCCACTTTAAATCTCCATTAACATCAGTAGATTTGTGTTTTCCAGAGTTTTGGTAGATCCTGGAACATCACTCAACTTGATGAGTCTACGAACATTGGCCTATTTGTACATTGAAGCTCAGGAGCTTACGTCCGATAAAATGATGCTAGGAGGATTCAATCAAAAGGGAGAGAGAGCACTTGGATCAATTACATTACTTATGAAAGTTGAAAAATTAGTAACAGCATCTAAGTTTCATATCATCAATGCAGAGACCTCTTTTAACGCTCTACTGGGTCGACCATAGATTCACGAACACAATATGGTTCCATCGTCTCTACACCAGTGTATTAAGTAATACAAAGAAGGACAAGAACCTTGCATCAAGGGAGATTTATAGCCTTTTTTAGTTCATAAAGTTGGCATTCATGAAGATGTCGCCTACTATGCAAATCCAAAGAAAACTGTCTTCTCTCATTAAATTGTAACAAATAAAAGTGAAGATTCAGAGGAATTACAATGGAAAGACCATTCAACTCCGCTTCAGCAATCTTCCACCACTCTTTTGCAACAAGATGGTGGGGGTCCTTTTAGTTCGCGCACTCGAGGTCGAGGTCGGGAATGTGGAAAATGAAGAACTAATTTAGCTATTGAGGAGACTTGGCCGATCATCAATATTGATGATGAAGAATGTTCTGAAGATGAAATAATGAGGAAAAAATAGAAGAAACCTCAGTACAAGATATCCATAGAAGATACTGAGAAAAACCAATATGAGACAATGTATGATTGAATAAACCACTATTTGAATGCCATGGGCCCATGACCCTTGCTCCAATTTGGGCACAAAAGGTCGAGAGTTTAGAGGTCAAGGAAGTATGTAGCATTGGTTCAAAGCCGATCAAGTTTTATCTTGCTTCTACTTCTGCTAATCTTGAAAATCATGTAAATTTGGATGAGGATTCTAATAAATTAATGAAATTGCCTTTTGGTTATATTTTGCCTTGTGTAAGAAAGTTAATTCAATAGAGACATTTGCCAAAAGAAATGCCAAAAGATAAATTACAATTTTTTGAAAAATTATGGGATGTTAAAAGTCAAACTCCTAACTTGAAAGAGGGTCTCCTGTTTGGTTCGGTAGGACCAGACAATCACTCAAAATTTTGCATGATTGTTACTAGCAGGTCGGAAGAGGATTGCCTCAATGTGGAGGATGCCAGAATTTGAGGAAGAAATCAAATCAACTGTTGATGAACTGAAGGAAATTAGCCTCGAGAATGAGGAGAATCCCCGACCTACATTTATAAGTTCTCTACTCAACCATGAAGAATCTTTAGAATTGATAAAACTGTTAACAGAATTCAAAGATTGCTTTGCATGGAGTTATAATAAAATGCAAGAACTGTCAGCAGAAGTTGCATTTCATAAGCTCAGGGTGGACAAAGATATGACCCCAGAAGTGATGGTGGATATCGCTTCGACACATGAAATTTTCTCCTTCATGGGTGGATCTTCGGGGTATAACCAAATCAAGATGTCTCCCAAGGATGCAACACTTACAGCATTCAAAATGCTGATTGATATTTTTTTGCTACACAGTGATGCCTTTTGGGTTGAAAAATTCTGGAACAACATACCAACGAGCTATGATAAAGATTTTTGATGATCTTATTCACAACCAAGTGGAATGCTACATGGATGATTTGGTCATCAAAAGTAAATAGAAAATAGACTAGTTGTACGATTTGATGATCGTGTTGGAATGATTACGAAAGTATAACCTTAAAATGAATCACTTAAAGTGCGCCTTTGGCGTTACCTCAGGAAAATTTCTAGGATTCATTGTCCATCATCGGGGAATCGAGATCAACCTGGATAAGATTAAAGTTATCTTGGAAATGACTCCTCCCAAAACCTTGAAACAACTATGTTCCTTCCAAGGAAAATTGGCATATCTGAGACGCTTTAGCTCTAATCTCTCAGGTAGGTGTCAGCCCTTCTTGGTATTAGTTATAAAGGATGCCAAATTTGTTTGAGAAGAGAAATGCCAATGGGCTTTCAAGGACGTTAAGCAATACTTAATGACACCACCTATTTTGGCAGACCCTATACTGGGAAAACCATTGATACTATATACCATAGCCTTATATGCCTCTCTTGGATCCCTATTAGCCCAAGTCAATGATAAGGGTATGGAAAACGCACTCTACTACTTAAGTCGTCGCCTAATACCGACGGAAGAAAGGTATCCACCTATCGAGTAGCATTGTCTAGCTTTGATTTTTGCTGCCCAAAAGCTTAACATCACATGTTTTCTTGAAAAATTTCCCTCATTTCAAAGCTTAATCCGTTGCAATATTTGATGACCCGACCAACACTCTCTGGACGTGTAGCAAGATGGTCAATGATTTTGTTGCAATTTGATATAAATTTTGTTCGCTTTGTGCTATCACGGGACAAATTTTAGTAGATTTTCTCGCGACACACCCACTGCCAACTGGGTCCCCTCTTAATGATGAGTTACTAGATGAGCAAGTATAACATATGGATTTCTCAGTGCGCAACACTATGAGATGTACTTCGTCGGAGCTTTATCATCCAGAAAAGACAGGAACAGGCACAGCTATACCAGGTAAAACAGAGATTGGTCTGATCTTTATCATGTCAGATAAAGGTATGTTGAGGTTCTCATACCACCTGATAGAGCCGTATACCAACAATGAAGCAGAGTATGAAGCCTTAATCATCAGATTGGAGTTGGCAATCTCAATGGATATAATGGATATTGCCATCTATGGCAACTCTCAACTCGTCATTCAACATGTCACCAGAACATACAAGATTTTGAAACCAAGGTTAGCATAATACCACCAATACACAATGAAACTGCTCGAGCAGATTTCCAATGTAAATTTCTATCAAATTCCTTGGAGAGATAATGCCCATGCTGACACTCTAGTAAAACTTTCAAATGAATTGGCATGTCCCCAAGAGGATTACATTAATATCATAATACAAGGGAGACAGGTTTTGTCTTGAATTAACCTTTAAAATCTACACAAGTTTGGAAAAGAAAAAGAAATGATGATTGCGAATGCTGATGTCAATGAAGATTAGCGTAAGCCATTAATAGAATATTTGCAAACTGGAAAGCTTCTAGAGGACAAGTCAGCAGCACACCGCATCACAAGAAGGGCTATTTCCTATGCTCTAATCGGTGATGTCCTCTAAAGAAGATCATTTGATCAGATGTGGCTAAGGTGTTTAAGCAAAACACAAGCACAAAATATTGTCAAAGAAGTACATGCCAGATTATATGGAGTTCACCAGTCAAGACCAACGATGAAAATGATGATCAAGAGACTAGGATATTATTGGCCGGCAATGATGTCCGGCTGCATGGATACAACTAGAAGATGTCACCAGTGCCAAGTGTTTGGGGTGGTCTTGCACCAACCTCTAAATGTACTCTACCCAACCTTTGCTTCGTGGCCATTCGAGTGGTGGGGCACGAACATAATAGGTTTGATAGACCTTCTGTTTTCCAAAAGACAAAGATTTATACTTGCTGCTACAGATTACATTTCCAAATGGGCAGAAGCAGTGCCGTTACGAGAGGTTGCAACATAGCACGTCCTTCAGTTCATCAAAAGCAAAGTCTTCTACCATTTTGGAGTTTTGCACAGAATAATATCCGATAATGGGGTAGCTTTCAAATGCAAAAAAAATCAACAATTTTGTTAAATGACACGGGATAGATTGGAGTTACTCTACAATTTACTATCCCAAGGCAAATGGCTTAGCTGAAGTCTTCAATACGACACTGGTACAGATTTTAAAGAAAATACTGGATGAAAATAAAAGTGATTGGCATAACAGATTGCTAGAAGCTTTATGGGCCTACCGGACAACACTCAGGACTCCCACTCAGTGTACACCCTACATGCTCGTGTACGGGTCTGAGGCCATACTACCACTAGAGGTTTAGACGCCATCTTACAGAGTCGATGTCACCACTCAACTTACAACAAAAGATAGTGCAAAACTCATACTTGAAGAATTGGAAAGTCTCGAAGGAAAAAGAGTAGAAGCACAACAACATTTGGAACTTCACCAGGCAAAAATGATACAAGCTCATGACAATTTTGTCCGCCTAAGGTCTATTCTTATATGGTGCAAGATAGGTGGAAAATTTAAGCCAACTTAGGAAGGACCATTTGTCATAGAAATTGTCTACACGGGAGGAGCCTACAAATTAGTGGATTTTTGGGGTGGAAGCCCCATGTTGCCGATCAACGGACGATACTTGATAACATACTATGTAACTTGATATTGCTTGAATTTAAATTTTGAAATTTTGATTGTTCTGGGGTTATATATTTGGCCAAATGTTTGTGACCGGGTCTAAAAAATTTTGTAATAAAATTAAGCTCAATAAAATGAAAACTTTTAAATTTACATATTTCAACTTTCTCTTCTCTACCTTTAAAGGTATTATATTTGGTTAAATTAAACAAAGATATATATACTTAAATAAATGATTTTCTCACCAACATAAACTAAAAATTTTTCTAATAAACACTTTATTTTGTTCTTGTTCCTGCTAAATTTCAGCACACTAATGTTTTTTGTGTCATTTGCAGAGAGAATGTTAGCATAGAGGCTGACTTTTCCTTTTAAAGATGGTTGGAACATCACACTTAATGAAGAAAGGGCTCCGCAGGGTGGCACCATAGACTTCGACCTGGACTTCAGTCAGGTCGATATGGACCATGAGGGTCCCCTAATGGACGTGGTTAGCCATCAAGAAAAAGAAGGGCTACCATTGCTGATAAAGATCAACATAAGGGAGAATTCCTCACTAAAGGGGAAGATTATGATAGTACAACAAGATCCGACGGAGTGGACTAGTCGCCTGCCGTCTATGATAACTACACCAACTGGAGGCCTAGTCATTGCTAATGATGAAAGACCATCAGATGCACCGCTGTGAAGAGCTCAACACAGAAATGCCAGTCACCAAAAGCATAGGGCCTTCCTACACAAAAAAAAGATGCCAGAAGGAGGCAGAAAACTTACTTACCCATTTTCCTGAGGGGAAAATCTATGATCCAGACATGAGAGAGACCTCTTCCAACTTGCCTACCACAAAGGATGAGTCCGAGTTTGCTGTAGAGCCAGAGATACCAGGAGTTTCAGATGATCTTTGTGCGAGTTGCCCGACATGCAACACCAAAATTCCTACACGGACACCAGCTACAGGGGCATTTGTGGAATGCTTGGACTGCAATGTCCTCCACCTAGATTGTTATAGTAGTTTTGAGGAGTACACATCCACCAATGTTAGATTTCAGATCACCGATCACTTATTGGAGCAATCATATATCCCGCTGGAGATAGAGATAGCATAAGCTTGGGTTCCTACTGATATTGAAATGAGGGAGCATCCTCAAGAACCGACGATCATCACCATGACAGACTACTACAAAATGAGTAAAGTAAATAAAGGGAATTTGAATTCTATGAAAAAGTTTAGGGAAGATTCATGAATACACTAGAAGGCTTGGAGCTGTACACTAGAGTCTTCTCCGAAAGCAATGAAAGAAGCATTCTTGATTGCATCTTTGATCTAAGAGATAGGGGTCGAGCAGACGTTCTGATGGAAAGAACTGATTTTAAGCCACTGAAATGGATGCGTGAAAAAAGTAGGATCACCATACAATGTGGTTGCTATTACAACTTCACCAAAGACAGACAAGGAAATCCCTCGGGGATTTTGAGACACGATAGAGTAGACCCGCTACCTCCCATGATAAAATGAATGATCAAGAGGATAGTCTGATGGAGCATAATTTTAGCTGTCTCTATTCCCAACAGCCGTATCATTAATATATACTATAATGGCGACTGCATTCCCCCATATATAGACCATCATGATTTTGTAAGACCTTTTCACCCGTCTCTTTCATGAGCAGAAGTAAAATTTTATTCGGGAAAGAAATAGATATCATTGGCTCCAGGGAGTTCAGAGGATCTGTGGAGATTCCGCTAACTGTGTGTTCAGTGCTGGTTCTTAAAGGAAATGGAGCAGACATTGCCAAAAATTGCATTCGAGGGGTAGGACACCACAGGGTGTATATAACTTTTCAAAGAATGGATGACAACAAAATGCCATATGGATTCTGGCTTAATCCAGAGTTGGAGGAGCTATTTCCTTCTGAGCTATGAGAGGGTTGCACCTCTAAGCACAAGCAAAGGGAACTCTTGTCCTAGAGCATGGTTTAGTAGGTCAACTCAATTAGAAGCTCACCCTTCCAGAGATGGACACTCAGGAGACACCCTTTTTTTACTGCATTTTGACACAGCAGATATGATGATATCTGTACTAGATATGCTGAGCTTGTGATTTGTACCCAACATGAGATATTTTCAGATGTACTTTGATGCATTCAACATATTGTACCTTTTCTGGCTTTAGTCTGTACATAATCTGTAAAACCTATTGAAGCAGATTAATGAAATCTATTTTAGAGTTTTTTTCTGTCTCTTTATTTAATTGACCTTCTATGTGATAGATAAAGCCACCAAAACCATACGTTGGTTCCAAACTACATTGAACAAAGAACAAAATAATAAAAACTTAATAATAAAATTCAAATAAAATACTCTCTTTTGAAAAACCAACCAACAAANATTTCCTAATAAACACTTTATTTTGTTCTTGTTCCTTCTAAATTTCAGCACACTAATGTTTTTTCTGTCATTTGCAGAGAGAATGTTAGCATAGAGGCTGACTTTTCCTTTTAAATATGGTTGGAACATCACACTTAATGAAGAAAGGGCTCCGCAGGGTGGCACCATAGACTTTGACATGGACTTCAGGCAGGTCGATATGGACCATGAGGGTCTCCTAATGGACGTGGTTAGCCATCAAGAAAAAGAAGGGCTACCATTGCTGATAAAGATCAACATAAGGGAGAATTTCTCACTAAAGGGGAAGATTATGATAGTACAACAAGATCCGACGGAGGGGACTAGTCGCCTGGCGTCTATGATAACTACACCAACTGGAGGCCTAGTCATTGCTAATGATGAAAGATTGTCAGATGCCTCGCTGTGAAGAACTCAACTCAGAAATGCTAGAAGGAGGCAGAAAACTTGCTTACCCATTTTCCTGAGGGGAAAATCTATCATCCAGACATGAGAGAGACCTCTTACAGCTTGCCTACCACAAAGGATGAGTCCGAGTTTGCTGTAGAGCCAGAGATACCAGGAGTTTCAGATGATCTTTGTGCGAGTTGCCCGACATGCAACACCAAAATTCCTACACGGACACCAGCTACAGGGGCATTTTTGGAATGCTTGGACTGCAATGTCCTCCACCTAGACCGTTATAGTAGTTTTGAGGAGTACACGTCCACCAACGATAGATTTAAGATCACTGGTCACTTATTAGAGCAATCATATATCCCACTGGAGATAGAGATAGCACAAGCTTGGGTTCCTACTAATATTGAAATGAGGGAGCATCCTCAAGAACCGACGATCATCACCATGACAGACTACTACAAAATGAGTAAAGTAAATAAAGGGAATTTGAATTCTATGAAAAGGTTTAGGGAAGATTCATGAATACACTAGAAGGCTTGGAGCTGTATACTAGAGTCTTCTCCGAAAGCGATGAAAGAAGCATTCTTGATTGCATCTTTGATCTAAGAGATAGGGGTCGAGCAGGACTTCTAATGGAAAGAACTGATTCTAAACCACGGAAATGGATGTGTGAAAAAAGTAGGATCACCATACAATGTGGTTGCTATTACAACTTCACCAAAGACAAACAAGGAAATCCCTCAGGGATTTTGAGACACGATAGAGTGGACCCGCTACCTCCCATGATAAAATGAATGATCAAGAGGATGGTCTGATGGAGCATAATTCTAGCTGACTCTATTCCCAACAGCCGTATCATTAATATATACTATAATGGCGACTGCATTCCCCCATATATAGACCATCATGATTTTTTAAGACCTTTTCGCCCGTCTCTTTCATGAGCAGAAGTAAAATTTTATTCGGGAAAGAAATAGATATCATTGGCTCTGGTGAGTTCAGAGGATCTGTGGAGATTCCACTAACTGTGTGTTCGGTGCTGGTTCTTAAAGGAAATGGAGCAGACATTGCCAAAAATTGCATTCTAGGGGTAGGACACCACAGGGTGTCTATAACTTTTCAAAGAATGGATGACAGCAAAATGCCATATGGATTCCGACTTAATCCAGAGTTGGAGGAGCTATTTCCTTCTGAGCTATGAGAGGGTTGCACCTCTAAGCACATGCAAAAGACACTTGGCTTAGAGCATGGTTTAGTAGGTCAGCTCAATTAGAAGCTCACCCTTCCAGAGATGGACACTCAGGAGACACCCTTTTTTACTGCATTTTGACACAGCAGATATGATGATATTTGTACCAGATATGCTGAGCTTGTGATTTGTACCCAACATGAGATATTTTCAGATGTACTTTGTTGCATTCAACATATTGTACCTTTTCCGGCTTTAGTCTGTACATAATCTGTAAAACCTATTGAAGCAGATTAATGAAATCTCTTTTAGAGTTTTTTTCTGTCTCTTTGTTCAATTGACCTTCTATGTGATAGATAATGCCACGAAACCATACATTGGTTCCAAACTACATTGAAAAAGGAACAAAATAATAAAAACTTAATAATAAAATTCAAATAAAATACTCTCTTTTGAAAAACCAACCAACAAAAAATTTTAATTTTTAAAAATATATTCTGATAATTAAATATGATAAAAATAACAAGAAAAAAAATATGTTGAGTTGTTTCTCTCGATTTCGAGGTCTTTTACTCTTTGTTCGTGCAGAACAACTGTCTTTGTCTACAATAATCTTCTTCACATCCCCACGGAAATTCATATTCTGCACAAAACCTCACAAAATTTCACATATCTTCCTCACAATGTCAACCTTTTTTACATGACAAACATCTACGAGGTCAACACCACAAAATTTCTACGCTATATTTCTGTCGTTCTCGGAGGCAGTTCCAAAATGCCAACTCTTTTCTCGCTACCCCTTTGGGTTGGTTGTNCTTTACATGACAAACATCTACGAGGTCAACACCACAAACTTTCTACATTATATTTCTGTCGTTCTCGGAGGCAGTTCCAAAATGCCAACTCTTTTCTCGCTACCCCTTTGGGTTGGTTGTGAGTCCCAGAGCTTTCCTCCCTAATGTGACACACACATCTTCGAGATAGGAGTATGACTCCCTTGAATGGAACACTACATCCTATTCTCAACCTTTCAAGATTGGTATAAGACCCTCTTGAATGGGACCATGACATCCAATTCTCTACACACATNATGAGTCCCAGAGCTTTCCTCCCTAATGTGACACACACATCTTCTAGATAGGAGTAAGACTCCCTTGAATGGAACACTACATCCTATTCTCAACCTTTCAACATTGGTATAAGACCCTCTTGAATGGGACCATGACATCCAATTCTCTACACACATCTTCGACATAGGTGTAAANAACATTCTACTCTCAATCTTTGAGGTTGGTACCCAAATTCTAACTCACTTTTCAGAATTAATACCTAAATTTCAATTCCCATCTCAAGATCAACACCAAAATACTGATTCCCATCCTTAATAGACACCTGAAACTTGATAATTTCAAGCTCACTCTCAAATCCCCAGCAAGAGTTCCTATTTCTTAATTTCAAACAAATATGCAATTTCTAATTCCCTAGCGGGAACAACAAGAACTCAAATTCTACACTCCTTCTATTTCTGTTGACTTTTGACTCTGTATATATTTTGTTGATCTTGTCGGTGTTGACCTCACTTTTGGTTGAGGTTTAGTTTTCCCTCTTCAGTAGCCTAGGGTCTAGCAATAGGACTTTCANAAAAAAAAAAGATAAAACCATTAGTATTTGTTGTGCATGAGGAATGATGCAGAAAAATACCTCCTTCGGTAAGAGTGAAAAGACATATTAGAACTAATAGGGAAGTGGTGGCCTTACCTGATTTACTTGGTAAGTCCTCTTTGGGGAAGTATCTGAGTGTTCCAATCCCAGACATTGTTCCCAAGCTCCATAAACATCTCTTCTCTGAAAATGAATACAAATGACATTGTTTAGATAAAAATAAATATGCAGAAAATTATACAAAAACAAAAGTAAATCAAATGATGTAAGCAGCATGCATACCTGAAAACGAACAGAGACAACATCAGAATCTTGAAGATATTCAGGTCGGCCAAGTGCCAAGCAAGCAAATTTCCACTGATGCAAAAAAAATAAAAATTAGCTTTAACCAGTAGAATATAAACAAACATCCCCAAATAACAAAGGAGTAAAATTAAATAATAGAAAAAAAAAACCACCAAACACTTGCAATTTTCTAGCATTATAGACCTTCCCTATAAAACACAAGGGAAAAGAAAACAAAGATTTTGCGTTCGGGGAGTTTTGACCGCCAAGAATGCATCGAACCTATAAGAAATAGAAAAATTTGTTGCCATAGCGGGGTAAATGGAAAGGAAATAGGGAAGAAAGATGTTCATGAAGGGAAATGAGCAGAGAAGAAAAACAAGTTCTGGATAGCGAAAATAAGAACTGGGGAAAGAAATCAAGATAACAGAATTTCAAAACATAAAAAGAGAAATTTACATACATGCCACACAATTCTCGTGTATTTACATATCTAACACCCAAAGTTTGATATTATACTCATAACATTTTGGAGTCATAAATTTATGCATGAAAAAGGTTTAAGTGATGTTAAAGATTTAAGTGATATGCGTGTAATGATGATGTTTAGGCGTTAGATATGTCAATTCATAAGAATTATGTGGTATGTATGTAAATGGCCCAAAAAAAGGACTAAAAACAACGCATGATATAAGACATCTTAAGAATAAGGTTTTTTTTTTCTTAACTATTTTAAGATGGTAAGCAAAAAAAAAAAAAAGAGAGATAAAATAACATCAAAATTTCATAATCCACCAATTTTTAGTTCAACAAAATACATCTCTTTTGATGCAAATAACAAAACACGTAAAATAAACAATAATTTAAAAATAACTAACCCTTTAATTATGGAGAATAATTTAAAATTCAATAGAACAACACAATAATTAGGGTTCATACCACATGAAAGAAAGTCAGATTGACATAGACTTGATCAAATCTTAGTCATCGTAAAGATAAATTTCAAAGCAACTCTGAATTACTGCCTTCAACACTTGCAACATGCTTAAGAATTCACATTCAAGAACACACATAAGATTAAGTAACTCTGAATTTTACATGTCTAGAGACCTATTTATAATAAAAAATATATTTATAATCGACTGTGTTTCACAAAATTCTACCATGACAGCAGAAAAAAGTCTCCGCATATAAGAATCCCATTTTCAGGAAATTTCATGCTCTTTCTACATTGCCAGAGCAGCACATAGAAACAAATCCCGAGCAGGAATATCATGAAGAGCAATAAAAGAATAAAGAGAGCTGAGCATGGAACGAAGCCGACAACAAGAAGCAACCAAACACAAGAATGCGAACATACCTTCAACAGATGTACAATTCCAAACCAAAGCATAGGAACAATACATAAATCAGAAGGTAACAACAAAGTTTTTCGTACATTAGCGGCAAGAGCTACAATAGCAGAAACAAAAACAACTACAGAGGAAATAAAGGATATAGTAGATATAGAAAGCATAGAATGTGCGAAAAAAAATAAAAAAAATCAACCCAAAAATATTGTGATCTCAGCTATGATAAAGAGTCGGATCTGTGTTGAAACAAGGAGTTAACAGTTAGACCAAACTAACACGGAATCAAAATAAATCGTCACAAAAATTAGGGAGCACAATCAATTCTCAATAAAATTCATCATCATAAGCATGTTTTAGAGGAAAGAAAAGAAATAAAGAAATTGATATAGAGACAACTAGATAAAGATTAAGGCACACAAATTAAAATTCTGATGAATATAAACTTATAGGTTTGCATCATTTTGTTTTATTTGAAAAAAATTGGCTGCAATGAATTACGCATTTTGTATTTATCCAATAGATATCTTTTAAGATAATGCACAAGATACCTCTAATATTCACCAATAAAACAAGGAAAAATCTGTACATATAAGATATTTTCTAGAACAAGAGTTATAACAAGAGTTAAAGAACTATCTGGTAAGATCTTGAATGTGAATTTAATAGGAAATGGAGAAAATAGAGAAGAATTTAATGGATTAGCAACAAGCTTTTAAATAAGTTCAGATATATTAAATACTGACTAATACTATGTTTCCCATAATTTTTAAATTTATAGGCATGTGTCAAATGCACCGTATGAATTTATGCAGCACCTCCTTTCTTATGGCTAGTAGCAAATGTTTAAGATTTCAGATATATCATTAAAAGAAAAAAAAATCTGTACATAGAAGATAGTTTTTAGAATAAGAGTTATAGCAAGAGTTAAAGAACCATCTGGTAAAATCTTGCATGTGAATTTAATAGGAGATAGAGAAAATAGAGAAATTTAATGGAAAAGCAACAAGCTTTTAAAAAAAGGTTAGGCATGCGTCAAATGCACCGTATGAATTTATACAGCCCCACCTTTCTTATGGCTAATTTCCTGAAAGTCCCAGTAGCAAATGTTTTAGAAATCAGACATACTATTATCTTATCACCTGATTTGAATTTCATATATTTATCATATTTACAATAAGAAACTTAATTTTTACATAATCAACAATTAATTTCTCACAAATATCATGTCAATTATGCATATTATGCATATTATGCAAATGACATGAAGCAGGTAATGAATTACCAACATAATAATATGAATCATCCTATGATATTAATAAAGATTGACAGCTAAGATGAGATATTACCAAAAAAAAAAAAAGAACATTAAACCTTACAAATACATGACGCATTTGAAATGCAAGAACCAGAAATAGAAGGAAGCAGATGTTTCTTGTATCTAGGTTTGGTAAGAAATTCATGACAAGCAAGAAAAGTAAAAAATGGATCTGATTTACATTACATTTCGTGAAGTCTTAACATAGAATGCCAGAGAGAGAAAGAGAGAGAGAGAGAGAGAGAGAGAGAGAGAGAGAGATGATTTAAAATGTTATATACTATATTAAAGGTATACTAGGCAATTCCTACCATGAAAAGCTAATAACAAGGTAATTACTTGAACTAGGTCTTTAACTTTTCATGTGTGCTTCTAAGCTGAGTCTTCCATTCTTCAAACTAAAATTCCCTTTCTTAAATTTGCTTTAAAGTACTGAAAAATTTAGCATTTTTTTTAAAATAAAATATAGTAATTATACAATGATATCAGTGCATCAAGGAATTTATCAAGACAGAAAAAAGTATAAAATAGCAAAAATAACTACAAATGCAACAACAGCAACAAACCTTTATCCCACTAAGTGAGGTCGGTTAAATGAATCTTTTTTGTCCATTGCATCATATTATACATGATATTTTCATTTAATTCTAATAGATTAAGATCATTTTTTATACAATAAGCCCAGTCTTTTTAGGTTTACCTCAACCTTTCTTAACATAAGTCAAATCTAAAACATCTACTCTCCTAAAAGGATCATCAAATAATGGACGTTTGATGTATAAAAACAATCTAAGATGACTCTCTCTAATCTTGTCCGCCACTGGAGGTACACCAACCCTATCGCGGATATATTCATTTCGCATTTTGTCTCTAAGTGTAAAGCCACTCAATTACCTTAGCATTCTCATCTCAGCAGCACTTAAATCTGTTTTATGCCTCTCTTTTAAAGGCCAACATTCTACGTCATAGAGCAGTACAGGTTTCATCACCATTTTATAAAATTTTCCTTTTAGTCTAAACGACGCTTTTCCATCACACAGTAGGCCCCATGCATTCCTCCACGTCAACCAATCAATTTGAATTCTATTAATAACATCTCTATCTATATCACCATTAGTTTGAAAAATAGACACGAGATATCAACAACCTTCAAACATTTTAATGATTTGATCACCCATAATTATAACTCTGCGACTAGAGCTACTTCTACTAAAATTATATTTCATGCATTCAGTTTTAGATCTACTCAAACCAAGGCTTTCAAACTCCAATGTAGACCTGCATAATTCGAGTTTTTCTTGAACTCATTTTCTAGCCTTATTCACAAGAAGGATATCATTAGCAAAAAATATGCACCAAGGTACATCCTCCTATAAATGTTCAGTAAGAGCATCCATAACTAAAGCAAAAAGATATGGGCTTAAAGCCGACCCTCGATGTAATCCAACTAAAATAAGAAAATCCTTGGTATCGGAACACAAGTAACAGTTCTAGCACACATATCTTTAATGACTTGAACATAATTTATATCAAAACCTTTCTTCTCTAGAACTCTCCAAAGGACTTCTCTTAGAATTTTATCGCAAGCTTCTTCTAAATCAATAAAAATCATACGTAGATCCTCTTTATTATCTTTGTACTTCTCCATCAAACCTCTCAAAGAATGTATAACGTTCATAGTAGACCTGCCCGACATAAATCCAAATTGATTGTGAGAAATTTTTGTATCACATCTTCATCTATGTTCAATTGCCCTCTCCTATAATTTTAAAGTATAACACATCAATTTAATTCCTCTATCATTTGCACACTATTGTGCATCCCCTTTATTCTTTAAAATGGGGACCAAAATGCTCATCCTCTCCTCATTCATCTTTTTATTTTCTAAAGTAATATTAAAGAGTCTAGAGCCAAGAAACTCCCAAATCTCCTAAATATTTTCACATTTTGATTGAGGAACCATCATACCATACCGATTTTCCACCCATGACTTTCTTTAAAGCCCCCTCAACTTATTTTTAACTAATGCAAAGGTAAAAATAAAATGTTTTATTACTATTAATGATATTAATATTACTAAGGTCGATTATATTTTAAGAAACTTCATTAAAAAATTTATCAAAATAGCTCACCCACCTATATTGAATCTCTCTACGAAAAATATATTTTTTTTATTTTCATCTTTAATACACCTTACTTGAATTAAATTTCTAATTTTCTTTTCTCATTATTTAGCTAATTAATACATATATTTTCACCCTATTTAGTATCTAATCTCTTATAAAAATCGCTAAAAGCAAAATTTTTAGTGTCGTGAATTGTTCGTTTAGACGCTCTACTAGTCACCTTATATTTTTTTCAGTTTTCTAAGCTTTTACAATTGAACAAATTTGTATACGATAACTTATTATATTGTATTTTTTTCTTGGATATTATTATTTCAGCACCAACTATTTTCATTTACCAAAAATTTTTCTTTTGATTCTCCAAGTACATATTATGTCACTTGTTTAAAAGTGTTTGTTACTTTATCCCACATAAAATTCACTTCATGGACATCCCAAATCTTAAAATCTTGAAGTTTATTCAGAAAATTAATTTTGTTTCTTTTATGTCAATTCTATGAAAATGATTTCTTACATTATTTATAATACAATACTTTATCTTACAATCTATAATTAAAAAATCGATGTTGAGTACTTAAAGTTTTACTTGGAATAACATTATATNAGAATTAATACCTAAATTTCAATTCCCTCTCAAGATCAACACCAAAATACTGATTCCCATTCTTAATAGACACCTGAAACTTGATAATTTCAAGCTCACTCTCAATTCCCCAGCAAGAGTTCATATTTCTTAATTTCAAACAAATAGGCAATTTCTAATTCCCTAGCGGGAACAACAAGAACTCAAATTCTACACTCCTTCTATTTCTGTTGACTTTTGACTCTGTATATATTTTGTTGATCTTGTCAGTCAACGCCAATACGCGTGGTCTGCTTTCCCATCACAACTTACCTATTGGGGGTCCATTTGTTGACCTCACTTTTGGTTGAGGTTTAGTTTTCCCTCTTCAGTAGCCTAGGGTCTAGCAATAGGACTTTCATGTTGACTATTCATAAGAAACTAAAAAGGAACCCTCACAATTATAAATTGTAAACTCCTCTTTGCTACTCTTGTAGCTCTACATATTGATCCTAAACTCTAGCACTTAGTAGGTGGGGTCATTATGAGGGAGCTCGAGGAGAGTCCCCACAAGACTGTTTGACCTTAGGGTTGACTCTGAGTGTTGGTCTAGAGGTTTTTCACTCACCTGCTCTCACTATCACCTACATCCTCTCATAACCTTGAAACCAAAAGTTTTTGACTTTGATCCCTTGATCTTTTAGGAGACTCATGTAGATGGTCTCCTAGACCAACTTCCCTAGACTAGGTTTAGCTAAAATCAGTACGTGGAGGACCCAAATAGGGATTTCATTGGTCCATAGCTCATATAGGGTGGTTGGTACCCCAATTCTATCAAAANTTAACTCTACGAACATGTCCATTTAAATTTCCTCTACTAAATTTTTTTCTTCAAGATGTATCATTTATATTAATTTTTCTAAGTCATTCTAGAATTTTTTTAGAACTTATATTTGAACCTATTTGAGGAGTATAAGCATTTATAACATTAAAAATTTTAATATTAATAACAATCTTAAGGGCCATAATTATTTCTCCAATTATATTAATTGTTATAGTATTATCTTTCAAACTCTTATCTATAATTACACCTACACCATTTTTAGTACAAATCCTACCTGAATACAAGTTCAAAACCTAAACTATCAATCTCTTTACTCTTTTCTCCGACCAAATTAATTTCTTGAATACAAAATATATTTATCTTCCCATAAACCATAATATCAACTAATTCCATTAATTTAAATGTGAGAGTATCTATATTCCAAGATCATATCCTAATAATAATTTCGTGGATTAAGCTCTCTACCTGCATTCGTCCGTACTGTGAAAATCTTTGCTTATTTGACATTACATGTGGGTGCCGGTGTAAAGACCTTTGCACATTTTTCACTATATTCAGTTCATACAGTGTCACTTTTAAGGGACACCCTAACATTTACACAAGAATTTAAAGAATTCATGTTATGATTTTTTAACAAATTTTACGCTTATTGTCGACTATCTAACACAACCCTCCGCTTATCGCATCTGAAACTTTGGCAATGGCAGTGATTTAAAAAAAAAATCACCAACTGAAAAAATTGTGATAGATTTTTTTATAACATAAAAACCTGAAATCTTTTATCCACCAGAAAGTCCGCACTCGGTACTCCAATCATAATTGGGAACATGTTGTGAATTGTTGGTTTGTCCCCCAATGGACAGAAGTTGAGTTGTTTCTTAAACTTAAAGAGAATATTTAGTAAAAAATTTAGCGGTGGATGAAGTAATTAACACTAAAGGGTTAAAAAAGAGTATGATTATCAACCATTTTATCATAAAGAGGGAAAAAACCCAACATTAAACTTTGAGAACAAACATAAACAAAGAGGCTCCGAGGGCGTGTGGTACGATGGTTCAGTTTTTGTGCGCTGGACAAAATTAACACCCCCTCCCCCCACCTCTCTCCTTTGTGCTAACATAACGCGGGAAGTACCTCCCAATTCCCCTTCATATTAATTTTCTTCCCTATTCTACTCTCTTACTACTCTATTCCTATCCTATTCCATCCATTTCTATTCTAACTACTATTATCTATTATATATATGTTGTTTGTTGTTTGGGGTGCAGTTTTGATTGTTTACTGATTTCTACCTTCGGGCGTTTCTCCCTTCCTAGGGCCATATTGAACGGGCGGGAAGGTGCTCCGACTGTAACTCATCGGAGGTGATGATTATCTCTGTTTGTTCTTCTCTTTCTGCTACCGCCTAGTCCACCTGCAGCTCCTCTGCTCACAACCACCTTCCTCCAGCCCCTTCCAAACAGGCCACAACTACCTCAGCTCCTTCCAGATCTGTCGCACTTCCCTCCAATCCCTTCCAACAGGCTGCAATTACGTCCAACTCCTTCCAAAACTACCACACATCCCCACAACCCCATTCCATACTTTCCGCAGCCCTTCTAGACACTGCCACAACTTCCCCCGACCCTTCCAACTGTTGCAATACACCCCTCTCCAACCCTCCAGCTGTTGTCGAATCATCCCTAGCAGTCAACATGAATGCTGACTAGACAATATCAACTTCTACCGCTTCACTCTAGAGGGTCGTCTGTTTTGTGATGTTTTATTCTTATTTTGAGGAGTCGTCGTTGTGACCTTTGAATTTCGGCAATAACATTTTATTTGTATTATTGTTTGGGTTAACTTCAATATCACCAACAAACACTGAAATCCGCTCATCGAGAAAGAGAAGAGAAAGCTTATCTTGAAAAGATGAATGTTGTTTGTGTTGAATCTCTGAATTTTGATGAAAGATAACTTGAAATTTGATGAATGAGAAGGGTAAAACATCCGCAACATTCAAACCACAAACAATCTTTGCAAAAGAACACGGTGGAGAAAGCTCCACCACCTAGAAAGATTGATGTTGAGCAGCCCTCAAAATAACAGTGCCACAACAGGAGGAGGTGACCTCACTGGAAGGTGAAAATAATTACAAAGAGGCTCTGAGGATACTTGGCATTTGGAAAATCCCTAAACAAAGATCAATGAAAGGGACCACATATAACCACAAACACCGGAGACAAACGATAATTTATCGCTAGAGATAAAGAATATTATGGCCCGACAAGGGCTGCCTTAGAAGCCAAAGGGGTTGTGAGTAGGTGAGAAAGCAATGCCGTGAGTAGTTGTTGGTGTCGAAAGATCCAAAAAAACTCAGCAAAACCCTGCACTTTTATAGCTCAAAATCCAATCAATGCACATGAGGCCTCGTGAAAACATTGTTTGAACATTGTATCGCAACTTCCTAGCAACTTCCTAGCCATAGGTAATAGACACAAAAAAGTAGAGCAGCACAGCTATTTAACGAGGACAAAACTGCATGAAACCAAAGCTGCAATTGGTTTTGTAACCAACACATGGGGTTCCTTCACACAGGACCGCAGTAACGACAAATTTGCAAGAGTGTACTTTTCATGTGTGGATGAAGACGTGCGAGACCTTACCAAGTTTCAGATTGTTGCTTACATCTCCAAGTTAGCAACAATCAATTATATTTTTTTTAGGAATTGCATCATCTTAAGTTTGTTCCATTAAGGAGATTCATGATATATTTTTCTAAAAAGGTGAATATCCCAACATTTGAGTAAGCCACTTACATACTGCATATTGAGTCTTTTCAAATATTTAAATCAAATTATTTGGACATTTCATCCCCTAATTTCTTCAACATAATCTCATATTATAATTATGTCATCTACACAAACTATTGGATTGTGATTTTACCATCCTTCAATCTTTTTATAAATAAAAAGTGATATTTAATAATTTNGGATATTGGAGGTTCTACATGGCTTCTTCTAGCTTACCAAGAAATTCATATATATATATATATATAATGAATTTCTTGGTAAGCTAGAAGAAGCCATGTAGAACCTCCAATATCTCAAGCAAAGTATTAAATATCACTTTTTATTTATAAAAAGATTGAAGGATAGCACGCCAACACGACTCGAACATGACACACACACACATACATACATATGTTATAGTATGTATCTGACGCGAGAGCGACCAGAAAATACTTTTTGCTACAGTACCACAAACTTCCACGAGCGAGGGTGACTTGGAATGGTCCAAGAGGGCCAATCNAAACTTGACACACACACACACACATACATATCTGACGCGAGAGCGAACAGGAAATACTTTTTGCTACAGTACCACAAACTTCCACGAGCGAGGGTGACTTGGAATGGTCCAAGAAGGCCAATCAACCCATTATTTATGCATACTTTCCTCATATTGCGAGTGGGGTCCACTCCTATTTACCCTAAGGGTTGTTATGTAGCCAGTTTCAAGCAAAATTTACACAGAATTTAAGCTAAATTCTGCCAAACAGCCAAAAAAAGGCTATGTGAATCCCAAGCTCCCGAAAATTCCAAAAATCGTCGAATAACGACAAAGCATGGATTTACTAAATCCTATGAATCGACACATTTATTAAATCCGAGACAAACGAAGAGGAAGAATGGCACGAANGGGCCAATCAAACCATTATTTATGCAAACTTTCTTCATATTGCGAGTGGGGTCCACTCCTATTTACCCTAAGGGTTGTTATGTAGCCAGTTTTAAGCAGAATTTACACATAATTTAAGCTAAAATCTGCCAAACAACAAAAAAAAAGGCAATGTGAATCCCAAGCTCCCGAAAATTCCAAAAATCGTCGAATAACGATAAAACCTGGATTTACTAAATCCTATGAATCGACACATTTATTAAATCCGAGACAAACGAAGAGGAAGAATGGCACGAATAGGCTTATCTTCCTCAACGGTTTTCAGTGGTATCTATAAGCCGCAATCCCGTCGCTGTCCTCCTAGCCAGCTATGATGGCGATTGTATCGTGAACGTTCGTTCAAGAAGTCGATGGTTTTGGGCAGAACCAGGAGGGGGAGGGACCTAAGCGAAGGGTTTGGGCAGAAAACGGGAGAGGGGGGGATGTAGGTGATAGAGGGGGAAGAGGGAGATAGGTTTGTGGTTTAAATTAATTTTTGTTTAAATTAATTTTAATAATTTATTTGATTAATAATTAATTTATACATTATCCAATTAATTATAATCAGATAAATTAAGTGTAATTATTTAATATTTAATTAATGTATAAAGATATATTTAAAAATTTTAAATCATTCAATAACATTTTATGCAACCATTTACTAAGCAAGTAGTTTACACAATTATTAATTATTTAACAAGCAATTAGTTTACACAATTATTAATTATTAATTAATTTAAATGCCTTATTTTATGTACTATGAGGTTTTAAAGACTCATTTATATTTTTTCTATTTTATATTTATCTTTGGATGTTTCATTTGATAAATCCTNTAAGCAAGTAGTTTACACAATTATTAATTATTAATTAATTTAAATGCCTTATTTTATGTACTTTGAGGTTTTAAAGACTCATTTATATTTTTTCTATTTTATATTTATCTTTGGATGTTTCATTTGATAAATCCTGTTAAATCCTTCTAAAGCTGCCAAACAGTTTCTCAAGATTTACTTACTAACATACCAACTAGTTTTCAGAATTTAACCACAACAGGATTTGATAAATTCGGATTTACAGGATTTACAAAATCTTATTTAAACATAATCGTACTTTAAATTGGAACAAGACATTCCTCCTAAGTCTATAAATATATTTTTGTTTGTTTTATTAGTTTTTCGTCTCACATTTTTTGTCGTTAGCATTTCTCCCTTGCTAGAGCTCTATTCGTGGACAAGTAGTGTTCCAATTGTATCCTGCTCCAACGCAGTGACTCCCTCCCCATATTCCCGCGCTTACCCCCATCATCGCTCCTCTAACAGAGCTTTTGAAAGTACATAAGTTCTAGAAGATGGATGCACCTTAGGCCAGTTTCACCATGTCGAAGAAGAAAGTGATCTCGACACCAGTTTTGGCATTACCATACTTCAATAAGCTATTCAAAGTGGAGTGTGATGCACCCATTATGAGAATTAAAGCAGTACTAAACCAGGGATGCCACCCCATAACATTCTTCAATGAAAAGTTGAATGATCCCAAAAGGAAATATTGGACATACATCAAAGAGTTATACGTGGTTATGAGAGCTCATAATCACAGGAGTCACTACCTACCGACGGGTGAGTTCAACTTGCCACGGATCATGGGGCTTTGAAAATCTTGAAGAGCGANTGGTAGGGTAGAGTAGAAGAATGAGAAAGATGGAGTTTCAGTGGTATCTATAAGCCGCAATCCTATCGCTGTCCTCCTAGCTAGCTATGATGGTGATTGTATCGCGAACGTTCGTTCAAGAAGTCGATGGTTTTGGGCAAAACCAGGAGAGGGAGGGACCTAAGCGAAGGGTTTGGGCAGAAAACGGGAGGGGGCGGATGTAGGTGACAGAGGGGGAAGAGGGAGATAGGCTTGTGGTTTAAATTTATTTTTGTTTAAATTAATTTTAATAATTTATTTGATTAATAATTAATTTATACATTATCCAATTAATTATAATCAGATAAATTAAGTGTAATTATTTAATAGTTGATTAATGTATAAAGATATATTTAAAATTTTAAATCATTCAATAACATTTTATGCAACCATTTACTAAGCAATTAGTTTACACAATTATTAATTATTAATTAATTTAAATGACTTATTTTATGTACTTTGAGGTTTTAGAGACTCATTTATATTTTTTTATTTTATATTTATCTTTGGATGTTTCATTTGATAAATCCTGTTAAATCCTTCTAAAGCTGTCAAACAGTTTCTCAAGATTTACTTACTAACATACCAACTAGTTTTCGGAATTTAACCACAACAGGATTTGATAAATCAAGATTTACAGGATTTACAAAATCTTATTTAAACATAATCGTACTTTAAATCGGAACAAGACATTCCTCCTAAGTCTATAAATATATTGTTGTTTGTTTTATTAGTTTTTCGTCTCACATTTTTTGTCGTTAGCATTTCTCCCTTGCTAGAGCTCTATTCGTGGACAAGTAGTGTTCCAATTGTATCCTGCTCCAACGCAGTGACTCCCTCCCCATATTCCCGCGCTTACCCCCATCATCGCTCCTCTGACAGAGCTTTTGAAAGTAAATAAATTCTAGAAGATAGATGCACCTTAGGCCTGTTTCACCATGTCGAAGAAGAAAGTGATCTCGACACCAGTTTTGGCATTACCATACTTCAATAAGCTATTCAAGGTGGAGTGTGATGCACCCATTATGAGAATTGGAGCAGTACTAAGCCAGGGATGCCACCCCATAACATTCTTAAGTGAAAAGTTGAATGATCCCAAAAGGAAATATTGGACATACATCAAGGAGTTATATCTGGTTATGAGAGCTCATAATCACTGGAGTCACTACCTACCGACGGGTGAGTTCAACTTGCTCACGGATCACGAGGCTTTGAAAATCTTGAAGAGCGAGAGCAAACTGAGGGCTGACACACATCTTGGGTAAAGTTCTCGTAGTCGTTTCAGTTCGTGCTTAAGCACAAGGTGAGAAGCCAGAACCGAGTAGCGGACACATCGAGCCACCATCACTAACCGATCATTTTGATGCAGACTTGAGTTGTAGGTTTTGAAGTAGTGAAGAAGTTATACGAGATAGACAAATACTTCAGAGGGATTTGGGAGCAATATCAGGAGAAGTCTACTGATCAGTACCACAGAGTTGATGGTTACCTGTTCTAACAAAATAAGTTGTGTATTCCTAGATACTTGCTGAGCGAGTCCAATATTCAAGAAAGCCACAGTGGAGTACTTGCAGAACACTTTGATAGAGATAAGACTTGCGCTTGTGAAAGAGCACTTTTTTTTTTGCCCCGATTGACAAGGAATGTGAAGCGACACGTCAGACAATGTCGGATTTGTCATTTGGCCAAAACAAGAGGACATAATGCAAAACTATACACCACATTACTAGCACCAGAGGCCCCGTGCGTGCATGTCAATATGAATTTTGTGGTAGGTCTCCCGAGAACACATCAGAGCAAGGATTCTATGATGGTTGTGGTGGATAGATTCTCGAAGATGACACATTTCGTACCCTGTCACTGGATACTGGATGCATCACATGTTGCTAATTTATACTTCAGGAAAGTCGTGAGACTACATGGGATATCTAGAACCATCACTTCTACAGGGATGTCAAGTTCCTGAGTCACTTCTAGAGGACCATATGGCTAGGCAATAAACTACAGTTCAGTTTACCGCCTCACTCACAAATGGACGATTAAACAAAGGTAGTGAAAAAGAGTCCAAGGAACTTTCCAAGTTGCTTCATAAGAACGAATATTAAATAATAAGACTTGATTCTAGCTCAAACCGAGTTTGCTTACAACAGATCCATAAGTCAGACCACACGATGCACCCCATTTGAGATTGTGTGCCGATACGAACCATTCATCTTACTAAACTTGGTACCACTCTTGTCGACATCAAAGGTTAGGATGTTGTATAACGAGTGCAAGAGATTCAGAAGCTACACAAAATGGTGAGAAAGGTGATCTCAAAGCGGAATCACAAGCACGAAACATAGGCCAAAAAAACTAGGAAAAATGTAACTTTCAGGAAGAGGATATAGTGTGGATTTATCTGAAAAAAGAAAGGTTTCCAATGGGAGCATTCAGGAAACTCAAACCCAAACCAGATGGATCTTTCAGGATCTTCAAGAAGTTGAATTACAACGCTTATAAGATCAGCCTACCAGTGGACTACAATATCTCAGCTACCCTCAACGTGGCAGATTTGACTTCATTCTACAAGGAGCCAAAAGCTTCGAAAAATGAGGTCGAAGCTCCCCTAAACCCGAGAGACTAACGTGGGACTCTCTAGAAGGGATGAACCGGCTAGATCAGTTGAGCCGAGTCAACCAAGAGGAGAGCAAGGGTCGGTCAGTCCATGTTGACGGACTACGGTTGCCAACCAAGGGGAGGGGCCTCCTTCTAATTCTCTACTATATATAAGTATTTTCTTTGTGTTTGGGTTCAATTTTTAGTCTCAAATTTTTTGCGTTAACGCTTCATTTTTGCTAGGGTCCTAACCGAGAACTGGTGGTGTTGCGACTATATCATGCTCCAAGGCGATGTTTACCTTCCTTTTTCCTTTCCTCTCCCCTCTGTTTGCTTGTCGTCGCTCCTCCCCAGCGTCCCCTTTCTGATATGAATCTCTATGTCCCGCAGTAATTCCACTTCCAGCCCCTCTATCTAGCAGTAACTCCAGTTCCAGCCGCCCACGTGTTTAGTCATAACTCCATTACACACCCCACTGCTCTACCGTTATCCCCATGACAAGCTTCTTTCTTGTCGTAAACCGACCATCAGCCTTTACCTTCCCAACAACAACCCTCATACCTTTAATCCTTAGCCCTTCCTGCGCCTACCCAACATCCACCTTCCACCCTACACCACTTGACTCACCCATATAGGTTCAGTTTGTTGCCCACCCTTCATACAACCGTCCACAACTCCTTGCTTTAGGGAGATGGCACTATTACAGCTGCTTTTTACAAGCACTTCAAGCTAGTTGAAGAATAGGATTAACCAAAGCTATTTTAGTGATTGGGAAGACATTGAGCGATCGAGATTAAGAAACTCCAAGTTAAAGTCATTCAAAGGCTTCCCTTGAAGGCAACCTTAGGCATAGTAGCATTGATTTTCAGCAAAGTATCATCTTGAGAGGGAAAAATTTGTTTTAGAACTTGAATGGTTACACTTATACCCATTGAATAAAGGAGTATCCAAAGAAGGTGCATTTTCCAAACCTTGATCAAGTTAAGTATTTAAATGATTTCGATGGTTATCGACAGAGTAATGCTCCCAAGTTTTTTAGAACTGTTTGACGACTCAAAACAATGTTATAAGGATTTCATAATGTGTTTATTTAGAAAATTCAATTGAGAAGGCAGTTTATTAAAAGGCAAGTTTTATAAACCAGCAAAATAGAAACTATGCCATATAGCTAAACAATATGAAGGCAAATAATTTAACCTTTTATAAGTATAGACATTTAGTTTCACAACCATATACAAGTTCTTGGTGATTTAAGACATGCATTAAAAAAATTTTACCTTGGAAAACTCCTCATCGGGAATTTGCAGTTTCTTCTGGATGCGAACCTTCACTTCTGCCAGAGTTTCGCCGTCGTGAAGGACAAAGAAGAAAGGCTCACCAAAATTCTGAACTTGCTGTTTAATTAAAGAGAAAAAAAGGAAGAGATCTTTAGCTAATTATACGAACCCTGTTTGTCAGCAATACATACAAAAATGAAATTCAACTTGCCAAAGGCACTAAAAATATGAAAACAAATAAACTGAGCTCCTGGTAGCCTGCTTGTAAAGCAATGGTTCACTTAAAAAAGAATAGGGCTAGAACTATGAGCCAGACTTTCCTTTTTTTAATGAAACAAATGCAGAAATATTAAAGAAAAAAATAACTTAAAAATAAAATGATCAAAATGAAGAAACATTTATCATTCTTGAAGAGGATTATCACATAGATGGACGAAATGCTACCCATTAATGCCTCTGCCGAAATATTCAGGTTGGAGAAATAATCTTCTCATGCGGTAGCATTCCAAATCCTATAGGAACACCTCCCTCCCTCCCTCCATCCCTCCCTCCCAATCCCAGGATGTTTATGTCTCCTTTTCCCCCTTTTTCCTCATCCTTGGTGAACTATTGTTACACCTCTCATCTTCATTTCCATGCTCGTTCTCTTCCTTCATTCCAGTCAATGCTCTGCGCCTTGCCTACAATTTCACCTTCCAACCCAAATCAATCTCCTTCGCTGTCATTTCTTCAACAAGCTCTTTCGCTTTTCCCTTCTTCTATCCTTCTCAGAATTCTGGTAGACACTCCTATTAGTTCATCTCCCCATACCCCAAACAGGGGGCAAACAATCACTTCTATTGGGCCTTCAATCAAGATGTAATCCCGCAACCACATAAGCGTATTTCCATATATCATGGAAACCCTGCCCTTAACTTCTTTGATGAGAAATCACCTTTGTTAAATATCTT
Organism: Phalaenopsis hybrid cultivar; assembly: GCA_002079205.1. Classification (NCBI taxonomy): domain Eukaryota; kingdom Viridiplantae; phylum Streptophyta; class Magnoliopsida; order Asparagales; family Orchidaceae; genus Phalaenopsis; species Phalaenopsis hybrid cultivar. The sequence continues at coordinate 215,014 of JXCR01147267.1, forward strand.
TGTTATTTTTATTATAGGCAAATTCTCTCTCGCTTATTCTAATGTGAAAATCATCCAAAGTTTTTTCTCAGATTTATAATTAGTTTGAACCTATTTTATTGAGCATGTGGACTCCAATCATAACATAATGTTATGTGTGGAGACTGATTATGTCAAGGAAATCGAAACCAACACCTGCATCCGGCACCCATGTGCCTAGGTGCTGCGTCTAGGCACTCATAATGGGGCGCCCCAGCACCTGTTTAGGCACTTCAGCACAAGTGTAGGGGCCTCGGTGTTAAGCACATTCTTAGTTTCAACAAAAACTCGGCGCTCGAAAGTGGNCTGTGCCTAGGTGCTGCGTCTAGGCACTCATAATGGGGCGCCCCAGCGCCTGTTTAGGCACTCAGCACAAGTGTAGGGGCCTCGGTGTTAAGCACATTCTTAGTTTCAACAAAAACTCGGCGCTCGAAAGTGGTGCCTAGGCGCCTGTAACAAATTTTTTGCACTTCGGAGTAAAAATCTGTCTTTTGCTAAGAGAAAAAAAGAGCAAATGCACGCTAAAGATGGATTTCGCGAGCTCACCTGCAAAAGAGATAAATGAGTATTCATGAGTTTCAGGATTGTAAAGATGCTCCAGCTATTTCTCCAATTGCCAGAGTTAATTTCTTGGTGTGGAGTGGCTCCGTTGTTTATTCTCGTTATCGGCTTCTTACACATTAAATCTTGATGTTTTTTTGTGTTTTCTGCATGATATCGGAGTTAATCCAACCACAATATGAAAAAAATATTATTACTTAAAATAAATAAATGGTTACAATCAAACACACTCAAAAGGAAAATCACAACAAACACGACACAAACTCACACTAAGGTTCGATCTCTGGGTAGTGAAGGTCAGCAAGGTGGTCGTGAAGAGGAGGTAGATATGGCTGTCGAAACGGCTCGTTCTTCGTGAAAATTACTCGTTAAGAAGCTTGTGATTGATTTGTTCGCTAGGTTAACGAGTCGAACTCGAACATTTTTTTTTTTCGCTCGATATATAAACGGGCCAAACAAGAACAAAGATTTGTTCATTCGTGTTCGACTTAGTTTNGAGTCGAACTCGAACATTTTTTTTTCGCTCGATATATAAACGGGCCAAACAAGAACAAAGATTTGTTCATTCGTGTTCGACTTAGTTTGGCTCGAAATAATTAAGATTATATTTATATTAAAGTGTTAGTTAAATGTAATTTAATATATTTTTATTCTATTTTTTAATAAATAATTTTACTTGATTATAAATCTGCGTAGTCTTGTAGTCAATTTATTTTTTTAAAAATACTACAAGGCTACAAAGATTTATAATCAAGTAAAATTATTAATTAAAAATTAGAATAAAAATACATTAAATTATATTTAACTAACATTTTAATATTATTTAAATATTGCCCCAACCCTTAACATCCTACAGCGGCATGCTCTTTGCTCGCGAACAACTCGTGTTTGGCTTGCCAAGCAAATGAGTCGAACACAAACACTTTTTTTGTGTTCGAAATATAAAGGAATCGAACATGAATGATGATACTTTTTAAAGAGTCAAACACGAACAGTGATATTTTTTAACAAGTCGAACATGAACTGAGCTTAGGCTCGCTCGTGTTCATCTCATTTACACCCCTCGAGGTAGGTGGCTGAAATGGGTTATGAGTAGTTGGGACAGTAAAAAAAGTGGGGCNCGATGATACTTTTTAAAGAGTCAAACACAAACAGTGATATTTTTTAACAAGTCGAACATGAACTGAGCTTAGGCTCGCTCGTGTTCGTCTCATTTACACCCCTCGAGGTAGGTGGCTGAAATGGGTTATGAGTAGTTGGGACAGTAAAAAGAGTGGGGCTAGGACAAAAAATGCAATGAAGGGGAAGGGTTGTGGACTGCAGTACACCACGAGGAGTGTTGTCCGATGCAGAAGCAGCAAGTGGGGACTGCAATGACAGCAAAAAACGGTAGTCCAAGCGGCACCAAGTTGAAANAAGTGGGGCTAGGACAAAAACATGCAATGAAGGGGAAGGGTTGTGGACTGCAGTACACCACGAGGAGTGTTGCCCGATGCAGAAGCAGCAAGTGGGGACTGCAATGACAGCAAAAAACGGTAGTCCAAGCGGCACCAAGTTGAAATGATTGTTGGAAAAACAGAAAACATCAGATTTGCAGTTTCCCGGATGACTACAGCGAGGATCAGCGACTGGGAGTGATGCGGTAAGGTTGGGAAAGGGTGGAGGCGGATGTGTGGAATGCCAACGAGACGAGGAAGGGAGGGAGGCGGCTAAACATGGCAAAAATGCAGGGAAAAAAAATAAATAAATGTTGTCTTGAGTGGTTGTAGCAGGATAATCGGCAACAATGCGGGAAAGATGTGGAAGGGGATAGGAAAGATAATCACCACTTCGAAAAAGTGATACAACCGGAGCCTCATTCAAACCCTCGGATGGAGAAACGAACATCAAAGGTTGTGTTGAACAAAAATACGACAAAAACTCCCTTGCAGGCCCTAATATAACTCATAATAAGTACTGAAAAGGAATGAAGAATAATAAAAAAGAAAGCATAAGAAAGAAAACGATATAGGTGGTGTAGTCTCAGAGATATATCCAAATGGCAATGAGAAATTATATTTTTTTCTCTACATCGCCTTCATCATCTTCTCCCACTTAATAATCTTGTCATCATCCATTTATTTTTCTACCTCTGCAAGTTTTCCCCCGCAAGGAAGCTCTCTTCCTTAATTTGATGGTTGCAAGCTTCACCCTCTCATCTTTTGACACCTTTTTGTGCTCAAAGATCTTAACTGGTTGTAGTCATTTGATGAAATCGTCAGAATCCATACCTCCATCGAACTCCGTAAGTCCACCTTTATTCTGAAGTCCTTGTGTCCTCCATAGGTGACCTCCATTCTTGACCTCCTCTAATATTGAATTCCAAAGAGTCCTGGTATGGCTTCTTCATCACTGAAATTCCACATATGGAAGGGGTGGAAATTCTCATCTCTTTTGACTCTTCGACT
>JXCR01147267.1:224346-257280 GCA_002079205.1 Phalaenopsis hybrid cultivar
GGGGGGGTGTCCACAGGGCAACCTATTTTGAAGCAAGAGGCAAGAGAGAGTTTAATAGGAGTTGCAGGTGATAATCGACATAGGTTAGAGTTGTTGTAGGGATTAAAAGAGGGTTGTGATGAGGTGAGCGATAAGAAAACAGAGATAACGACGATTTAACTACACTTAAAAGAAGACGGGAGCAGGCAGGATCACCAGAAAGATGGTGGGGTTGCAGGGTGGATGGTCGCAAGCAGAGGATGGGAAGTAGGTAAAGAATTAAGGGAAGATACGCACGATCTCGAGATGAGTTACAGACAGAGCACCTTCTTGCCGTGGAATATAACCTAGATGAGAAAAGGGAGATGTCGATGACTGTCCTGACAGAAGCTCAACAAAACTAAACCTAAACAAAGCAAATGACATTGTTATAATAGCAGATAGGGACCGATTTAGACAACCTTAACCCAAATAATTCGGCAAGCCAACCACCTTTTGACTCCCTCCCAGAACAGGTCGAATTGTCCTAGTTTGACCAATCACCGGTTCAGTAGAGCCACCTGTCAGTCTCATCAGCTTGGGGAAGCTTCGACCTCATTCGTCGAAGCATCTGGCTATACATTGATAGTCACAAAGTTACAGTAAGCTTAAATCGAGATCGTGCATATCATTCTTCTGAGGATCCCCAACTAAGATGAGTTGGGTCTGCATGTCAAGCATATAAATGTTGAATCCTCTCAACGTAATCCAAGGTCATCTAAACATGATCTAAAGTGAGGTAACCCGAACCTCCTCAAGTGGTGGTGACCGTGGTGGTATGACATCAACTGTGATGTCCTAAAATACTCTCTAACGTGACTGTCCCATGTTTTGAGTTAGTCCTCACTCCTATCATTCCCTATCATCACTAAAACTTGTCCCACATACCCTACTCTGGCAAAGGCATTTGTGATCTCGGGCACCGTCAAAGGAAGGATGATGTGCTTCCCCTCCTTGGTTAAAGAACAGGTGTTTTTGAATCTGTCGTATAGAATCCTATGGCCAAATTACCACAATCTCCCCAACAAGCGGTGTCAAACATTCATGGTTACCACATCACACCTCACCTGATCCTGTAGTTGGCTTCCAATCGAAAACTCCAGTAGACATCTCCAATCAACGCTAACCGTATTCTTTCTCTTCAACCATGTCAAAGAATACAGTTGAGAATGTGTCTGAATCATGAGGCCCGATTTCTCCACCATCTGTGTAGATGTCACGTTCTTGTTGTTCCCTCCATCGATCATTAGACTGCGTACATTTCCGTTCACAATGCAACGGGCATAGAATATGCGATGACAAAGCCACTATGGATCACTCGTATCCTCGGCCTGTAGGACCTGTCGAACAAACATCTTACCTTCACACAACCAAAGGTAATACACCTAACCTCGTTCCTCAACTGCCTCCTCGTCGTTATCCTCCTCTACAACACCCTACTCGATGAAAGACAACTTGATGTCACGCAACTGGAGGCAATCTGCCCAAATCCAAGGCATCTAAAGCATTTTCGGGCAAGAACTATAGTAGGCGTGCTAATTTTTCTCGAGCCCTTCACTCGAGGTGGCTCTGTCCTTACATGAACCACTTTTCTCAACACCCTGAGGTGTGTTTCTGTTGGTTTCTCCAATTGTGGGTGGTTGTATGACTGGTGGCGGTTGTCTTCTCAATTTCTATTATCTCTCCACTTTCAAGTCTAAGGTCTGGATATTTCCTAATGACCAACAAGGTTGCAGCTGCATAACGTTGCTTATAGCAAGCTTCAAAACACCCAAATGTCGAGCTATGGAATGCTCCTCTAGCACAAACAACTCATAAATTATTTGCAACTGATCAAACTGTGTTGTGAACTCCTCAGCTGATAAATCTCTCAGTTGTAGGTGGTGCAGTCTCAGAGATATATCCAGATGGCAATGATAAATTAGATTTTTTTCTCTAAATCGCCTTCATCATCTTCTCCCACTTAATAATCTTGTCATCATCCATCTATTTTTCTACCTCTGCAAGTTTTCCCCCACAAGGAAGCTCTCTTCCTTCATTTGATGGTTGCAAGCTTCACCCTCTCATCTTTTGACACCTTTTTGTGCTCAAAGATCTTAACTGATTCTAGCCATTTGATGAAATCGTCAGAATCCATACCTCCATCGAACTCGGTAAGTCCACCTTTATTCTGAAGTCCTTGTGTCCTCCATAGGTGACCTCCATTCTTTACCTCCTCTAATATTGAATTCCAAAGAGTCGTGGTATGGCTTCTTCATCACTGAAATTTCACATATGGAAGGGGTGGAAATTCTCATCTCTTTTGACTCTTCGACTTTCTCTGTCACGATCGAGGGTAATTCCCTTGGGGTTCATCCTCCATGTACGTAAGCCTCTATTGAAGTCTACGGATCTATTGTTGCAACTCCTACAAGGTAGACTCAAGCATGTATCTCTTTACTGGGATAGATAGGGTTTACGGTTGGGATGTGAGAGGGTGTACGAGACTAATTGAAGGTGCATAGAAATTAATTTGGGGTAGCTGATTTTGAAAATCAGCAAAAGTAAATTAGGGTTAGGTTAGAATTTGTTTTTGGCTTAGAATAAAGAAGAAAAATTTTGGTAGAGGGGGCTTAGGTAGGGGCGAATGCCAGGAAAATCTAGGATAAGACTAGAGTTAAGCTAGCATTACCGAAAGATACCTGAGTTAACCCAAACCACATTATGGAAAACAAATATTATTACTCAAAAGTCAATTGGTAGGGGGCAATATGGCTTGCATTGGAGGTGGGATATGAGAGAGGACTTAGGAGGGGTTGGTGGATGGCGAAAAGCAGAGCATGGGAAGTATGTGAGGAATATGGGGAACATATACATCACTTCGGGACGAGTTATAACTGAAGCACATTCTCACTGTCGGGCATAATCCTATAAGAGAAAAGGAGGGCGTTGGTGGCTGTCCTTATAGAAACTCGGTAAAAAGTAAACCTAAAGAAAGCAAATGACATATTTATAAGAGTAGATGTAAGGAGGACTAGAGAAACAACCATAACCCAAATAATAAGGCCGTTCATCCCCCCTTGCCTCCATCCCTGACAGTCTAGCCGTCTCCGTTGGAACAACTGCCAGTTCAGTAGAGCCCGCATTGCCACTGGAAGGAAGCACCAAGAAGCCGAAATTGATGACTATGAAAGAATAACAAGTTCACGATATAACACTAAATTTGATCCACTTTCACTTTCATTATCTATTGTTTTGAATATTATGAATGACAAAACTATAGTAGATCTCATAGATGCACTATCAAGCATGTATGAGACACTTTCATTGATGATTACATTAGGAGGTATGTGTGTACTTTTGAAAACATAAATATTATGTGTTTGAGGTGTTTAAAAAGTGTTCGACTATGATTGAGAATGAGACGGACTTTAGATTGAAGTGCAAATCAGATAATGACGGTGAATCACATAATCAGAAGTTCAAAAATTATTGTGCTTCAAAAGGAATCAAACATGAATTCAATATATCAAGGACATCACGAAGAAAGAGTGTGATTGAGCGCATGAATAAAATAATCAAAGAGCCTGCCAAAAGTATGAGGTTATTGGCAGGCTTGATAAAATAATTATCGACAAAAATAAATAATACTGCAGTTTTTTTGATAAATCATGGTTTGTCAGTACCTTTGAATAGAGTCTTACCAAAAAAAAAAACCTAGAGTGGAAAATAGGTAAATCTATCTTACTTGAAAGCATTTGGTTATTCAACATATGTTCATATTGATGCAGAATTCAAGAGTAAGCTTGACTTAAAACCTTTCAATTGTGCTTTTATTTGACTCAAATGAATTTTGGCACAAATTCTAGAACTATCAAAATCAAAATTACATTAGGAGTATGAATGCAACTTTTAATGAAATGGAGATGTAAAATAACAGAAATATAATTCAGGATTGTACATCAGTTACTTCTAAAAATCATTACAAATATGTTGAGATAGAAAATATCTGTGATTGAAAGAATGAAAAAAGAAAAAATGTTCAATTTGATGAAACACAATAAGTTTCTTAGACATCCACTACTGAACTTTGGACATCCAACAAAATGACAAGACCGATAGAAAGGTGTTCTCCTTCATTGCGCAATTTATTAATGATTGATGGTAGTAACTGAAGTTCTATAAAGATTCTACTCAATTAGAAGACTCAGAGTGAGAGTTTTTCATAAATAATGAGATGCAATCTTTAATGTCAAATAAAAAACAGATGAAAAGAAAGAGCTATTCGACAAGTGAATTTACATGCTAAAAGAAAAGTTAGATGACATCAAAAGCTACAAGATTAGGCTTGTTTGGAAGTGGTTTCACAAAAGAAAAGAGTGGGCTACTCAAAGATATTTTCTTCTGTAGTGAAGATGTCAAGCATTAGAATTATATTGAGATTGGTAGCATAGGAAGATAAACATCTAGAACATACAGATGTGAAGATAATCTTCCTGCATAGAGACATAGAAGAGAAATTGTATATGGTGCAGCCACAAGAATATGAAGTTCTAGAAAAAAAAAATTACAAGGTCCGTAGACTAAAGAAGTGAAATTATGGTTCGAAGCCCAAAGACTACGGTATAGTTTATCTCAGACACTCACTGTTGTTTCATTAAAAAATTTAATAAATGCTATCAAGCTTCTTTTGTATGTGGATGACATACTGATTGCAAGAGCATATATGGAGAACATTAAAGACCTAAAGAATCAATTATCAAGGGAGTTTGAAATGAAAGATTTAAAGCAACCAAAACGATCCTCGATATAAGAATCAACAAGAACAGGAGTGTGGGTACTATGAAGTTGTCTCAGGCGGTATATCTTGAGAAGGTCCTATATAGGTTCAAAGCTAGTGAGGCAAAACTAGTTTGTACCCCTTAGATAGTCACATCAAGCTATCTAAGGAGCAATCACTTACGTTTTAAGTAGAGCAAGAACGGATGAAAAAAAAACCCCTATGCTTCAGCAGCTAGAAGTTTGATGTGTGAAAGTGGCGAGCAGGTGAATGAGTAATCTGAGTAAACATAATTCGGAGGCAGTGAAGTGGATTCTCATATACTTGAGAGGAATGGTCAACAAGACACTTTGTCTTAGAAGTGCATGAAATAATCTACAGAGATGTATGGATTCATTTTTTATAGGAGATATTGATGGTAGAAGAAATACAATTTATATCTCCATTTTAGGGAACATAATAGCGATGGGTTTTCAAGCTAAAGAAGATAATTGCAATGTCTATTATAGAAACTGAGTACATTGTTATCACTAAGACTAACAAGAAGATGATTTGGCTATAAGGCTTCATCGTAGAACTGCACAAGAGCAAGACATTGGAAAACATCATAGCGACAGTATGAATGCTATTTATCGAGCAAAAAATGTCGTTTTTCATGCCAACACAAAATACATTCAGCTAATGTATCATTTCAATTGTTCACTCTTGAAAGATGGTCAATTATCTTTTGAATAAGATGCACAGCTCAGAATCTTGTAGATATATTGACTAAGGCTATTAAAATAGAGAAATTGAAGCTATATTTGGCTTCAGTTGAAGTTCAAGAAGGCTAAGACCAAAGTTGAGCCAACAATATAGTACATTACTATGAAAATAATACAAATCTAGAGAAGATAAATTGATTGCAATCAATCTCCAAGAGGGAGAATGTTATTTGTCGAGGTTGATTATGTCAAAGAAATCAGAACCAACACCTACACCGACACCCCTGTATCTGAGTGCAGTGCCTAAGCATTGCAATTAGGGTCTCCCAACGCCTGGTTGGGCACTCCAATGTCAGTGCAGGCACCCCTGAGCCCGAAAACTTGGCACCCAGGTGCCTGTAACCGAATTTCAGGATTTAAGTCCTCACTTTTTGTTGCATAAAAGAGTGATTGCACGTTGAATTTTGATTCCACAAATTCTCCTGTGCCAAAGAGAGAAAAGAGTTCAAGAGTTCCAGGATTGTAGAAAGGCTTGAGTGGTAGTGTAATCTGTACTATTTCTCCTCTTTTCATAATGAATTTTTTTGGTATGGTGTAGCTTCGTAATTCTTCCCCGTTCTCAGATGTTTTCACTTTAAATCATAGTATTTTTTATGTTTTTTGTGTTTCCATATTTATGCGCTTAGTTAAAAGTTTTGCTTCGAATCTCTTGAATTGGTGTTTCCACGATTTTCGATTTCCTCACAACACAAAATTAAACAATCAACATAATTAAACTATCCTCATAAAATCATCTTAAGCTATTTCTCAATGTATTTACTATATTAGTGGCTTCTCAACATGTAGAGTAAAATGGTCACCCAATTTAACTCTTTAGAGGAATCACCCATTACACTAGTATGGATATCATTTCCTCATCTTAGGCTACATTAATTCAATCAATCCTCCTTATAGCCCTTCTAATCAATATTTGGCCAAACCCTTACAAGTAGAAAATGCTACTACACGTTTCTCAAAATTTGCGGTGGCCCATGTATTAGTTGAGCTAGATTTTATTTCACTTCATAAAGGAAGTGTGAATTGACCCCTATATTTATGGGCATTAGCATAAATAGAAATGTAAGGCATTTCATCCTATTGCTCATTCGGCATAATTTTTTTTATCATAATATTTCACTAAATGTTTCAAGCCACATCTAAAACTAAATAAATCGTTAAACATAAGAGGTATTAAGACAGAACCAAGCCAACCTACGATCAAGTTTACAATTAAAATGTGAGAACAATTTTTCCTATGAGTATCGAGGATCTTCCTCCTTTCTTGTCATACAATGATAGCATAATATCGGTGCCTAGCCTAAGAGGCAATTTAGTTTTTTATTATTTATTATTGTTTAGTATAAATAAACCCTAATATGTTTAGGGTAAGTGTAGCATGAGATTATTGTTGTGAGTCTTAGGGTTTGGGAGAAAATTTTTACCTCTCGAATTATAAGAATTTGGAGAGATCGCCTACCACTCGAATTGTAGGAGCTTATTTTTGTATCTGTCATGAGTATTTGATGATGCTGCAATAAAATATATGTTGCCCTAATATTTGCAAGAAATATGTGGCGGATCGTATCACATAATTTTTTCTTTAGCCATGCATCTTTTATATGATTTAGGTCCCCACTAACGACAACATATCCCATAACGTCTCAGAGTTATGAACACAATGCTAATTGCGGTGCTTTTCAGTCGTATGTCACGTATGAGAATACTTGTTATTGATTCGCTAGTGGAAAAAAGGTTTCAGTTTCTAATTATTAGGTTAGTCAAAAATAAATGATAATAACAATATATTGTCGTTCCTCTATCTTCACCAGAGTTCATGCCAATTATAATTTTCGAGTATCTAATAATTTAGTTGTTCAGGCTTTCACTTTGTTATTTTCCTTTCTCATGTTATTTTTCTTTTTCTCTAACAATTCTAGCTAACAACCCATATACATATAATTTTCTTCTCATAATATTTAGGTTTAAAAAAAGTTCGGTGAAATGATGTACTCTCATGCTTATCAGCAGGAAGGCAAGGATCAATAGGTATTTACCAATTGCAAATCATAGTTATTAAATTTCAATAACGAGATAGAAGTTGTTAAACATTACTAAATAAATTTCTAAAAGATAGATACAAAGAAGGAACTTCTGCCATATTCTTTATGCTCTTTTATCAGCAGAAATATCAATTCAAGAAAATAAAGGAATCAGATTTCTCTTCAACAGCATTCATTACGTTTCTACAAAGCTTCGAATAGATCCTTACCATCTGATTTTGATTTTGATCTTTCATGAAATGGTAAACATGAATCAAACGATCCTGTGGTCCAAGACTTTTCTCTTCCTCTGGTATCTGCACAACAGGCAGAAGCTTATTACATAATCAATGTGATGTACAGAACATACATGCAAAAATCGAATGCATATAAATAAAAATGACAGCTCAAATAAAAAAAAATAAACCAACCATATCAGGCTTACCTCTTCAGCACGTAGAGTCCAGTACTGATCATTTATGTTTTCTATCTTTTCATTAGGTGGAAAGATCTGCAGCAAGAACAGAGAATTCCAAGAAGAGATAAATGGTGTCACAAAATAGAACAGTTGACAGTAGAATTAAGTCGCAGCAAATTTAAAAATGCTATTGATTGTGATATCTCAAAATATTATAATGCACATCCATCTCAAATCATAATCAGGAACTGGTAATATCAACAATATACTTCCCACCATTATACCATACATTACGCATGATAATATGCAATAACAGTGAGCTTTGCTCAGCTGCAATTACATGGTGCAGGTGACAACCGGTGTGGATGACAAGAGTTAGGTGTTCACAACAAGTTATCCTCCTGCAAAAAGAACCCAGGTGACTAAGGAGGCAAAGAAGTTTAGATAGGTAAAACAGCGAAGGCAGCGGAATAGATGTTCCACAAAAGGAGGCATGGCTCTCAAATTCTTTATGAATTAGAGAGCTGAAATATGTCCACAATGGGTAGAAACATGGCCCATAGGTTGATACTCGACCAATAGTGAACTTCAAAGACCAGTCGATTTTATTTCATACTAAGATAGTGACCATGGAGACCACAATTTCTTTTTTTATGGGAGAAGGCTGAAGAATAGAGGCTTGAGCTGAGAATCAAGGGAGAAACATACCAAACCCCTGGATGTAGAGAAGAAGGCAATGCAAGGTCAGTTAGTGGAGATGGAGTTTGTGTTATAGTAGGTCAATGCAATGGGGAAACTAATTCCTCAAAGATAGTGGAGGATTTCAAGAAACCTATCACTGCAAGATCCAAGATAGTGCTCAAAAGGCCCCTCGCAAGATAGTCAAGTCGGAAATGAAATGATCAGAGATGCAATGCCTTGAGGAAGGGGTCATCAAAGACCTCCTTAGGAGAATATACTTGATGCAGCAAAGGACCAAGGCTAACAATGAAGAGCTTATTGTAAACCAAACGTTTAGGGACTCTTCTAAAAATAAACTGAAAAAACAATTACGATTAATGCAATCCAAATGTTTCCATAATCTTCTTCGAACATAGAGCAAGCTAGCAAAAATTATCTCAGATAAAGTTTACGGTGCAGACATTACATAATTGCTTTGGGAATTTTTTTTACGTAATAAGAGTTCTATGATGTCCCACGTTTCGTATATGCCAAATGGTCATTACTAATGAAAGATCTCTGTTTCGCTCAACTTCTGTGTGTATTATTTTCTACTTTATGCACTTAGCAATAACTCTTATGAATGTATCTTATTGGAGAAACAATTTTCTGCAGTGTTTATGAACATGTCAATTCAAGATTTTTTTAGAGCAAAATTATTTTGTTCAAGCTTTAAGAAATATTGTTAACTTTAAGGTGCCCTGCAGACTGATCTTTGACCAATTTAACTGGCAATGAGAAATTTCCCCATTAAGTGAGAAAATGGAGTTTTTCTAATGATCTATGTTGGAAAGCTGATTTGATGAACATCATGGAAAAACCAAAATTGTGAAATTCTGATATTTGGTCACCAAGCAAAACTGTGATTCTCAATAACAAACCGTGCAAATTGGTATATTCATTAAGTATTACAAAAAGTATATTGAACTCTTGATCTATTGGAAAGACAAATCAAAGAAAAAATAATGGTCAATCTGTCAAAATGTTTGGACATCTGGTCCAACTAATTTGAATTTTAAAAAATATGAAAGAGACCCTTTAGCCTTGAAGGATTCATCTTATGCCCCGGTTAGAAAGTTTTACTGGAAACCATTCCAATCATAACAACAAGGGAAAATACCCCCACATCTCCTCATTCCAATGTGATAATGATTAGAAGTTAAGCCATAAAACTTTATACATAGTTTACTGGTTTTTAGGTCATAGCTTGACCAAGCTCACAGAATATTAGCCAAGCCTATTATACATGATGCAGAAGATTAGAGAACATTACCAAAGAAAATTTAGCCAATTCCAAGATGTCAGCTAGAGATGCTATTCTATGACTTTCCCTCGTGATGAAAGGAGCCAAGAGAGAGAAATCTATCAAAGATTTTTTGCCCACCTTAATTGTCTGTGAGTACGTTACTAAAAAACTTGAACCAGTAACGAAAAAGGTTAGGGACACATTACATACCCCAATATGTTAGAGCATTACTCCAGTACCTAAGTGATACCAGAGTTAATCAAAATCACAACAAAAAAGAAATTATTATTACTGGAATTCAACAACAGTTACAACCAATACTTTTGAAAGAAGGAAATAAATGACAACCGACACAGACAACAGAGGGAAGACAACAAAGAATGCCGCACATAAATCCTGATTTGGGCGAGGGCGAGGGCGAGGGCGCAAGAAGGAGAGGAAGGGGCGGTTAGGACTACTGAAGAAAGTTGGACTCGCTGGGTGTGGTAGGAAAGTTGAGAATTACAACAGGGAGAAAACAGGAAGGGGATCATTGGTTGTAGGTTACGGCAAGGAGAGATAGAAAAGGAAGGCTAGTTGTAGGTTACGAAAGGGTGGTTGTACGTAACTTGAGGATGGTTGCGGGTTATCGTAGGGATGTTCATCTGAGGATGATCTAGGTTACTTGAGGATGATCTAGGTTACGGAGTTTTTCTAATGATCTATTAGTAATATTGTGCAACTGCAATCATATTAGTCTCTACTCGATGTACGAAACTTACATTGAAGGAGGAGAAGTAACGTCACTAGGAGATCGCCACAACATACAGATAGTTCAACTCCAAGATTGAGCAACTAGTTTATACCTAGTAGAGTACCCCCCTTCCTTGTTGGTGGTGACATCCTGTGTCTCCTTCCGTCGTCAGTTCTTAGATCGGTAAAATTTATATCTCAATTGGTTGTCAAAGTAGAAAACTCTTGTATCATGTATCTCTCATTTTATTAGTGCATCTCTCATTTGTGTTGATTGTTTTTTTTTTCCTTGGATTATTTTCTTGGTTGTTATTGATGAATCTTCTCCAACCTCCCTTCTTCGATATAAGGAATAGGAAGGGAATGATAGTATGTGAGATTGATGACTTTTGGAGGACAATAAGCCATTTGGCAGTTGTCCCAACAAAATACAGCGAATTGGACCGCAAAATGGCAATGTTCAGATGGCGAGGAGGTATATCACCTGTTCCTGTATATGCTACAAACACATCACTTTCAAAGGAAAGATGCTACAACACTCCTCGTGTTGTGGTATATATATAATAATGGAAGAACGATTAACGGCGAAGCAAAAAATAAAATAGAAAATTCACGCTAGAAAACACCAACACAGCGGAACACGCAGATTTACGTGGTTCGGCAAATTGCCTACGTCCACGGAGTTGTAGAGGATTTTACTACTTGAGGAATTTACACCAATCAATCATTTTAACTTACAAGAGGGATTTCTCACTTCATTGCTTTCTCTTCTTCTCTTTCTACACCGAGATACACCAAAGAAGATAAAATTATAAGAGAAATAAACCAAATTTATCTTCTGCCACAAGCCACCAAGAAAAAATCAATGAAGAACAGCAGGGAGAGGGAGCAGTTTGCGTTTTGCAATCGGGAGCGGGAGATGTCGCGACGTTTCACGACAGAGGAGCGGGAGCGGGAAGGCAGGATCGGTCGAACCGGGCTCCATCTCAACAAATCTTTCACTTGGATACTGATACACAGACTACAACATATTCTTCCTCAAACTGATATCATTCAATGGTGGCGTCACCCTTTTCTTCAAACATTAATCCCCCACCTTTGCAACTCAAAGCCCCTTGTCTTCACACCAGAAGACCAACTAAAGTTGTGCACAACTTTAATTTCTCAACACACTGTCAACATATCAGTAGGATCAACATAGCCTTGCACCTTCAAACTATTTCCTGTGTTACTCATGTATCTGCTTGCAACTCCCACTGCATAGGTAATATCATGTCTCTGTTGAAAGTCTTTTTCAACAAGTCTAGTCTTGTACCTCTTACTGTCATCAAGCTCAATATTCACCTGGTACATCCACTTGTTGTGTAATACATTCTTCCCAGGTGGAAATTATGTCATCTCCTACTTGCTCGAATTTTCATCTTGCAATATTTCTTCATAGTTCAATGTTTCCCCACCATCTGTCTATGGAACAATATGAATGGGTGCCCTGGACCCACTTTCTCTTCACTTCCATCACTGTCTTGCATTGTGGCCTCTGGTGGATCAATTCCTACCACATTCAAAGCTTCTCCATATGCAGATATATAATTTCCCAAAGTCACCTGCAACATAATTTCGCATTAATTCTCGATGGAATATTGTATGGAAAGAAACCCCTGAATCTAATATTCAGTTATCAGCAAAACTATAAACTGTCAACAGTAGTGCATTATATACTTCTTCAGATACCACATTTGCACTATCATTAGTCGTATTCTTGGGATTCCTACAGTTCCTCTTTATGTGGTTAGTCTTGTCTTCCAGCAAGTTGTCTGTTCACCAGACTTTGATTTTGATCTCCCTCTATTTGAGTTTTTATCTTGCGCACCTCCTTAATCAAAATCAAATCACAAATATCATCATATTTCAGGTTTAGACTTACCTGCAGAACTACTAACTGACATTCTCATGGCTTTCTAACTATTTTACAATGATGTCAACAATATCAGCGCACGTATCTCATCATCAAAATCAATTTCAACAGACGACAATTGATTTGTGATAGTATTGAAATCATTTAGGTGTTAAGCAACAGACACACATTTCGCCATATTAAAGTTGAATAACTTCTTCATCAAGTACACTCTGTTATTCGTCGATGGCTTTTCATACATACCCGATAAGGCTGCTAGGAAATCTACAGTCGTTTTTCATTTGACGACGTTGTGTGCAACGGACCTCGATAGGGTCAATCAAATAACCCACAGAACTTGTCGATTAAACAAATTTCATTCAGCTTCATCTATAATTTCATTTATTTTCCCCAATAACAGAAGATGAGATTTCTTCTCATAGACCTGGTCCTCTATCTACATTCTTCAATGACCAAAATCTGTCATTAAATTTCTCGATCCCTGAAACATTCACTTCATCTGTAGTCATCGTCTTTCCTCAGATCTGAAACCACGGGCTCTGATACCAGTTGTTGTGGTATTTATATGAACGATAGACGACAAAACAAAAAATAGAACGAGAAAATTCATACCAGAAAACGGTAACACAGCGGAACACACAGATTTACGTGATTCGACAAATTGTCTACGTCCACGGAGTTACAAAGGATTTTACTACTTGAAGAACTTACACCAGTAGATCATTTTGAATTACAAGAGGGATCTCTCACTTCCTTGCTCTCTCTTCTTCTCTTTCTACACCGAGATACACCGAAAAAGATAAGTTTACAAGAGAAATAAACCAAATTTCTCTTCTGTCACAAGCCACCAAGAAGAAGTCAAGGGAGAACAATCTTCTTCTTCTTCTTTCTTCTTTCTTCTTTCTTCTTCTTTTTGCCGCAAGGAACTACTCCTTGCCCTTCTTTTCCTATATCCCGAGGAAGCAGAACTGCCGAAGAACACAAAAAAAGGCCGTGTAAAATCTGAAGGAGAGCCACTCCTTTTATTGCAAAGAAGAGGAGGGGAGCGGTTTGCAAAATTTGCTGATAGGGAGCGAGAGATGTCGCAACGTTTCGCGATAGAGCAGCGGGAGCGGGATGGCGGGATCGTGAGGACCGGGCTCCATCTCAACACCTCAGAGCAGAAAACAAAGAATACAACATCTTAAATACCAAAATAAAAACTGTCTCAAAACAACCAAATACAGCATATAAATAACAACCTACAAAAATAACGCTAATTAGAAATAAAGAAATATGAAAAAACATAAAAAAAAAACTGTTGGCCACTTCTCACAATAATAGGATTTTTTGTGATCTCATGATCCCACATAATTGTGGGCCTCTCCAGCACCCACATCACTTCTACGGGGATTTTCAAGTGTGATGGAAGATTAATGGAGTCTTAGAACTCTTACAAGAATGTATCAAACCCACAGAATGATCCAACGGCTGAATAGAACTTCTTAATGAAAAGAAAGCAACATAAAAATATGGAATATAGCACAACTGAGCTCCTATTCTCAATCATGATCCCTTTTGCATCCCAACAGAGATAGTTAATCCTAGCATAATCCTGATGCAGAAGCTGATGCAAGTAATGGAGTGGTGAGTATAGAGCTTCTACACTAGTTCTCAATAAGGGCAATAAGAACTTTGTTTGATAGCAACGGTCCTCTAACCCAGCCACCTATCACCTTAGTGATGCCTGCCATCCAACCGCCAACCAACCTACCAGCCTCCTGCTAACCAGCTGTCATCTCCTTGCCTCCTCCTCCCCTGTAGCAGCTGCTGGAAGGCCCCTGTCGCTTTTTTCTGCAGTCCACTTCGTTGCCCCCCTTTCAGAGCTCCATGTACCCTGCTGCTGCCTCCGAAACCTGTGCTCACTTTGATGTCAACCCCAAACAGTAACTCCTGTTGTCATATTGTTTTCATTCCACAGTTCAGCTGCCCAGGATTGCTGCCATCCCCAAACCCGTGCTGCTGCTATTACCATCTACGGACACCCCTACCACTATTCCAGCCCCTTACCACGCCGTCCACTCCACGCAACCAACCACCACCACCCCTAAATCAACCCCTTGTAGGGCCATCTGTGTTTGTGTATCTTGTTGTTTTCCCTTTCAAATGTATTTGGTTGTAATCACATATTTGTTTTTCATAATAATATCTACCTTCTATTGTTGTTTATTGACGTTGGGGTTAGCTCCGATATCATTCGTGCAAAATCTATGACAAAAAACTTGAATCTAGCCGAAATAGGATGTAGCAAAATGGCATTCGTAGGACTCATTATGACACAACTATGAGCAAAATAAAATTTGTAACCCCAATAAGGAACTCTTGGACTAGCATTAGAGATCATCATGAAGGACTTTGTAATGGACAACATTGATGGGATATAGAAGTAAATTTTCAAATGCTAATGATGAGTTGCACGCTACGTGAATGGAGCAATTAGTGTCATTGGGGTCGTCGTTGAGCTAATGCTCCACTTCTCACAAGTAATAAGAGGTGGTTGCACAAACATCCTCTAGTGGTGTAATACTTGATCCATGACAACGTAGGTAGAATACATATTCCAACAAAGCTATAGCCTGAAGGCCTTGACTGGGGTAACTCATACAAAAAATTGAGTATCTCAGCCTAATATATTCATAAAATGGACAATCCAACATGGATGTGTCGATAACTTTTTTTCATTCAAAATTTTTACTGCTGGGAGGATAGAAGGTGTAAGCTTGACATTCAAACAAAGAAGTGTCCACAAATGGTGGGAGGGATTGGGACCTACCTTCGTTGCAGTTGTTACAATTGTTTGTCGTTAAGTAAATACATAGTGACATTCATTTGGTCAATACAGAATGGGACGATGTTCCATAAATGACGTTGAAGTATTGTGTTGTAGAATATTTATGATGGATGAGATAAATTTGAACTAAGGGTTAAATAAAGATATAAAACACGCAGGTAAATACAGTACAAAGCACATAAAAGACAAATGTTTTATTTGGAAAACCTAAAAATGAAAAAATAATGGTAAAAAGGTAAGGTTATGATGATCTGTCTTGCTCATAATTAAGAAGTCAAATTTATAAAGTAAATTTTTCGTCAGGACTCTCTTAAAATGGTGACTAGAAGTGTTGATGCTAAAAATTGATGATAGGAGTCGATCAACGATGAGCAACAATTAGCATTGGTGCTAGTAAACAATATAAACTGAGCAAGGATGGCGTTGCAAGATGTCCGCTAATGGGCATCAAAATTTGAGTGTTAGAGGACAACGGGGGCCAACATCAATCTCTATCTAATATTGAACTCTGAACGATGCAAAACATAATAATTCAAAGGCAAAAAGATGATCCATGCAATCATACTCTTATCAATTAAATAGATCATTTGACTAAAGAGGTAAAGGAGAAGTTCCGATATGCAAACATCATCGATAAATGATGGAGGCACCAAATGGAGGTCAGCTTTGATGTTCTCCATAAATTTATAATTTCTCTCCGCTTAAATAAAATTTATTAAAAATGACTAGAAATATTGTCTCTTTATAAATATAGGGAAGACCATTTCTGCCCTTTCTATCAGAAACTACCAAATCATAGCCTCAAAACAAACAACCGAATTATTTCCTCGTATTTCAAAAAGCGGTGGAATAACTCAAATCTTTGATCAACAAGGGGGAGCTATCATTTCAAAGCTCTTAATGCCAAAAATTCAACAAAGCTAATCAATAAAATTTTGGCATTCAAATGATTCAAAAGAAATTGGAAAAGACATGAGATTTTATATTATCATTTCCAGAAAATAATACAATATGAAATGATTCTAGCAAGGAATGTTTCATCTAGATAAGAGGAAAACAACAAAACTTACCGCTTTTAAATGGAAAGCAAGTAAGATTATCTAATGCCACAAGAATGCAAGACCTTTGAGTAGTTCATATATGTGGGAATAAAGTGCATTCAATCCAAAGCGAGGCCTCTCTATCAGAAAGTAGATTTACTCCTCAATGAGATTAGTTTGATGACGTTGGCATGTTGTTGCCGTTGACACTCAGTCTTGGTAACAAATGGGACCAAGCCTCCAATGGTAAGGGAACAAAGTGAGTGCAATCTAGAGCGAGTTGCCATAATTTGAAGCTCGATAAGAGCTCCCCTTGACATAATGAGTCTCAGTAAAGTGTTGGCCTATTAGTGTTGCTGCTGCTCAACACATTACGCATTCAAGCCTCTATTGGGAGAGTTTAATCAGCCCAATTCAATATTTGTATGTGCTTAGCTCTCCGGTGTTTTTTTGAGCGGGTGAAAATCTCATGACAAGTAAATCAGCTCATCGATAAATTTGTTGAAACGAAGCTTATATAGGCCCATGAGAATTATGTCAAATTACATGTGGACAAATGATGCAGAAGAAACCATGTCAACTGGAAAATTAAATTTACTATTAAGATAATTATCAAAAGAAATCTCCATGCCACCAAATCAAAGCTAGAAGCACTGCTAGCGGCAACTGAACTTAATACAGTTGAGAATACTGTAAAACACCTAATACAGGGTCCACAGCATATCATAAAGGAAGACAAACGAACAGATTTCTAACATCCACCATAATCCTTTTCTCCCAGTAAACCCAAGAAATTAACTCAATTACATTCCAAGGTAATTCTCAAACTAGAGCGCAGAAAAGGGTTGCCACGGTAAGTGGCCTTTGATTTTCCACCCCAGACTATAAAATTAGACATCAGAGAACATTTTTTAGCGATATATTGCAGAATCGCATTCTGTAAAGATCTTCCAATTTGTCAAGTCATAATCTAGTTTCAACAAAACATGAAGAGAATGTTAAGTTGAATAGCATTTCATGTCCTGAGTTACAAAGCTAGGAGTATATGCATAATAAATGAAAAAAAAAAAAGAACACGGAAATTACAGCAGAAACAAGTATATTATTACCTTGTAGATCTTGTGATAAAAAACCTCCAGTAATCTGAGTTCAGCATTCGGATGAGATAATTCAACCTAAATCACAATTGAAATAAATATATATATATAAAAAGGGGAACACAGTTGTTAGCCTGGATAAATGGTTAACCACTATAATCTAAATAATATTGCAACTAAAAGCAATTTCCAAACTCGCTTTCAAGCATGATCTGAATCGTTTATCAAAGAATCAAAAAACACACCTTCCTGTTCCAATTCAAAAATATGTTTCTAGATATTATTTTAGAAAAAGCCAGAAAGATTTACCTTAGTTTTCAGATCATTGATAACATCACCAACAGTGCTGTTTTTGGGAAGTCTAACACTATGAATTACAATCTAAAAAAGAAGCACAAGTTATAAAAACGCCAAAAATTTTATAGCAGCAACAAAAACAATAAAGGAGCAAAAGGCACACTTCATCTTTTGTAGCAACGTGGAATGCAACTTTGAGAGTTTTCAACCCTTGTAATTCAGGCAGAGGGATGTCCAAAACTTCATAATAGAGTATGTCGGAAATCTACAGCAAAGAAAATATAAACAAATGTATCTATCAACAAAACCTTGGAATTTTTCAAGATGCGCCACTCATATAAGAAAAAGTATAACCTGATTATAATGGACCAGCATATCTGATAGGTGCTCTACACCACGATACTTGATGGGCTGGGGTTTTGGCTGTTGAGAATAGCAATTATGGGATGTAAGACGAATTTTGGATGGATCATCCAAACCAAGATGATGAGCTACCCGTTCTACCACATCATCATAGGTATGAATCTTTGACCTTACAAAAATAAAAAGGAAACAGGGAAAGAATTCAATAACATAAGCAGCAAAATGGTACTTGATATGATTAACTTTCAAACACTAACAGTTCTAAGCGAAAATCATCCTCTTTTGGCTTCTCCAGCGATCGAAAATGAACAACCTAAAACATACATTGGAAAATAAATATAGAATAAATTTGGCCATTGGAGATGATCAAGAAATACCATACATAATAAGGTAGTCAAAGATTTGTTTCTCACAAAGTGAAACATTATAGATTTCATAACACAATGGTGCAAATGAAAACAAAATTGTTCATGTAAAATTTACTTGGCATTTCAAATGGCCATAAGTGAGCAATTTGACAACAGGTGCGAAGTACAACCTTGAACAACTATTCTTTATTTTGCATCATTTGTTCAACAATACGAGCAACAAACTAGTGCTCTTTTGATGCTCATCATCAGTCCATAATTCAGAGAGCCTACAGATTAATAAAGTAGATAACTTATCCCAAATTTGTGGCTTCTGAATGCCATCTATTTTATTGTACTCCGAATTGAAGTCATGTTTGAACATTAATTAGATAAATGGGGCTTGTATCAAACAAAGATTCCAAGAAGAGAGAAAAAATACTGTGGTCAAACTGTATGCGATAAATTTAATATAAAAAATGTTCATAAACAAAAAAAGAGTAACGTTACCTTATCATCATCACCGTCACTAAGTATATCCCAGCAATTTTTATAGTTGGCTGCTTAATGTTATACAATTGAGTGCAACATGAGTCTAAACTTCACTTTATGCAAGTATTTTTTCAACAATTCTAGCCATATTACATTAGATCTCAAATTTTTCATCTTAATCCTTTCACGATAGTTCTATCAACTTGCCTTACTAGTGCATCATTTGCCATTTGTAATACATACTCAAATCATTTAAGAAAATTTCCCACAACTTGTTGACTACTTAATGATTCCACTCTCCCTCGAATATAATAGCTTCCACACTACTCTTCGTGAAGAAAAGAAGCGGAGAACAGGTAAGCATTTTCTTTTCTTATTCCAAAAATAGTGAACAAAAAGCCCATAAAAAAGCAGAGAAAAAACAAAATAATGACAGACAGCTAAGCCACTAAAACAAGAGACAAGCTAATAATCTTGGATCCAGGAAACACTAAATCTGGTGAGAAGCTAAAATTTCGGGATTCAGTAATAACATATATTGAATGGACCCAAAAATAGTGGACTGAAAAATAAAACCAATAAGCAAAAGCCGATACATAAATACTCGATAAAATAGAAACAACATTCCAAACAATGAAAACTCAGATTACTGCAACATTAACAACCTGAATCCACAAGTTGAATATGCATTTATTCATTGATTCGTGCAAGATTTAATGATTGAATTTCACTATTGTTCCTGATTTTTTTCCTGATATTCCACACTCCCTCTCAAGCTGGGCACTAAATATTTAAAACTCCCAGCTAGTAATTCAATATTTCAAACTTAATTTTAGAAAGAGTGATAGTTAGAATATCAACAATCTGGAAATGTGATGACTGCATAAGAGAGAAATAAAGCCTGCAAATCTTTTCCTTGAAGAAGTGGTAATCAACCTCAAAAGCCTTAAATCGCGCAATGGTGAACCTTCATTGTCACATAATAATTTTATTGGTTCTTCTGCAACCATAAAAAATTCACTGCGGAGTCTTTTTAGCTACATTGCTTCAAAATGCACCGCAAAACTGCTCTAAATTATGCTTCGGTGCTACTTCAAGTTACCAGAATTCTTTATAAAAATGTGCAGTTACCTAAAGCAACCTGCAGTTAGTGCCTAATCATGCTCGATTAACATCTAAACTTCAATGTTCTTAAGCAAAAACAGCCTTTCCACCAGAGTTATTTTAAGTATATTTTAGAATCCAAAACACAACATTCCTATGTTTTTCTGTAGGCTAACTGATAAACTGGCTGACCATGCTAACAGAAGCCAATATCAAATCTAATGTTAATGACAGATGAGTTACCAACCAAGCTTTAATACTAGCATTTATCAGCAGGAGGATCATCCTTTTTCATCATAATTTAAGCATTTGGGTCCAATGGAATAAATTGATACTCCTGCTTCTTTCAATAGGAAAATAATATATTTGTGTTGAGCTATAAGTACCCATTTGTGAGAGCAAGCTACCTTAATTCCCTTAAAGTATTTGAGATTCCTAAGTCTTTAATTTAAGAGTTGGTAGCTAGGAGCCCTTTGATCTTTATTCATTTCGATAATGAAATTCCCTGCAAGGGCAACAAAATCAGAATACACCATCAAAATATTAATTTAACTTCAGGAGATCTTTTTATAAACATTGTGTGGTTGACCTGATATTGAGTGAAGCCATATCAAGGGATCAATCAAATTCGGCTCATGGGAAATATTTCAAGCTATATAGTGATTTTTTTAGTATAAAAACTTTATTAGCAGTAACAAGAGTGAAATCCATGAGTTATGTTCATGCAGAGTTTATCTTCAAAGCCGCCATTGAAGAAGGCCTTCTTGAATCCAACAGACAAATTGGCCAATAAAGAATTAATGCCAAGGACAAGAGGACCTAAATTACATTGTGTTAAGCAATACGGGGAATTTTTTTGACACCGCTCTAGGGCTCCTAGAAAGTGTTTAGAAAATGGATCTAGCGGAGATGGGGTTGTGGAGTAACGATAGAATGATAATAAGCGAGTTCAACGGCATCTGGACACGGATAGGGGTTGTTTAGCGGCTGCCCCGACTGAGCATTAAAAAAAAAACCTTCAAAACAACAATGTAAAAATAACGAGGTGGTTCACCACCTGTTCCTGCACAACCTACACACAACCTTCTTTCAAAAAGAAGATACAATATTCGTTAAGGCAGACAGATATTACAATCTCCAAAAATACTCAAAACAGAAGCTAATGTCGCCTAAATTAGAAAAAACAACATATAAAAACTTCCTAATAGAAAAAAATCATAAAAAGTAAAAAATAGGAAATAAAAGAGAAACTATAACAATTCTAACATAAATAATCAATCGAACAAAAACTGCTCCTCCGATATTCTGTGGCTACAAAAAATCGAGTAATGTGGGGTCTCACAATTGTGAGATTGCGGGATTTTCGATCCCGTGATTACATGGGGAGCTTCCACTTCATTCTCCCTGACTTGTTGAGGCTTCTTCTCCTTCTTCATTGAAAAGATCTGAATCCTACTGAAGAATGGTCATTCCTGCAAAGCTATGGTTCATCACCCATGTTAGTCAGTTTGTGTATATGTGCACTGTTAAACTGAATTGAAACATAGTAGTCAACTTCTTTCATAGAATCTTCTATAAATAGCACCAAAATTTCTCATCTTTGTTTGAAGCAATAATATGATGAACTGCTCTCGGTAGGGGTTGCCCAATATTTGATACTAGTTCCTTGAACTCATAAACTTCTTGAACAACAAATGCTAGTCTTATTGGTACTTATTTCAAGGCCTAAAAAAAGATAGTTTGTATCACCACATCCTTGAACACCTCGAACTCCATCCAAGATGAGAGTATAATGTGCTTTCCATTTTTTTTAAAATATATATATGTTCTTGTACTATCATGATATGTTGCCAATGACGACCTAATAGGATTTAATACACATCCATAGGTACAAAGTTGTACCAAACTAACTCTTAGAACTTATCTCCAATAGAAAGCTCCACAAAACATCTCTCCACACTAATCTTATTCATCTTCCTCGAACAAGTCAGAGAGTATGGTTGAAAATGCTTATGAGAATAGAGGTTCCATTTATCCAAAATTTGTGTAGATGTCACTTTTCACAATTGACCATTTACAATGAGGCTACACACGTTTCTCTTCACAGTGCAACAGATATGAAAATTACTGTAGTATAGTCAATATTGCTCTCTTATAAGCTTAGTGTGAAAAATTAGTCGAATTACTAAAATATCTCTCTTATCAGTTGGAGGTTGATGCTTCTCATTTGCATCCTCACCTTTTTCAGTGTCTTCTGTGTCATTGTCTATATTTTTCACCGATCCTTTTTTATTGAATGAGATCATTCCTCTTTTTGGTCAATTGGATGTGATGTGCCCAAAACTGTGGCACTTAAAACCCTTCTTGCCTAGGATGAATTTGGGAGTACTATATGTCTCCACTTTCTCCATTCTATATTAGTTTTCCTCGGGCAGAGTCGACTTGGATGCTCCACTAAATATACTTACTATTTGATCCTGAGGTTGAACTATGCATGTAATGTGTGGCAATCACCTAAAGACTTTGTTGTTTCTACACAATCAAAGCTAGGGCAGGTAAATCGAGTAAGGACTAATACAACTGCAAATGCATCGCATTATTGATGACTAACTTCAATCCTCCAAAATACCTCGTCATTGTATGCTCCTCTGGTTCCATCAATTCACATTTCAGTAGGACTTTATTAAAGATAGCTTAGTACTTTTCCACATAAAATTCCCTTTGAAGCATGTGTGAACTTTTATGAAAATGTCATGTCAGTAATGTGAGAAAGAGTAGCATGTTGCATCCCCCTTTTCATCTTAAGATCGGTTAATGATTTTATTTTTTCTCTCACGCTGGCATAGACACTTCATTTTTTTTTCACAAAAAAGCATTTTTCCTTTTAACTTAATTGTTGTTAGATTAACCCTTCTAACAGGTGAAACATCCTTGTACTCAATGACTCATTCTACAATCTGAAGCCACACAATGAACTTGTTCAGATCTGTGACCGTGAAAGTCTGACAAGTCAACCTTGACTCTAGCATCTTGGCTTCTTCTCTGACATTCCATGTCAAATTGTCGAGATATTGATTCTATATAATTAAAAAAATTTTGATGAAAGGGATTCACTTTCTACTCTCGATTTGGAAAATCCCCGTTGTGGCTATGGATGACCTAACCATGTTGTCTCATCTCAGAAGCGGCAAGCCTCTGTATAGTTTAAGAATTTATCGCTGCATATCCTCCATAGTAAGTTCTTAGGCATCATTTTGAGTGTATATCTTAGACGATATTGTGTCATTTTCTCCCAATTAGGGTTTCAACGGGGGTAGGATTGTAATCAAGGTTGGTCAAGGGATTAGCTTTTAATTGTAGGTATCGATGTGAATTTTTCATGGTAGGGAAATTGCTATTGAAAATTTAGAGTTATGGCTAGAAATTATGGTAGTAATGACTACATTATTGAGTTGGTCAAAGATTTATATTATGTGGATTTTTGGGCAGTCGTGGAAACGACAAATCCCTAAAAATTTAAAGTTTGTCAGCTTTTACACCAAATAACACCATTCTAAGGCACCAAGAAGGTTTTTAGGCGGATCTAGCAGTGGGTTGTGGAGCAATTGGGGAATGATAATAGGAGAGTTTCATAGAGTTTGGCATAGATAGGCATCATTCGGTGACTTTCCTAGCAGAAAACATCAAAGAGAACTCTGAAACGATGATGTATGGATAGCTAAGAGATTCATAGGTTTGTGCACAAGCTAAAGATGCAACTTTAACAAAGCGAAGAGGATACAAGGCTCTTTAAGGTTGAAAACAAATATTATAATATCTAAAAAAACTCGAAACAAAGCTAATGCCTACTAAACTAGAAAATACAAAACATAAATAGTTCCTAACAAGAAATAGCCCTCATTAAAAATAAAAAAAATAGGAATTTGATTTTGCAAGGACTTAGGCTATTTCAGGGATGGATGATGACTGTAATAATTACATGGTTCAAATATTTCAAAGTTATTGTTGTTAGGATTGGTGCTAGGATATTCATGAAGAAGAGTATAGAGCTAATATTCACCTCAAAAAATTTCACTTTGATATCAGTTTTGGTAAGAAAAAATTATTTTTACCTTTCTATCTATTTATCTATCTGCACCTTTACATTAAGCAAGTACACAAAATACTACATTCAAACACAATCTCTTCACTATAATTTCTCTATAAATAATGGCATCAGAGTTAACCCAAAAAAAAAATAGGTAAATCAAATATTATTACTAAAAGCAAATAAATTATTACAATCAAACACACTTGAAAGAAAAGAAGCAACACATGACACACAAACTCACAATAGGACGGATCCCGAGTGGTGTTGGGGGCTTGGAGAGGTGGCGGCAAGTTAGGGAAAGGGTTTTCGGGCTGTGGATGAGAGGTGACAGGGATACACCCCCTAAAAAGGAAACGGAGAAACCGGCGGCAAGCTCAAACAAACTCAATCAAAACCTAAATCATAAGACAAATGAAACACGTATATAAGCCCTAGATAACTAGGATTAAATCCCCATAAAGAAAGAAGGCACCAAACCACAGTGGATGACCAATCAGCCCTTCTAAGTTTTGACAGATTCTGTCCAAACGACGAGCATGCGAGAAGTTTCTAGCGACTTCTGTTACACCCACATCAGTCTCCTGGGATTTAAGGAGCTTTGACCTCATTTTTCAAAGCTTTCGTTTTTAAGTTAAAAGTAGTGGAGCTACTATAACTTTTTAGGGTTGAAAGATCTTTGACTGAAGCTCGAAAAGCGCATGGAACTATCGACAGCACTGTCTCCCAAAACATCTGAGGAGTTTTCCCCACTTGCTAGAAGTCATCCATATCATTCCATCTATATAAGAGTGCATTGCTTATCTAAACTTCGTGCCAAGTGTACCCTGCAGAGTATTCCAAAGGTAGTCCCTAGTTGGCTCAATCCTACCTGACGCGAAAGCAAACTGAACTCCCTCTAATTGTGGTGTCCATGGTGGTAAGGTATAGGTCATGATGTTCTGACATACTCTCTGTAGTGATCTGCATGTATCTTGAATTGGCGCCTCTATTTCGTTTTCCTACATCATCATCAAAACAAATCCTACCGGCACTTCTATGCTAGTAAGGGCACCTATATTCTTGAATACCGCAAAAGGAAGGATATTGTGCTTGTTATCATTAGCGAAGGAGAAGATATTCATGTTGAGTCTGATGATGAAATTGCAACGGTTTTCCAAAAAAAGGTGGCACACATCCATGAGAATCACGTTACACTAAATATGATCCTACAGTTGGTTCCCAATCGAAAACTTCACGAGACACCTCCTGTCAATGATGACTATGTTCTTCTCGCTCAATCACATAAGGGAATATGCTTGCCAATAACTCAAACTCATGAGACTCAACTTGTCCACCATCAATGTAGAGGCCACATTCTTTCTGCTTGTTCCATCGATGAAGAGATTGCATACATTTCCATTCACAAAGCAACAAATGTAAAATATGTTGTGGTGAAACCACAATTGATCCTTCGCAGTCTCAAATCCCAAGACCCGTCAAACCACATGAATCTCACCCTCATCCGGTGGAAAATGATACTTACCCTATTCTTCAACTGTCAACTCTTCACTCACTTTCTCCACTGCACCCTACACTGTAAAGGACAACTCTGCTCGTCCGGCAATTAGAATGATGTATCAAGAAACATGACACCTAAAGCATTTCCTGACTGGGACTGTAGTAAGTATGCTAATTTTCCCATGGTTCTCACTCTGAGTGGCTTTATCCTGCTCTTGAACAATATGCTCTACTCCCTGAGGCATGCTCCTCCTGAGCTCTCCAAATGCAAGTGATTGTTTGCTGACAATGGTTGTCTGCTCAACTTCTGTTGTCTCTACTTTTAGTGCTAAAATTTACATGTCTCTCAATGTCGAATAAGATTGCAGTTGGACTACATTATTGATTGCAGGCTTCAGCCTCCCGAGTGCCTGGTAATGGTGTGCTCCTCTTTCTCCCTAAACTCACACTTTAACTAAAGTTGCATAAATTCTAGTGCATTCTCCCATCAAAGTCTGATAGGTCCTCCACATTCATGCCCAGATCTCTGTATCCGCCAATTGGCATGTTATCACTGAACCTTTAAACAGACGCTCCAGTTCTAGGTATGCGTTGCAATTATATCCCAAAGCTTTGTGGATTGTCTTATTATCCACTAGAATCATTCCAACATAAAGGATTATGGTGTTCTTCTTGATTTCCTTCACAGATTTCACTATTATGGCTGGTGGTGATCCAACCCTGGTTCTTTCCTCAATGGCATCGAGCCAATGTAGCACTTGGAGGGGTAGCCGTTGTATATCGTTCATAGTAGATTCCTGATCAAATTTCAATAATTATCTTCACTGGGGTATCGTTAGGGTTTTGGGTGTAGGTAGGTGGAAGGAAAAAGAAAAAAAAATTGGGGGAGGGGGTGGAGATAGGTTTGGGTATGGCCGATTAGAGAAACCCTATGATAAGACTAGGGTTAAGCCAGAAAAGATACCAAATAAAACAGGAATTAATCCAAACGATAATACATGAACAAATAGTATTATTGGAAGCAAATAGATGGTTACAATCAAACGCACATGAAAGGGAAAATACAGCACACACGAAACAAAAACTCATGTCTAGGAGGATCCTGAGTGGTAGTGATGACAGTTAGAGGGCATGGAGAGGTAGCGGCCAGATAGGAAAGGAGTTTACGGGTTGTCGCTAAGAGGCGAAGGTGATTATGGGCGGCTGGAACAGCAAGACTGCAAGGGACAGCAGACCAAACAATGACAGTCTGTTGTTTGTTTGTGACTGGAGAGGAGAAAAACAACAGATTTGTTTTTTTTCCCGGATTGCCGCAGCGAGGTACTGTGATTGGGAGTTATGCGAGAAAGTTCAGGAAGGGTGGAAGCAGTTGTAAGGGTTGGAAGTGATGCTGGCAAGGAAGCGAGGTGGCTGGAAATGAGGGAGCGGCAAGGAAAAGCAGCAATAGCTACTGTTTCGGGTGACTACAACAAGGATGGGGAAGCTAAGAATGAAGTAGGGGGGGTGGGTAGGGGATAGGGAAGATAATAACCACCTCGAGGAAAAGATAGAGCCAGAGCACCACCCAAACCTTCGAATCCAGCCCTAGACGGAAAACGAACACACCGGCGACAGCCTCGAACAAACTCACGCAAACCTGGAAATCAAAGGCAAAGGAGACACATAACAAGGATTAAGGAGCGGCCAAACCGCAGTGAAAAAGCCAATTGGCCCTCCCAAATCTGGATCTGCTCGGCCCAGACGACAAACAAGCAGGACGTTTCTAACGACCGTCATGCTCACGTCAAACTAGTTCAATTGATCCAAATTTAAGGGTTGAAACGTTTTTACAACCAAGTTGATCTAAATTTCCTACAAATATGTTTTTGTAATCAAATCAAACATATTTGAAGACCAATCAAACCTTAAAATAGTGCAATTATGTATTGAGAAGTTTTGTTCTATGGGGCAAATCATAAGCTTTAAAATCAATAAATTACATAAAACAAGAAGTATTGTATTAAATTCAATGTATTATGTAAAGATAATAAATTATATTAACCAATTGATAGCTTACAATTAAGATTAAAATCTTAATATGGTAATTTAAGATATTGTTCAAAGTATAAATTAACATATTATCATCAAATATCAAAACATAAAATAAGAAATATTACACAAACATCGAAGTAGGCCAAGCGATAGGAAAGATACTGTTTCAAGCTCCTCGTTAGGCCAAGGAATAAAAACTTATTGTTTAAAACTTAGAATCAAACTAACACCAATCTAAGGTTTCTAGATGGTAGACAAGTATCAATCAAGGATTGGGGATGTTATAAGATTTGAGGGGCAAAAAAACTTGAAAAACAAATTTATTTGAAGAGGAAATAGGGTGACAGCTGCTGCTTTGGGTACAATACAATATGGAGAATAGATCCAGATGTTGAGGATGGCTCACCACTTGTCCTCAATCAAACTACAATCATACCAAATGAGGACTAAGATGATACAACACTCCATAAAGGAAGAAAACAATCTCCAATAACATAAAAATTAACCCCAAAAGTCTCAAACACAGGACTTAACGTGAAAAAAAATAAAAATAAAAAACAGAAAGAAGCATTTATACGTGTACTTCCATCACAAGAATATCCAGCCAACTATACCTGCCTACTGTGAACATATTCCAGAAAGGATGGAATATCTGGATAGCGACACTGATCATCATTGTCATGCCGACATTTTTGATAACAAACAATATCACCGTCCTCAAGCTGTAAATTAAGGTAAAGCAAATCAATTAAAAAGGCATATTTTGCTAAAGCAATATTTGTACCAAAAACATCCTTCAAGCATTAAACCTGGCTGGATTTAAAAGTGAGCTTCTTGTCAATGTGCTCACACATAACGGTTGGATCAAACTTTATTTCCTGATCATTTCAACCAAAAAAGAAAATAAAAAATAAAAAAATCAAAGACGAGCATAACAAAAATTTTGTATAACATTGCTTCTAAGTAGCCATGACAATAAGAAACATGTTCTTTATAAATAAAAATTTAATGATAGGCTGACCTCATACAATTCAATTTCTTCGCTTGGTGAAAAACCAGCCATTTCATTGAGTTTTGTTAGAATTTCAGCAGGCTTTCCAAGTGCCCTAACAAAGAGCCTACCCACGTACCTGAGTTTGTAAATAAAATAAAATTAATAAATATATCTTATTAATACACAAGGGAAAAAAATATGCAGTTACCTTAACTCTTCCTTCAAAGGGTCGTAAAGCTTGAAAAAGAGTAATATGTCTTCTTTAGTCTTGTCAGGAAGGGAACTAGGGATTGAATCCTGAATAATAAAAATATGGGACATGGTAGATTTAGATGGGCACACCACCACGCTCAAACACAAGGGACAGAGTATATTTACGTAAACTTAAGCAAGCAAACAAACAAAAAGAAACATCAAATAGTGATAGAAGAAATCAAAAAAATAAAAAATGCAGAGAAACTTTACGAATTAATTTTATGCAAATTGATGGAATGTTTTACTCACACTATGCTCCAATTCCAAGAATAGTCGAAGTTCAGCATTATGTCCTTTATTTGACACCTCCCTCAATTGCCCAACCTAGATAGAGAGGTGAGACAATTAAAATTAGTACCACCTGCTAACTGGAAATTCAAAAGGCCACTGAAGCTATCTCAAAAGCAGGACTCTTAGCAAAGCAGAACATCAATCAAACAATAGAACTAATTGATAGTACAAAAATGAATAGGCCTACAAACTGGAAAGCTTGCAATTGAACTATATAAAACCATCACTTATACAAAGTCCGGTTCTGAGAAGGTAAAATAAATTCGGTATATGCAGCACTTATTTTCTTCCCACATTCCATTATAACTATAGAGAAGGAATTTGCAGGCTTTTTTGTGGGTGTTGAAGGGTCAGGGTAGGAGATGAAGAGAGCAAGCATCAGACAAACATTTGTGATAGATGAAGCCCAAGCAGATGTCCACCAACCGCAAAATAATAATAATAATAATAATAAATAGCTCGTCTGCTGAAACTCATCTAACAAATACTTACAGATTGTACTTCCTCTAGTGGGCTCAATGGCCTATTGGGGCGGTATGTATGGTTTTGTCTCTTAGCCCAAAGCCAAAAACGCTGGAACTGAACTGGAATCCCCAATTCTTTGGCCACCTCCTCCTGCACGCCATACAAAATATCAAGAATGAAAATATAACCAACAGTAAGTATAAAAACTATTAAAAATGGCCAATTACAAACTAAACATATCAGTTTGAAGGAGTACAATAATAATGATTAGTAGAGAGAAAAAGAAAGGTCCAAATATAGCACCGAGATTAAATTGGGCTAAATTTGTTGTGTTGTGTACAAATAATGTTGCTACAATTCTCGCAAAAATTGAAGAACAGTTCTACAAGTACATTTTCTATGAATGATAAATCATGGAGGGTTGTGTGCATATGATAAATTCACAGTTGTGAATTTTCCACCCAAATCATATTGTGATCTAGTAGTTATTAAACTATTTGATTCAAATGCATTGCCAAATGAAGCCTAAGCATTACAGAAATAGTCCCCAACGAAACCCTAAAATTCAAACAATATGAGAGGCATTTCTTTCCCTTATATTTCATGTTTTAACATAGAGCATGTATGTCAATAAATTGAATGACTAAGCCATTTGCTCTTCGCATCTAAAAGGATAAATCAAGGTTCAAATATACTAATAACATTTTATTAGTGAACACAGATAGAAAAGAACAAAGTAATAGAAGACATCAATTATAGAAGTTATATCTAAATGTAAGTACTAAGCATTGCAGGGGCACTGAGTGAAAACCTTAAAAAAGGGCAAATTTCCACCCTGTTGTTCCATGCTTAAATGATTAAAGAATGTACACTCCACCCTCAATGTGTCACTGGGAGATGAATGGCTTGCCAATCAAAGAAGCCAAGAATTAAATTCGACTAAGAAAATCATTCTCATGGCCACAAAACGGTGACAATTTAGCATATTTATCTTCATTAAAGTCATTCAAATGATTTTAATTTCATATTCTAATCTCATAGGAAACACGCCCCCTGTCATCTAGACACCTAGATGAATATGATGAAGGGCCTGTTTGGTTCGGCTTCTGCTGCGCGGCGCGGCGTGCGACAGCGGCTTCGTCCCGCATTCCGGTGTTTGGTTCGAAGCTTTGCGGCAAAACTTTGGCAAAACGGATTGATTCGCGGCCGCGATATTAGGCCCGCGTCCCCGCTTTCCACTGAACTATTGTCCCGCTTACCCCTTTCGTTTCTCTTCAGCCCTAACGACTTCTCTTGAGGCTCTCCTTCGTCGTCTTGCTTCGTAGCCCCCCGATCGACAGATCTGAGGTATAACGAGCAGTTTTCTTCTTCTAATCGCATATATGAGAGAGCTTATGAGTTTTTTCGAATGTGATGTTTTCTCTTCTCATATCCTTCCTATTTCGGCGATTTTTTCTTTAGTGCATGGAACCTCTTTAGTTCTTTACCCCTTTCTTTCATCACTAGGGTTTTGCCTTTGCTTTCCCTTCTCGTTTGACCCATTCTTGTTTGGTGGCTGATGACTCAAGAATGGTAGAAGATTGTGGTTGTGGTGGTTGATTCATGTGTAGTGGTTGCTGTTCATGCATTTTAGTAGTGTGAAGTGCATAGATGACAGTGCATATGAGCTGTCGAATTGATGTGGAGTTGGCTTGTTAATGTCATGATACCTTACTCTTCTTCCTCCAAATGATGTTGAGTTGGGTTAGGAGGGGGAATGATTATTCCCTTCTTCTCTTGCTTGTGATTAGGAAGTGGTGTTTTTGATTTCATCTACTATTTTCCTCTTCCCCAATCTTTACTTTGACAGTGAGCATACATTTTAGAAATCCCCTGTTTCGGTTTGGGTGGCTGGATCTGATTTGATGTTTTTTGGAGAGTGCATCTGCATTTTTGGAGAGTGATCTGCTCTTTATGATGTGGTATTTTTGGAGTGCATCTGCATTTTTTATTCCAGCATTCTAGTGCTTGCTGTTTTTTCGAGCTTGTTGGTTACTAATCTGTTGAAGCACACAGGAAATGGTGTAATAACATTTTGCTATTGAAAATATCAGTATTTACTTTGTATTTTAAAAGAAAAGTTGATGACTCACTCAAGAAGGGATTTATTAGCTAAAGTTTGAGCTATTAATTAATATGTTCTTGCTGTTTTTTCGAGCTAGCCACTATAAGTTTGACCTATTAATTGATATGTTTATTGGAGGATTGAAATCTCAAGGAAAGGTTGTATCAAGAGAAGAGAGCTAGAAGGAGATGAAAGTCATTATTCCTTTTAGAAGCTTTGTTACAATGTTCACTCATATTTATAAAAGGCTTAACTTGTGCATTACAAATAAAGAATTTATTATGCACAAAATTGGAGGGGTCTTTTTTATGGCAATGGAGCATGTAATTAATATAAATTTGATAATGCATTGCTTTGGCAACTATATATCATAAATGTTCATCATTGACATTCTACTTTTTGGTAATGTTCATGTCAAGCAGCTCGGTCATGAGATGTCTATTTTACAGGGGAGTTATTTTAGGATTGTATTGGGATATCTTTTTTCTTGGATGAGTTTGGTTGTTGGATGGATTCAGTTGTTCCCACGAATTCATTAATTAATACATGGGTGATGGATTTCAATGAATGTTCATCTATCTAGGGCCTCTTGGCTCTCTTACATGAAATCATCTTGCGGATGCTTTGGTTACATCTGCTGAGTTTCAGTAGAGGCTCATTTTAGGCTCACATTAAGGAGTAGTCTCAAAAAATGTCAACTCAACATAATTATCATCTATTATTTATTCAACTGTATAATTAGTTGACTTGATGGTGAACTCTCCTCGTATGCTAGTGTTCTCTCAGTAAATTTCATTGTTTTTTACAAGAAACTTTGTTCTTTGTTAGCCTCTGTTTGTTAGTAGGAGCTGAACACAGGACTTTGTTTAGTGCAAGTTTATATTACTGTTTAGATGACCTTTGTTCTACCAAGGTATTGTCTTGGCTTTTTGCTCGATAACTAGGCTGTTTCACTCCTGTGTTTAACGACACAATGGTGTACTGATTTACTTCTATGCGAATTTTGTGCAGTGGAAAATATGTTGGCTCTACTTAAGTGCTATAGCT